>JARQZJ010000044.1:885000-1485000 GCA_030704895.1 Henosepilachna vigintioctopunctata | reverse complement strand
GATATTGATGAATTTCAGATATGACACTTTTATCTTTTGTAATAAAGAACTCATGACGTATTAAATTATTTGAAATAACTAATTTAGACAGTTCGTCAATATTTATATACAAATCATAACTACGAGTAACAATAATGTGTACCTACTATAATAAGTACCTACCTACAATAAGTAGGTAGGTACTTATTTTCTAATTGTCGACATCTGGAACTAAGTAATGATAAAATTTAAGAATAGGGTACCTGATATAGAAATAGAAAGACCCATTAACTGATAATAAATATACAGGGTAATAAATATACAGCGTTCTAAATTTGAAAAATAAACCATTTCATTCACTTCTTTTATTACATCCTACCAATATATTTTATTTCAATTTGAAAATATATTCCTCAACAACCCTAAAACGCAGGTAAAACCCCCTAGTTTCAACTGCGTTTTATGTTTAAAATATTCAAATTTTTCCATATTTTAAACCCTGTAAAATAATTTCACAACAGAAAAATTTTGAATTTGTTGAAATAAACATTTTTTTATTTGGCTTGGACCTATATCCATCAAATAAAACATATTTTCAAACTAGTAAATGTATATCCATCCATACCAATACGGGGTTCGAACTCGGCACGTCTGCGTCACAGAAAGTTGACACATCACTGAACCAACTGCCGCATATAAGCCATAAATTTCGAAAAAATTATTGGAATTTCATAACTTTTTGAAAGAAAGAGTAAATGTAAACAAGTCAAAATCAATACATGTCAACATTTTTTTGGAAAATTATTTCGAACTGTGATAAAATTATGGATTTATAAAGAGTTAAAGTTAATTTTTGTATCCAGTGTTCCAAAACAACAAAAAACCAGAATACCTCATGAATGAATTTCTGGCGTTTTTCAAAAATAATTCTAAAATTATGTTTAAATAGTTTTAGAAAATATGTTTAATAAGGGTATGTATTTTTAGTTGTGGCAGCGAACTCGGTGTTCGAAATATCTGAATATTACCACGATATTTCATTGATAAAATCGCATGTACTTATGTAGTATATTCTTATAATTGGGACTTGCAAATTGAATAGGGTTCTCTTTGTTGGAAATATCTAGATATTACCATATTTTATTATAATCGCAAGTAGGTACTTATCTATCTACTAAGTATTATTATTATTTACCTTTAAAATTTAAAGTCTTTCATTTCAGGTTCCGAGCGAACATTGGTCTTGTGATCTAGTACATTATCCATCAATTGAATCATTATTTCACAACTAAAACCATCAACATGCACTAACGTCTATACCTAAACCGGGATTCGAACACAATACACCTTCTTTACAGACCGTTGAAATATTATACAACTTTTTTCAACCAAATGATCCACAAATTCTTGTTATTTACCTAAGAGTATCAGTTGATCACTCCGAATTCCAAATTATGAATTCAATCATTATTACTTACACAGATTGCAAAACTGATAACGAAATTCTGGGCGGAAGAAAGTACTATGTTATCTCCTACAATCAATAATTAATTACTACGTAACCTGGTCATCGCCTAATGCTTAAATATCCCTCAATTATCAAATGTAATTAGGCAATCAATATTTTACTATCTTTTAATGTCGACAAAAGCATGCAATCCATTTTTATGAGCCCTGTAAATCGCCATTAAATGCAATTCAACAAAGAAGGAACAATTCCCCACCGTTTCGAGTTACAATTTGAGTTAACTATTTCGTCCTGTTTACCTCGAAAGAGTGGTTGTCGTGTTTATATTGAAGATTTAAATTGGTTCGTTCAGCACAGTGCTTTCATCCCGAGAAATGAGCAAGAACATCCTACATATTCACACAATTAAGAAGCCGTTAACCCTGTCAATAACCCTTCAACATCGGACACTAGAACAGACAGCGAAAATATCTATTTTTTGCTCTTTTACGGATACTATTGTGGCATATATTCTGGAACCATAGAGTTCTTTGACAGCTCAGTGCACTCGTTTTTGTTTGAAAAATGACGCACACCGAGAGCACAGTCACAGAGTCATAGAGCCGATCAAAATGCATTAACTCTATAATTATAACTCACCAGAATTTCACCATTCATAGAATTTCTAGTTGTCAATGTCAATAATTTTTGAACAATCGACTTTGTTTTATTTAAAAATCTGATTTGTTGCGGTTGCGGTATAAAAAAGGATCTGTAATTATTGTATGTACATTTTATGAAAATTAAATAATTGAATTATTTTATAGAAAAATTATCATATTGTATATAATATATTCATATTAATAATAGAAACATTCTGTTAGTATAAATCCAAATATCTGCAATTGTTGTAACTACCTACATTGATGTCAGAATTACAGTGAACATAGAATATACAAGAGTTGTTACAAATGCAAAAATCTCACGAAAGCTTGCTCGTAATGCTCATCCCTCAGTTCAAATCCTTCGTGGAACATAACAAATAAAATGTGATATATAATTAAATGCATCAGTTCTTAATGTATACGTCGACAAATCATAAACTCAAAGTTAAGCATCACGTTTTCATCATAGTTATTTTTAATACACAAAGAAGGGAACAAAACAAGATGGAAATAGAGATGGTCAAAGTAAATATTTGTATAATTATGCAGGAAAATTAGGGAAATATTTAAATGGAGACTGTTCCTCGAAAATATTTTCATCCGAGCAAATAAATAAATTCCGTTTCTTCCTATTCGAAGTTTAAGCTGCATTGCCTGGAAATCAACTTGAAAACACGAAGCTGCGAAATGAAAAGTATTTATGAATGAAGATCAAGCATATGGAAGCAGCAACAGGCACTGTAAACAACAGTGAAGAAATGAAGACAGGTGTATAAAAATATTGTTATTATTCGATTTACCTCTTAAATATCTGGCAATTATTCAACACGTCGTCCTTACAGAATATTCGATAGTATCGTCCATATGGATCGTGGCAAGTAGCAGTATATATTTTTAAATAGTGAATAAACCTATCAATGTGTCTAAAATCGTATACAAAATAGTTAATATACTTTTGAGAAATGTTAATTATCTGATAATTTTCAAAACTGCCAGTTTTTATCCACCTGCGGAAGGTATTGTATACCGAAACAATATTTTAATGGGCAATATATTTTTTTATCTTTTGAAATTCTTAAAATTTTTTTAAATGTATAAAATAATTTATTTTAAAAAATAAAAATTTAAATCAAACTCTTGGCTTAATGTTTCACAAATATATTGAGTATTGAGTAATAAAATAATATTACAACGTTGACACATTGTCAAGTTTGTAATTGTCAACACTGTAATTGTAAACATTACAATTACAATGTTTCGAGCGGTCAGATTATTTTCAACATTAATTTAGTCTTGATAATGAGCTGACCGCTCGAAACATGTCGATTCAACGTTGTAATATTATTTAATCATTCAATATATTTGTGAAACATCGAGTTTGAATCAAATTTTTATTTACTCATTTTTCACCAAGAGGTAAGCGAGAATTCAATCTCAGTTATTAATTTATATTTGCCTTAAAAAACGAAGTTCGAAATTTTAAAACTAAAAGAACGCAAAAAGATATGGTAATGGAAAAAAATGCCAGTAACGTACCAAACATCTTAGTGGTGACAAGTATAGCGAACAAATAGAAATAGGTAAAATATCAACTTATAGAGGAGAGGACGGTGATGAAAAAATTACGGAAAACAGGATTTATACATTGGAATGTTGATAAAATTTCTACAGGCTATATAACACTCAAAATGGTCACACAAGGTCAACAATAAGATCGGATAAGTTCAATAACAATTCTTACGAAACATGAATTCTAAACATAAAGTCCACATCAAACCAGAAGTTTGGAATAAGTTGGTACAACTTATGCAGACTATTTCCGATGACATATTGGTTAAACAAATTTTAAAGTTTCCGCCAACAAGTGGAAAAATAAGATTAGGATTGTTTGAAGAGAATGGACACAGAAAAAATTGCTCCTACATTAAAAACTAGGAAAGTCCGTTAAAAAAACATAGAACAATTCGTAAGATTTCTAAGTCAAGGTCCTCGAATCAAATAGTTCGAAATCCAATTGTTTATATTAGATATACAAACATATGTAAAGGGCGTTTTTTAGAGGTATAGAACTTTAAGTTGCAATAAAACAACGATGGATCATTTGATTGACAATAATTTTTTTTATTCGAAAGATAATCTTGTGGCATTACATTTTAAATATGATTTATGGCATATGACCGTCACAGTTGGCTCGGATGTAGTCCAATCTGGACGTCCATTTTTCGATGACTTTTTCCAACATTTGTGGCCGTATATCGGCAATAACACGGCGAATATTGTCTCCCAAATGGTCAAGCGTTTATGGCTTATCCGCATAGACCAATGACTTTACATAGCCCCACAGAAAGTAGTCTAGCGGTGTTAAATCACAAGATCTTGGAGGCCAATTCACAGGTCCAAAACGTGAAATTAGGCTGCCACCAAACGTGTCTTTCAATAAATCGATTGTGGCAAGAGCTGTGTGACATGTTGCGCCGTCTTGTTGAAAGCACAGCTCCTGGACATCAGGGTTGTTCAATTCAGGAACGACAAAGTTAGTATTCATGGCTCTATACCGATCACCATTGACTGTAACGTTCTGGCCACCATCGTTTTTGAAGAAGTACGGACCAATGATTCCAACAGCCCATAAAGCGCACCAAACAATCAGTTTTTCTGGATGTAACGGTGTTTTGACATACAGTTAAGGATTATCTTCACTCCAAATGCGACAGTTAAGTATTTCAACTAAAATGAATCATTTGTTTACCGTGAAGGACTATATTATTTGCAGAAAATATAAATTAGTGTATCGCCTTAGTGTCCTCGATGTGAAATTCCGAATTGGGGAACGATCTACATCGAATGGAAAAGAACTTACTCGAGTATTAACTCAGTTAGAGAGACTATGCAATTTTCAAATAAATCCATCAAATAAAACATATTCATAATCAAACTACTAAATATACACAATGCTATTCATAGGTAAAATTCAATGGTAAATTCATAGATACCAATACGGGGTTCGACCTCAGCACGTCTGCGTCACAGAAAGTTGATCACTGAGCCAACTGCTCCACATATACATATGCCATTCATTTAGAAATAATTATTGGGATTTCACAAATTTTTTAAAAAGTATATGTAAACAAATCAAACTCAATATCAACATTTTTTTGGAAAATTATTTCGAACTGTGATAAAATTATGGATTTATAAAGAGTTAAAATTATTTCTTTTCTACTGAATTGTTCAGTTAGTGATTTTTTTATCTTAGATAATTTTATTCATTTTAAATCATTATTTATTGAAAATTATCGATAAGTAAGTATTTCAAACTGAAATGAATCATTTCTTTACCGTGAAGGACTACATTATTTGCAAAGAAAATATGAATTACTGTATCGTTTTAGTGTTCTCGATGTGAAGTTCCGAATTGGAACGATCTACATCGAATGAAAAAGAACTTACTCAAGTAATAACCCCGTTAGAGAGACTATGCAATTTTCAAATAAATCCATCAAATAAAACATATTCATATTCAAACTACTAAATATATACAATATTTTATACAGTATTGGTAAATTCATAGATACCAATACGGAGTTCGAACTCAGCACGTCTGCATCACAGAAAGTTGATCATTGAGCCAACTGCTTCACATATGCCATTAATTTCGAAATAATTATTGGGATTTCATTCATTTTTGAAAGAAAGAGTAAATGTAAACAAGTCAAAATCAATACACGTCAAAATTTTTTTGGAAAATTATTTCGAACTGTGATAAAATTATGGATTTATATAGTTAAAATTATTTCTTTTCTACTGAATTGTTGAATCAAAGATTTTTAGACAAGTATTTGTTATTACCTCTCATTTAAATATGAACTATCACAGAACTGATTCATCGTCCATTGAATTTCTTAATATTGTTATGTTTCAACTTCATTATAGTAAAATCAGAAAACTACTTAGTTTTATTTAAATTATAACCATAATACCTCCACCATCTGCAGACTTCGACAAATTTGAACCACTTCAAAAATCATTACAATTTGTCGAAGTAAAACTTCTTATCTTAGATAATTTTATTCATTTTTAGTAAATCATTATTTGAATATAAACTTAAATTCAAACACTTGAAGTCGTTTGTAACGACGAAACGCGTCATGCTATGTAGTCAATAAAGTGTAAATCATAAGTTCAACTGTTTCAATTTTTTAAGTTTATAATCAATAATAATCGATTTACATCAAATAAACGCCAATACTATTAAATAAATAAAAAAAATTAAAAAAAAAATAAATGAAAAATAAATAAAAATCATAATTTATTGAAAATTATCGATAAGTATTTCAAACTGAAATGAATCATTTGTTTACCGTGAAGGACTACATTATTTGCAAATAAAATATAAATTAGTGTATCGGTTTATATTCAGTTATAATGGATTTACATCAAGTAAACGCAAACACTATTAAATAAATAAAAAAAAATTTAAAAAAAATAAATAAAAAATAAATAAAAATCATAATTTATTGAAAATTATCGATAAGTAAGTATTTCAAACTGAAATGAATCATTTGTTTACCGTGAAGGACTACAAAGACACAGAAAATATAAATTAATGTATCGCTTTAGTGCCCTCGATGTGAAGTTTCGAATTGGAACGATCTGCATCGAATGGAAAAGAACTTACTCGAGTATTAACTCCGTTAGAGAGACTATGCAATTTTCAAATTAAATGAAGATTCATTATCCACTTAAGTTAGTCTCGCATATCGCATAACTTGACGTGCACTTCATGTTTTTGAACTCAAATTTCTCCACATAACACACCACTCCAAACGCCACTTGAAAACTAAATAGGAAAACAAACTTCAATGTATCCACATTGTAAGAAAACATATCATCTAGACATAAATAAAATGTGATTCATCTAATTATTTGATTATACGTCTGGCAAAAGCTACGCACTTTCGAAATTAACTGCGAAAATTTCGACGTCATCAATGGGAAAATGGAAAATTTGAATTGAAACGGGCGTGACTCATTCATTCCTAATTTTGGAAATAATGATGTTAGTCTATGTCTCATAAATATTGCCTTGGCGGAATAAATTACGAATTTGAACACAACGCTTCAATAAGTTTCTCAGGAATGGAGATCTTAACAATATTTATTTCGGTATTTTGAGGTGAATAAAACCATATATTAAGATCGGACTTGTGGCACATGGCTTCAGTATAAAATATTCTTCTGGCAACAATGTATTCGGCTATGACTCGTAAGTGGGGATAAAGATACACTTCGACGATTCGAAGATTCTTAGATTATACGTTATTCTGCTAAATTTTGGACGAAAACCAAAACAACTTTGAAATACTGTCAAATATAACTTTAACTTAAACTGAGAAACTACATATTATATCGTGAGAACACTTCCTTTCGGTATATTATTGTGGAAAATTGTGAGGAATAGTCAGTTTAGATATCCTCAAAGTTAATAATAATATTAAGTTAATTCATTAATCGATTGTTCCGATACTTGATGAAAATCTAAATACATAATTTAAATAAAACTAAGTACAAAGTAAAACTAAGAGCAAAAAATAAAACCGATTCTACGTATGCAACACATCTTTTAGAAGAGAACCATGTCTTCGACAGCAACTTTGAAATATTACATACATAGCGAAAAGGTTATAAACTAACCCTGTTAGAAGCCATGGAAATCAATAAGAAGAATAAATCGAACAGTTTATTAATTGATCAAGTTTTAATCAATAATTCTTGTTAATTAAATTTATTCCAGTAAAAATGCAATCGAAGAAAAGTATTCTATGGTCATCCCCCACAATTCAGAAGAAATATGTTTTATAGTCATCCCCCTGTAAAAGAAGAACAGTGTTCTATGGTCATTCCCACCCCACGCACTTCAGGATAAATATAAGCAGTCCACAATGTAATACCTCAGTTTATCATCAACAATATTGTCATGTTTTGAATTAATTATAGTGAAAATCGAAAAACTACTTAGCTTTATTTAAATTGTTAATGAGTTAATTATTAATTTCTCGGAAAGATTTACGAGCCAATCAATAGAATCGGAATTTGGATGAAAACACCTAAGAACGAATTTCATCAAAAGACAAATACGATAATATAAGAAATCAGAAAACGACGAGCCAAGTTCTATGCACATTTCTTGTTCACAGAATGAAACCGTCCAGAATACCGAAGAAACTACTCGACATAATTATAAAGAGTAAATGCGGAACAGAATGGCTAAAAGAGGTCCAAAAAGATCTACAACCGATCAATATAAAAAATCTCAAAGAGTCGCTATAAAATCGCACATGTGAAATTTGAGCAAAAATCAAATCGCCAACCTGGAATAAAATTGCCTGATGAACGGAAGAAAGAGCATTCAGAGAGAATGAAGCGTTTTTGGGGTGCCAAAAAGATAAAGTCCTAATATTTGCGAATTCAAGTTCAATCGCTCTCCTCATAATAATAATAACTTTATTGTAATTGCCTTACATACAGGATTACAAATGGCAGGAGTTTAGCTAATATTCCACTCCACCATTATGAACAAGAAAACACAAAAACTCAACACTATAGAAATTAATCCAAAAATTAACAGGTTAATCCTTAATAAGAGACTTTAATAATAAAACCCGTAACTAAAATTAAATAAATACATCGATTAGAATTCAGATATAATTCAAATAACATTTCATAAAATTTAAACAAACAAAATAAAATAAAACACCTAACTTAACTAAAACTCTCCTCTCTTTAATCGATGTTAAGATCAAATCTTCGTGAAAATAACATCAGAATAAACAGTTTAACAATTTCGCAACATGCTACGTAAATTCTAAGGTCCTTTCAATGAATGTCCACCTATAATCTTGATAAAAAGTGCATTATTGTCAATGACAGATATCATTTTAAAAGAGCAATCGAAGCAATAATTCTGAAAAAATCATATATTATCTTTTGGACAATTGCTTTCATTTTGTTAGAATCAGTTTTTATTTCCTTTTCCTTACAAATCTAACGGTAACTCAAATGCACTAAATCAACTAACTTGGTTTGATAAGTAGCTAAAGATAAGTACAACAATTATGAACCTTTGCATAATAGTATACTTGAATTCACACAATAAAATTCATTATTTTCATTTTGTTCGGGAATTAATGACTTGATAGTTCTTCTGTAAAGTGGTCATTTTCCGTTTTACAGCATCTCCAGTTAAAATAACATTCAGTTTCCTAAAATCTTTAGTTTAAGATATTACATCCAGTAATGCCAAAAAAGTTCAATTGATCATTAGTACCATTCTCAATAATTTGCCATTTAATTCCTTGGCTCTCAAATATTCTGTACTCACTTCTTTCATGAATAAGAATTGTAAACTAAATAATACACTTTACTGAATAATCTTTCCGCTCACTTCGAACAGTTACCTTAGTCTTAATTCAAATATATGTTGATGCATTTCAATAAATCTAAATTTTATAGTTCAGTATTTTAATTAACGCGTTTACAATTGTATAAGTTTTTAACGCTTCGACTACTTGTAATTTATATGAATAGAATACCACCTCGGTTACTCTGAATTTTTTCACCATTGTAATATTCAAAAGTATTCATTAAAATTAATTATCTAATTTTCAAATGTTTAAATTAATTCAATATTTTGACCCGAATATGTTTCTTTGAAAAATGCATAACGTATATAAGTACTGTTCATTTTATTTTTGAATGATGTGAATGACTGCACAGAGGGCGTTCCAGCTTGGATAACATCTTTTGCGGATGACACAAGTCTCATAGTTGGAGCAAAAACTTTTGCCGAGGTTGAAGAAATAACAGGAAACATTTTTGAAAAAATAACAACGTGGATGAATAAGAATAAGAGTATACATGTAAAAAACTCAGTCAGATATGCTTTGCCATAAGATCAACAGAAAATTACTTAAGCGAAGATGTACAGAGAATTATTTATTTCGCCAACTTTGAATCTATCCTGCGATATGGGATAATCTTCTGGAGAGCTGTAAGTGATGTTGAAGAAATTTTCAAAATTCAGAAAAGACTTATCAGAATAATGTATAATAAGAGGCAAAAGGAGTCATGCAGAGGATTATTTAAAAGAAACATAATTATGACAGTATATGTATATGGAATTTATATATATGAATATATTATATATTTATATATAAAAATATAGAAAAATTTACTGTTCTTTATACATCAAATCATTCTCATCTAACGAGAAGTGTTGATATTCACTATCCCCACCATAAACTCTCTTTTATAGAGAAACATCCATCATACAGATGTATAAAAATTTTCAACCAGCTCCCAGATGAAATAAAGAGAACTTACACTATGAAAGGATTTAAGAAAAAAGTTAAAGATATGATCATTACATTGGAACCGTACTCACTGAATGACTATTTAGAAAGGTAGAAATGCCATAAATTCAATGCATGTGTGTTGAGTGGAAAATGAAGATATAGGACAGGGAAGGCGAACCAATGGCACGCGTGCCATTGATGGCACGCGACAAAATATTTTAGGCACTTCGTTGATCATAAAACATGTGTAAAAAATGTGTTAAGTCGGTAATAAACATTCCAAAATGTAACTCTTTTGTTTACTTTATTGCATAAAGAGTTAAGATAGTATTTATTATTATTATTTTCCAAACAATCTGAAAGTCAAAATTATTTGATGGCACGGCAATGACCACATTAAACATTTTTTTTAGAAAAAATGGCACATTGATGCATAAAGGTTCGCCTACCCTGATATAGGACTTATAAGATTATGTTGAAGGTTGTAGTTCTGACGTCATTTTAAATTCTCTGTTGGTTTTTTATTATATATGCAACCTATCAGATAATTTGAAATAAAGAAGTTTATTATTATTATTATTATAAGACTCCATTTTCAGGAGATATCGAAGGAAATCACAGGACGAGCCTTTCCATTTTAAATATTTGATGGAATATGTACAACGTTGCCTACCAGAATCTAACGTTAGATCGCTAAACGATCCTTTTTTGAAAAATATACAAGGCCAACTAGCTGTACGACGCCTACCATCAATCAAAGAAACAAAATGTTCAGTATTAATACGAGCTCTAAAATACTTTCGAAACCATACAGATGTACATAAAAAATAAATCGTAAATATGTAAACATTTGAAATATCACAAGTGAACAGTCTATTCACTATATTTTCATGGACAATTAAATTTGAAACTATTCTCTATAACTTCCCAAAGAGACTAGATTACATTTTAAAAAATACAAAAACCAATTATAAATACAATTCATGACCATTATTGTAACAAGACTCTCTTCAATCAACAATTCAGGTCCTGTGATATGTGTTGATGGAAAATAAAGATTTTAACACCAAAGTCATTTGCTACTCGTGCTCGTATCAAAGTGATATTCAAAGCATACTTAATTGGAGCGGAATGAGATGAAAAACTTCTCTTGATCTAAGTATCACGATATTAAAATTAAGTACCAATTTGTATAATGAATATTTCAATTCAGTTGATAATTTTTATATTGAAGTATTAACAGATTCAAAGTCTCATAGCAGTAACTACATCAGCTCTCAAATTTTTTTGAGATTTTCTGACCAAGAAGGGGCTTGGAGGAGCTTAGTCCCTATTGAAATGAAAATTCACTTTTTTCTCGATCAAGTTATAAAAATAAATATTTCAGGCAAATTTTTAGTGATAAGTTCTAATAAAAGTATGTTATTAGTTTATCAAATACCAGATTATTACAAATTATAAGCATGACTGTAGCTCTCATGAATTTTTACTACCGTACTTGGTTATATATCATTCTGGTCAAATTTGAAAAAGTTGTATCATTAAGTTGAAAATTTCAAAAAATTCCGTTAGGCCAATTGTAGATTTATTTTTTGAAAAACAAGCCTAGATTAGTCAAGGTTTTGATTAATATAATGGTCGGAAAATTAATAACCCTACTATAAACATTTCTACAGGACCAATTGTAACAATTTGATTATAAAGCGTCAGATATGAAGGTAAGCCCATACTAAATTAGCCCCCAGAAGTTTTCTCCTTAACTCGCCTACAGAGCCGTCAAATATTAGTATTTAGCATTAAACTTAGACCACTGACATTAAGCTAGGACAAAATTACTTCTATGAATTCCTTAAAGTTTAGAATAAACTGTTAATAAGTAATCTACCACTATTCAATTAGCATCTGCTTTATTTGTAAAGGAAGTTTTCAATTTTGCATAAATATCAACACTGTCATTTTCTGTCATTGACTTTGTGTCGATTTATTTAATAAAATTAATAATTAGAGTTGAACTATTATAACGTTGGTAACAATCCATTTTTACAGGGTTAATTATCTTAAAAACTAGGACAGATTTTTGAGTATGACTGGCAGTTAATTTAGTTTGTTTTGTTTCATTTGTTAACTTACTAATTACTATTAAGTAAAAGAAGAAACTTACGTTTACATATGTTTCAAGGTTATTGCCTATCGTCAGATAGGCATATATAATATAAAATTATATATATAAAAAAAAAAAAAAATGTGTAGGTTTTCAACGTAAGTTTCTTCTTTTACTTAATTTTAGTTTGCCTGCATTAAATATAATTCTTAGAATAATTATTTTATTACTAATTACTATTGCAATTGATTTTAATTTTATTTTCGTTGACTCATTAACTACATTTCATTAACTTCTGTTGACTAGAGTGTGACTTTTTAATAGAGATTATATTTTATTTTCAGTTTGTCCCATTCAGTTATTGTTTATTACTATTTCAATACATCTTAATTTTATTTTCGTTGTAAATATTCCCTTATACTCTCTTTTTTTTGGTTTCTTTTCTTTAATTAATTTTCTATGATAAATAAAAAAAAAATAAAATTGTGAAAAAACGCAAATCGCTATGGAGATAAGCCACTGATATTTGTTATTATACCTAAACGTAGTTTTGAAAATATTTCGAAATGTTATTTATTAAAGAGAAAATCGAGCGAAAGCAAAAGTCGTATTATTGCCAATCGAAAAGCAAATCGAAGACGATTTGAAATCGAGATGAAAAGAAATGTGCAAAAAAAAATCTTACCGAAGGATGTGTCACTTATGCAGGTCACAGACGGGAAATCGCCGCGAGTATCATACAAGCCTGCAAATAGAAATTCATCAGGTTCGAATAACAACAAATGAACTATCGAAACTAACGCGAATCGGAGAATTTTCAATTAAAACGAGTTGACAAACGTGCGACTTTCTCTGTAATTACGCGCGACAGCGTAGAAAAAGGCGTACGAAATACAACGGAGAAGCGAAACCGAATAATATTTTTGTACATCTTTTTTGTGCGTTATTTATAGTTTGTTGGGGACACCACCGACATTCACGCAGAAATGGCACAACGTCGGATGATTTCAGGTGACAGTACATCGACGGTTTTGCCCGTCACGGAACAGCAAAAATATTCGGGTTCATTTCGGGTCAGGGTGATTAGAATGATCGACATCTACCACGAAATTAGCTATTATCGACAGAAAAAAAATTGCACTGGAAAAAATCTAGAGTCGAAGTTTCAACAACTTGATAATTTGAGTAAAGCGTTCGGATAAGAGTTGCTTTTTTCTATATGGCACAACAACGTTATTCTGTATAAATAAAAATAAAAGTCAATGAATTCATTGTATAAGATTAAATATTTAAATGCATAAAGGTAAAGGTTTCGCCGAAGCGTTCTTCCACCCTTCCATAAATTAAAATACATATAATTTTTTTCTTTAAATCAGTGAACCTACAGTTTAACCGCCGGTTTCGAACGGCCAATGGGTTTGTAATCAATGTACATTACCCAACAATTATCATCATTAATCTACTCAAATCAAAGACAAACACATACACCCATGCCTTCACCGGGGCTCGAACCCGAATCCTGACGCACCATAGTCGGGTTACTTAACAAATCTTTATTTACAAATATTAACAATACGTATATAATACATGAGTTATGCAAAAATTTAACATTATATATCTTAAACTAAATAGTCGGGTGTTCTTCTGAATAATTCACGGAGACCGGCAATATATATCATAGAATCAACAAAATCAATACAGATATACAAAAGAAAAAAGAATTTCGGGGCAAAATGCATAGTAATTTCCGCAAAACAGTTTTTTGAAGAGACTTTCACCTAACCTACTATGCTGTCTGAATTAATTGGGACAAACATTTTTTTTCTTCGTTCGCGAGTACCAGGGTGGCCCAAACACCCTTACACCTGCTTGTTTACTACCTGAGGTGACGTGAGGGTTCGACGTTGATCATCATTTACATTCTGGCCGGTTTTAACTCGCTAGCAATTCAGTTGTGAGCCTACCGGTGCGACAGTTGGTGGTTTCAATTTTGATACGTGCTGTATTGTCTTGTCCAAAGATGGATATCACTCCGAGGAAGCGTTCCAAAATTATCGAGCTTAATGAACACACATCAATGACTGTAAGAGATATAGCTGAAGCTGTTGTTGTGGGAAAGTCCAGCGTTTCGAGAATTTTAAAAACATTTGAAGAAAGTAGCTCATCTCCAGTCTCCAAAGAGAAAAGAAAACTGTGGCCGCAAACGCCAATCTACTCCAAGAACTGACAAATTGTTGATAAGAAATAGCAAAATTAATCCGAGAAAGACAAACACTGATCTTCGAAGGGATTTAATGGTATCTGGTATGGAAGTGAGCACCTCAACTGTGCGAAAACGACTGCTGGAAAGACAAGAAGACCGTAAGACAAGAAGACCAAAAATTACCGTGCATGGACTGTGGACGACTGGAGGAAGGTGGTTTTTAGTGATGAGACACATTTGTTTGTTCAAGGGTACAAATCAAGTGTTGTTAGACGAAGTGATGGGGAAACTTTGCGGCCTGATCACATCCAGCAAACAGTAAAACATTCTTCGAAACAAATGTTTTGGGGTTTTTTCACAACCAATGGCACTGGACGATCAGATGATGAATTCAGTGAAATATATGGAAATATTGCGCACCAGAATTGTCTCATTCATGGAAACGTTTAATGGAACATTTCAGCCTGGACCTGGCTCCCTGCCACAATTCCAAACAATTGCAGGCCTTTATGCGTGAGAATGAAATAGAAGTACACGATTGGCCGGGAAATTCGCCTGATCTCAATCCCATTGAGAATTTATGGAATATTCCATGGAATTGAAGAAAATCTGCACTACGCTAGTGGAATCGATGCCTAGACGAGTTCAAGTTATTTCTGCGAAAGGAGGACATACTTCATATTAATACGAAACATTTACGCTATTTTGTATGTATTTACTTCATTAAAAGGTAAGATTTTACGAAATTTTATCATTTGTTCCAATTACTTCGAACAGCATAGTACCTTAAAAACCTACCCTTACATTTAGATGTACTGTGCGATAGTACCTTTGTGGATTCTCAACCGCATGCCAATCTTACAATACAAATATTCAGGGCTCTTATATTTCAATAGCTGTACATTAGAAACATGTAATCAATTCTGGAGCTGATTTTCATCTCAGATATCACAGAGAAATATGGTGTCACATGTTCACCCTTGGAGAAGACAAAAACCAATCTCATTGCAGCATTTTGTACTTTTTGCAGATTATATTTGTTATGTTAGTACAAAAATTCATAAATGACAAAGCTGCACTGTAACAGCACATAATTGAGGTAATCGATAACCACGACTTTTTATATCGCCTATACATTTCGTGTTAATCTTTATCTTCTTCTTCAGTAATTTTATATAAAAGGAAGGTACTGTCCGAGTCGAAGGAACGTTGATGTATTCTTCCAGACAGACAGAGCTTTCATTCCAAATAAAACTGAATTACCCGAACGAGTTAAAACCTCCGAAAAGAATTAGTTTTTCACTAAAGTACATCGGTCTGTATGCTCTGGCAAAACTTTTTGAAAAGTTGTATCGCGCACTGAATAATTGATTATGATAGTGTGTATATTATATCAATGTGGCACCATTAAATATGCGAGATAAAAATGCTAGTTCATATAGGAAGAAAAAGATCATAGGTTAAATCAAGGCAATTTTCTCATTCAAAAAATGTGTTAGTTGATAACTTACTCGTATATTTAAAAGCTCAGAATTCTGAAATAATATAATTATTTTAGTAGCACCTACGCATTAATTTGCTCGGAAGAATTTCGCGTGATTGATAAGAGATCTACCACATTTCGCAAAATTTCCCTAAGGAGAAAGAGGGTGAAAATAAAATGAAACACATGCTAATTTCAAAATGTACGTTGAAAATTGTTAACACCGCACAATATGATTTAAATAAAACTAAGTAATGTTTTGATTTCCACTATTATTTAGTCAAACATAACAATATTGTTATGTATAGATAATAAACTGACTACATTATAGTGAAAATCAAAAAACTACTTAGCTTTATTCAAATTATGTATTTAGATTTTCATCAAGTATCTGACCAATCGATTAGTGATCGCACAATATATTCAGTTATCCACAAAGCACGGAATTTTTTGTAATTTAAACAACAGGATGGATCTAAAGATTGAGGTTTAACTACAGTTCGAAATCAGCTCTCTCGGAAATATAGACAAAGCAAAATTCATGATACGAGTATAACCTTATGCCATAATGTGAAGTACCCAACATACAGAACTTCGACTGAAATATAATCGGATAATAGTCGATTATACATTAAAGCAGAACTTGAATATTAAATCGTTGGAATCCAGATGTTTATAAAGATGAGTAAATTTTTCCAGAATAATTTAACCGAATTAGAAACTCTGCAAGGATCTGTGCTTGTCCCCGCTTCTGCTTGCAATTTAGGAATGATTGAAAATTATATAGTATTGGTAAGGGATGTAAAGCAAAATTTATATGCAATGTATAGAGAAATATAGTTGTAACGTTATTCTTTGACTCGAGTAAGGCATTCGACCTTATGTATTCCAATATTGCTGTTACGAAGTTTTACAATCTCGGTTTGCGTGGTGTTTGTTGCGATTGGTTGATGTCTTACTTGAAAGATAGAAGTAAAAGAGTACGAGTTGATGGGTGTGTGTCTGAGGAATGTGTGGCTGCGTTGGGTGTCCCGCAAGGGTCGATACTTGGACCACTATTGTTTGTTTTATTTATGAACGACCTGCCTGAATATATTCGGGAGGGTATTGCTTTTATGTATGCGGATGATATATCAGTTGTGCTCTGGGGATCCTCGACTGAAGAAGTTGAGGTAAAAATCGAAAAAGTATGTGACCATGTAGAGGCATGGTGTCAGCGCAATCGATTTATTCTCAATGAGGGTAAAACGGTGCAGCTACAGTTTCATAATAATACGCTACCTAGTAATATGTTGGTGAATACCAATAACCATGAAATCCAATATTTGGGATGTTTTCTTGACTCTGAGTTAAGATGGGACTCTCATATGGACCATGTCTGCAGAAAACTGTGTAGAGGCTACTATGCTCTTCTCCAGTTGAGGAGTAGTATTGCGCAAACTGATCTTATAGGTGCATACTATTCAATCATACACACATATCTATCCTATAATACTCTATTATGTGGAATTTCGACTGATTGGAAGAGAGTTTTCATTGCGCAAAAGAGGGTAATAAGGTTTTTGTTTAATCTCCATCCCACTGAATCCTGTAGGAAATATTTTACAGAAAATAAAATACTGACTCTGTCCTCTATATTTATTCTCAAAGCAGCTATGTATGTTAGGCAAAATTTTGACTATTTCATTAATTTGGGGATATCACATAGCACTAGAAATGGAAACGCGTTACTTTTCCCAAGCACAAAAGTGCCTTATATGAGAAGAGTCCCAAGTATGTATCTGTGACCATTTACAATAAATTACCAGCTTATATTACTAACTTCAGTACTCTGAAAAAGTTGAAAAAAGAACTAAAATTATTTTTATTTTGTATAGCATTTTATACGCTTCAGGAATTCTATTCAACATAGGTGAATTCTGATCATAGTTTTCATTTTGTGTGAGTGTAATGTATCTGTCTCTACATTCAATTGTTTACTACTATATCTTGTTATTATATTTTTAACTACGAGTATTATTATATATTATATGACATGTACACGCTCATTGCAGCGTGTACATGTACAGGTACGAATAAAATTATTATTATTATTATACATTTTTTATGAAATTTCTTTTTTTCGTATAACTTTTCGTAAATCATAGTAATTCTAATAGTCGATCTAAATCGATCTAAGAGCAGATCGTAATAAAGATCATTTATTTGAATATGTGTGTATATTTATAATTTATCAATTCCTATCAACACGAAAAAGTGTAGCAGTTGAGTGTTAACTTTGTGAATAAATTATATTAGGTATATTAATATAGCATGCAGTGGAGAAGGATGCGAAATACGCCGATGGTTGGACTGACTGTACCCGAAATAGAGCGATGTGGGAGCGAATTCAGAATAGCACCAATGATACCTTGCATCTACCGATGTTGTGTAAATTCTATTTTTGAAATTCGGACTCTTTTCCTAGTTTCGTGTGAACAGGTTTTTCACCTTTTTTATGGAATCTGCCGCGTGGGTTTTTTGTTTTCATCGTTACAGCGGAACTGAAATAATCATAAACTACGATAGGTATGACATTTCTTCTTTTTTGAGTGCAGCTACAAAGAAACTTCCTTATAAATAAAACGGGAAACGAAGGAACCCATGAATAGAAGTAGGTACGTGTTAAATGATATAAACCACTCGAAATTATTTATTACTGAAAAAAATTAACCTTTCGTTACTATTTGCAGCTTTTCAAGTTTTTCGGAATTGAAAAATTAAGCATTCATAGTTTGACATTTCGATAAATATAAAATTACTAACGAAAAATTCAGTGATAAATGTTATGATAGTGAATGTAGAAGCACAAAATCAAACCGAGTAATTCAGTTAACTATAACCAAAAACAAAATTTTAATATTATACGTTATCTAAATATAGAAATATAAAATACAATCATTCACAAATCGAAACTTTGACAATGGTCCTCAAGAAACATACCATTAAATATAAGAACAATAAAATATAAAACCGAAATAAAAATACAATCATTCACAAATCGAAACTTTGATATAAATATAGAAATATAAAAAAATGCAATCACTGGTCCTCAAGAAACATACCATTAAATATAAGAACAATAAAATAGGAAAAAATGGAAAACCGAGAATTTCAGAGCTGGGTCAAAATTTCACATACGTTATTTTTCTTGAATAACGAAAAGAAGATGTTTATGTTATCAATTTGAACTGCCTGGTCCTAGAGACATTTCGAATTATCATTTGAGTATGTGAAAAACATAATGACTCAGAGCTTTCGATGATGAACTCAGCTTTCGCTTTAAACATATATTTATCTTCCCGTCATAAGAAAATCTCGGAAAAATTCGTGGTAAGCTAGTTGATTTGATTTTTTAAAACCTTTATATTTCATACGCAAATGAATACCCACATGTGACTGTGATGAGTTCTGTTATTTCAATGAAAAATTTTTATAATTATCCTATATCAGTAGCCATTATTTGTTCAATGAATCATTGGAAAAAATTTGAGTTTTAGTTATATAGGAGGTACATAATTATTGTATCATAAGTAAAAATACCAAAAATTCACTAGTAATAAACTAATAGTTTTATGTTTTGTCGAATAAATGATGATAAAATAGACAAAAAGATGATTTCGCTTTATGAATACTTATGTGAACATCCAAAATAAAAATTTCCGATAACCAAACACTCTGGCTTATCATAGCTGAGCTTTTTAGAATGGTAAAGAAAACGAATGCACTTCTGAATCGAATGCTAAGCTTTAATTTGTATACTGTTTTATTTAGACAGTTGAAGTTATTCAATAATTTCCGAATTCTATTATTTCATTTTTCTTCTTCTTCTTCTTCTTTGACTTAGCCTTGTCCCGTTACGCGGGTCGGCTTTCTTGATCTTGGGGCGCCATTCTTTCCGCTGGTTAGCATCGTCATCCGTTAGCCCCAACGTCTTTATATCCCTCTGGACATTCGTCAACCAAGAAGTTGGTGGTCTACATCTCCCTCTCTTTTGTGCAATAGCACGTTTTTATCATTTGGTCTTCGGGACGTCGCTTAACGCCACCATACTATCTTAGCCTGGACTCGGCTTTGTCCACCAGTTTGTCCGCAATCGGTTCAACTTTAAAACTACCAAGGATGAATTCATTTCTTATTTTGTCTATCATTGTAACTCCTCCTGCCCAACGCAACATACGCATTTCTGTAGTAAGTAGTTTTTGTTTGTGAATCATCTTTAATTACCCTGTTTCGCTACCATAGAGCAAAACTGGTCTGACGGCTGATTTATAGACCTTCCCTTTTGTTCTTATAGGCATTTTTGCATCACATAAGATTCCAGTAAGCTCACGCCATTTATTCCACCCAACGGTAATCCTGTGATTTGTCACCGGATATAGACCCGTCCTCTGTGATAACCGATCAAAATATTTAAACTGTTTCACTCTAGATAAAGCGACGCCTTTAAGTTCTATTTTGCATTTAGCAAGCTAGTTCCTCTGGCCCAAAATTGCACACCATGTATTCGGTTCTGGTTCTGATTCTGGTTCTACTAATACAAAGACCGTTCCGCCCGAGACATTTACTCCATCGTCCGCGTATAACAGGTTCCAAGTAACCGGTTTTTGGACTTTCTCCGTCAGGTAGTTCATAACGATATTAAAAAGTAAAGGGTTTGAAGCGCTTCCTTGATGAACTCCTACGTTGATATCAAAACTCTCCGATTGACCAGCCGCGCTTCAGACACGTGTCTGTAAGTCCATAACAAGTCTAATGTAACGTTTGGGGACATTTTGAGATCTAAGAGCTTGCCATATTAGTATTCTCGGTACACGGTCAAAGGCTTTTTCAAGATCGATAAAGATTATCCTTGTTTTCCTGAACTTTTCTATCAACAACGGCAGAGCATGAATCGAATATGTTGTCTCCCCGCCCGCTTTGAAACCAAACTGGTTTTCTGTCAATTGAACAATATTTTGAAGACGCTCGCCTAGGACACGCTCCCAGATTTTTAGGGTACGTGATGTTACTTTTATGCCCTGAAAATTTGCACAATCTCGGACATCCCCTTGTTCTTATAGAAAGGGACTAATATACTACTTCTCCAAACATCTGGCATTGTTTCTCTTTCCAAAATACTGTTGAATAATTCAGTTAGCCAAGCAGTACCGTTTATTTTAAGTAGTTTCCACACCTCGAGGGTATATTTTCCGGGCTGGTCCTTTCTGGTTTTTCATTTTTGCAATGGCTTTTCTGACTTCTGTAACAGTTATTTCATCTACAGGTCCTACAATCACAGGTAAATCCACTTTGTTTTGGCGGGGGAATTCTTCATTTAACAGTTGCTTAAATATTTAAATAATATTTATTTTATTTATTTCATACTTCAAATTTCAAAAAATATGATATGATAAATAAGAGTTGTCTCCATATGCTAGTGGTGAATGTAAGGTACCTCACTAGGGAGATCTGGGTTCTCGTCCCGCGTAAGACATTCAAGGTTGTGGTCGGCAATAAGTTTGAGTGATTATGAAATCAATGATAAATCAGTTGGGCAATACAAGCCCAAGTAAACGAAGTAAAAAAAGTTAAGAGTTCCTCAAAGACTCAAAAAACTGAAATATTCAACAGATAAAACAAACAAATAATAATCGTGAATATACATATACAATTTTTACCTAAGATCAAAAAGTGCGATACAAAAGTGGTAATCTCTTCAGCTATATCATTGATTGAGAGAAAGTCTTTCAGATGTTTTATGAAGCATAAATCCTTTAAATTCAGATTAATTCAATACTTAAGATCATTTATTCAACATTAATTGAAATTTTAGGAGACATTAAATAAAAAATTTCCTTACAAAGATTATGATTAATACATATGTTTAATTATGTATTAATTTTGAAATAAACGGTCGAAAATTTATCAAAAAACACATATTAAACGCATAGTCCTTATTATAAAAAAATTACGTGAATTCTAGGAAAATTTATCTTAAAAAGCAAGGACGAAACTGTTAACAAACAATGAGACATTTATTTATTGTAGGATACACGGGACTATTTCCTTATCAGTGAAAAACAAGAAAATTTAGAGCTATATAAATGCACTCAAGATGTAGCCATTCCAGTAATATAAGCATTTTCACGATATATCTACATGTAAGTACACATTTTTCATAAGTTTCAGAATTATTGTGGGAACCTAGAATTCAATGAAGTCTTCTTCAACAACTAGAAAGGTCAAATATAAGGCCTTAATTACGGAGATTTATTTTGTTAACTACGCTTGCTTGTTACTTTTGATAAATGAAAGTTGAACTGCAAATTTTTCAGACATTTCATAACCAAAAAAAATTCTATATCATATAATATATTATATACGAATATATTCTTATATATTCGTCTTTGACGAATTAATAATGCTTAATTAAAAATATTCTTTTTGAAGAATTCACTCATTAGAAGTATTGTTACTATTTCTGTCACTTTGTTTCCAATTCTACAAAGTAATTTACATCGACAATCATCGATTAATGAACAATTTTTGAAACCAAATAACAGTATTTATTTAAACTTCCTTTTTCAGGTAAATAATACAACATGTGCATCAAGTATTATTACTTGATTGTGTTACTTGCTGCAGCAGTTGCAGTGAACAGTCAAGTTCATTACATTCCTGCACAAATATATATTCCTGTAAATTCTCACAATCCCTGGAACAACACTGGAAACCCGCACTACAACAACACACAAGTTGCTCTGAATAACAGAAGTTGGACAGGCCCGGGTCACATTTTTTGGGGAAGAATCGGACCTCTAGACCGACTTCTTTTCAATGAGGTAACACTATTACGATACATATTTATCAGCATTTTCAATCAAATGAAACAACCTGTAAGACTGTCAAATATAAATCTAAAAATTATCTTTTGGGCAAGTAGAAATTTTTTCATCCAATATATTTGTAACTACATAATGCTTAAATATTACTCCCATGCTAGTTTTTGAGTTTTAGTGTATATCTGAACACCATGAATTAGTTCAATTAATTACCTAAAAATATAGTTTAGGTATCCTAAAATTTTTATTGCATATTTAATAAACAATTTAGGAAATGTGATATTTTCAGATGATTTGAACGGTTTTTAAAAACACCCTACGTGAATAAGCATTTTAAATAATAAATTCGTTGGGGGTCACAAAAATAAGTCTGGGGTTTTATTTATATATTTTGCATCAACTAAAACGGGAGATAAAAATTCAACCAAAAGATATTTTTTGGGTTTCTTTTTTAGCAAATCCAACAGCTGGATCAATGGCATAATATCCACAAGGTCTCTAGCAGATTCTAAATTCCAGATGAACCAATAGTATAAGAGTTGTTTTTTTATTAATTTGTCGTGGGTAAAACACCGCTAAATTTGTCATCAGCTCTTTAACTATAACATAATCTGCTTACTTAAATTGTTCCAATTAGAGAAAGGTTTTGAGAGTTTTAGTGAGCGTTAATAAGCAACTTTGATTTTAAGGTTATATTTACGTCCTTTCAACTTATATTCAAGTTTGAGATGATTAGGGTTTATTAGTATCTTTCATTAACTAATAAATAACAAATTGAGCAAAACAATTACATTAGGAAACAGACCGAAATGTGAAATCTGTAAAATAAATGTACTAAATCACGCTTCTTCTTGTACCACTGGTTCAAATTAATCTAATTAAATTAATCTAATTCATCGAGTAATATAAGTACTTATAAACTCATAGGTATATACTTATGAGTTTATAAGTATACGAGGTCTGTTCAAAAGAATAGGTGAAAATTGAATTTTCGCGGGTTGTGTATTCGATTATTCGAAGTTTTATCCCGTCATGTTGGTACACATACGTTAATAAGAGATGTTGATGACGATGAGCGTACTGGAGTTTCAACCATGTCAACAAGCGAAGAAAACATCGAAACAGTGAAGAAAATGCTATGCAATTTTCTCGGATGTTTTGGGAATGAAACGTGTGGCAGCGTAGTTTGTCCCGAAAATGCTAAATTTTGAACAAAAGCAACGTCGCATTAGTATTATTAAGGTCATAACTGGTGACGAAACGTAGGTATATGGATATGACGTCGAAAACAAGGCCCAATCATCCCAATGGAACGTCTAGAAGAGCGAAGGCCGAAAAAGGCACGCCAAGTTCGATGTGAAGGTTTTGCTCAGTGTTTTCTTCGGTTACACAAAGGCGTGGTGCACCATGTGTTCTTGTCATCAGGTCGAACAGTTAATAAGGAACACTAACGGGTGTTTTTTTTTTTGAGGTAGAACTTCAAGTTGGTATTACTGTTGAAGATGGCGACCGATTTAACAACTGAGAAGTGATTTATTCTCAGTTTGGTTTGGCAATGCATCATGAATAGACTCACGCCTGAACAACGCTTGCAAATAGTGCAATTTTATTCCAAAACAAGATTGCCGCTGTTCCCGATTTTCATAAGCGAATTTTGTTTAGCGATGAAGCGCACTTCTGGTTGAATGGCTACGTCAACAAACAAAACTGCCGCATTTGGAGTGAAGATAATCCTCAAGTGTATGTCAAAACACCGCTACATCCAAAAAAATGACTGTTTGGTGCGCTTTATGGGCTGGTGGAATCATTGGTCCGTACTTCTTCAAAAACGATGATGGTCAGAACGTTACAGTCAATGGTGATCGGTATAGAGCCATGAATAATAACTTTTTCATTCCTGAATTGAACAACCATGATGTCCAGGACCTGTGGTTTCAACAAGACGGCGCAACTTGTCACACAGCTCGTGCCACAATCGATTTATTGAAAGACACATTTGGTTACCGTCTAATTTCTAATTTTTGGACCTGTGAATTGGCCTCCAAGATCTTATGATTTAAAACAGCTAGACTACTTTCTGTGGGGCTATGTAAAGTCATTGGTCTATGCGGATAAGCCACAAACGCTTGACCATTTGGAAAACAATATTCGCCGTGTTATTACCGATATACGGCCACAAATGTTGGAAAAAGTCATCGAAAATTGGACGTCCAGATTGGACTACATCCGAGCCAGCCGTGGCGGTCATATGCCAGAAATCATATTCAAAATGTAATGCCACAAGATTATCTTTCGAATAAAAAAAAATTCTTGTCAATCGAATGATCCATCGTTGTTTTATTGCAATTTAAAGTTCTATACCTCTAAAAAAAACACCTTTACAAGGAAGTTATGCAACGTTTTCGTGACGCAATACGACCCAAACATTCGAAATTGTGGAAAAACAAATCATGGATTCACCATCATGTAATGCAGCTCACACATCCATGTTTGTTGGTGATTTTTTTGGCGAAAAACAACATCGTAATCAATTCTCAACCACCGTATTCAACAGATCCGACTCTCTGTGACTTTTTCCTATTTCCAAAACTGAAGAGACCAATGAAAGGAAATGGTTTTGTCACAATTGATGAGATAAAGTCGAATCGAAAAACGAGCTAACGGCCATAACGAAAAGCGTATTTCAGAAGTGCTTCGAGGATTGGAAGAAGCGCTGGCGTAAGCGCCATTATATCTGAGGGGGACTACTTTGAAGGGGACAAAATTTATAATGATGAATAAATAAATACATTTCGAAAAAATTCAAAATTTACCTTTTCTTTTGAACAAACGAAATATAAGTACATACTACATGAAGGTAAAAAGACATATAACCTTTCATACCTCCTTATATTACCTCCTTTTATACTCTTTCGTCAAGATGAATTTGTTCGTTAAATAAGGGCATAATGATAACAATTATGCCCTTATTTAACGTGGTGATATTTCAAATATTAAATTAAATTTATCTCTTGGCTTAATGTTTCAAGATTAAATTTAACAACATGAATTTTTCAACATGTTTCGAGCGTGAGCTGATTTTCAAGATTGAGGCTTGAAAATGAGCTCACGCTCGAAACATGTTTTCAAATTCATGTTGTTAAATATAATCGTGAAACATTAAGCCAAGAATTTAATTTAATTCAATATTCAATTATGTTTCACCAAGAGTTAGCGATAAATTCAATCTCAGTCGATATTTCAAATATTTGATTTTCTCATGAATTTCAATTTGTTTTATTGAAAATAATGATATGATATTTTCTATGATACAACAAGCATATTTATTCATGTTTTCTAAAATTGAATAACAAATATCGTTGCTACGATCAATCTTTAATGACTAACCATAGTCAAATAGAAATTCTTCCTTATTTGTTATCTCCGATAATATTCGAGAATAAATGCTTTTAGTATTTTCAACATTAATTAATAGGAATATTATATCTGTTCAATTTTTTTTTCGACTTTTTTATTTTGATTATCGACTGAATAAATTCTTCTGATACGATAAAAAGAATTGTGTACTGAAAGTTGATAATTAAATATACATAAATATATATAAACATTATCTCAAGGTCGCGACCCTTTATGTAAATAAGGAAAGAAATAAAAACGCTTGTTTTTGAGTTATAATTACTTCCCTCGGATTTCTTTAAGATCATTTATTCTTGCTAATATATGAAAAAATCAAGGAATTTAAATTGGATAAATAATTTTTGGTATGTCTTAGTTTGAAAGTGGTTCGTTTATCTATTTTCGTATTAGGTATTTTTATTGAACTCTATTGGAATTTTAATGTCTAGACATATATTAATATTCAGTTCCATAACAACTCGCTGAAAAGAAATTAAATTAATTTTTTGAGCGAGTATAACAAGTGATATAGCGAAAACAACAACACATTATCCATTGGAAGCAGGAAATCATAAGTTGGGATAAGATATTATATTAATTAATATAATTATCTCGGCATTGAAAAATAATTTCGTATAAAATTTTGATCGTAATGGTTGATAAATCGATTGGGTAGTTTTTTTGAAGTGTAGGCACTTCTGTGAAATTTCATCAATATTCGAAAAAATCTAACTGATCACCTCTGCATGTTTCATTGATAGACCCGTCAATTTAGACATAAAAATAGTGGTCAAATAACAAACATTTCCGGAAAGCTAAATATTGGTAGAGGTCTGGAGTTTGCTATTACGAATAAAGTTTTAAAAACCGTACAACTATCATGTCTTCCTCCAACATCGGCATCTGATATTCAACACTTGTATCGAGTATACTATCAAGTTCAAACATGGCTAGGCAATCAACTAAACCCAGAAGACTGGGGTTGGAAATTGATTTATACTACTATGGAACCGATTGAAATTTTACTCCCACCTGCTCGAGAAAAACTCCTCAACACAATTTTTTGCAATTGCAAAAAGGTTGTAATGCCAAATGTGGCTGTAAAAAGGCGGGTTGCTGTGTTCTCCAGCGTGTACCAAATGCCAAGTGAATCTTGCTCAAATGTCCAGTTGAGTACAATAGAAGAAGATTCCTGTGATTTTAATGAAGAGACCAATGACTCAGCCTTTGAACAATTTATGAACATCCAGCAAGAGGAAGAGGAAGAAGAAGAAATCGAAGAAGACATGACGGTTGAAGTAGACTTTCAAGAGTATGAATCTGATTAAAATATCTGAAAAAATCAAAACAATAGTAAACCCAATAATCAAAAGCAATATTAATAATAAGGTTATATCTAGAACTTGACGGGTATTATTTCTTAAATTATACTAAAATTGTCATGACAGTTAGTGGAGTAGGCCTACAATGGAAACCACGGTAAAAAAACGCTCCTAGTACACTAAATCACAGGTGGCGTGAAAATGAGTGCATATCATGTATAATGTGACTCTTAGAATAGTGATATCTCACGAATGGTAACTCTTAGGGAAAAATCATAAGGATCATTTTTGTAGAGAATTTTAAGATCGAGAACTTTGGTCGGAGGTTTTTTTTAGAAAACTTACAGTTTTCGAGAAATGTTCAAAAAAACCACAACTTTGGACCTTTGACTCCGAATAACTTTTGTAGCACACATAGGATCGATGGGGATTTTTAAAACTTTATTTGTAATGATAAACCCCAGCTCTCCACAATATTTGCCTCTCCGGGAATTTTTATTATTTCAAATGTCTATTTTGACCGGACTATGATATTTCCATACTTTTTCTGAAAATCCAATGTCCAGACACCGAATAAAAAACTCAAACTTAAATTAAGAAATATAAATTTGCAAAATAAAAGTAAAAAAACCACTTCAAATTAACTATATTATAAATGTGGAAGTTTGGATAGATGTTTGTTACTCAATTACTCCAAAACAACTGAACGGAATTCGGCCAAAATATAGATAGGCTTTTTGTGTTCGATAGTACGGAAAATTTCAAGACAATAGTGGACATATATTTCTAATACACCCAATAGATGATTGAAGTTTGATTATCAAGCATGAAAGGAATACGTTATATGCATTGTGAGAAACAAATCAATCGATGGAGAAAATTGAATCAACTCATGAAAATCAACAAAGAGCATACATACCGAAGGTTATAGAATAATCTTCCCACCACAACACCCTTGAATTTATAATAGCAGCTTTTGAAGTGAAAATGATGAAAAAATAACGCCGAGAGTATAAGACTCTAGTAGAGAAATGATTGATCAGAATCATCAATTATCTTTTTTATCTGCTTGGTATAATTACCATCAAAGCGAGTCAAATATTTTCAATTAACATCGGCAAATTGAATTGAGTCATCAATCACGATATACAGAAGAACAGACTTGTTTTCGCTGAATGATGATCACCTACGAATTATATATGAAATTTGTAAGTGAAAAAAAACAATAATTTGTCGAAAAGTAAATATTCCAGTACGAATAAATTCTAAAAAAACTAATTGGTAATGGAAATCTATCACATTTTATTAGTATGCGAATCTAATGAAAATTATTTACTATTCCACGGCAGTGAACAGCAAAACTATAATTTTTGTATAAAGAAATGACGTTGTAAAATTTCATTTTGGAATCTAGGGTGGGACACTGTGACATTAACATACAATGAATGTATATGTTTTGAATTTTAATGAAAAAAGTATCTTATAGGACGGACAACAAGCATTGTAATAAAACTTGATGAAAATATAGTTAGAGATAATATTAATAAACTTATTCAAAATAGCTCTCATAATATAGACCTCAGGTATTTCACTATAGAAGTGTATTACTTACTAGAATAGTTATAGAAATATAAGAATCATCCTACGGGAATAATGAATAATCATATATCGTAGCAATCATAGAAAGAAAACTGGCACAAATATATAAACAATATATAAGTATTTATAAAACCAGTAAAATCAAGTTGAAAACAAATTTAAATTATTAATCATTATTAGCATTAATGAGAATAATATTTATTGTATAAACTTTATTGTACAAATGGTAAAAGTTTGGCGTGTCAAACTTTCACTCCACCAAATAGTTGTTGGTAACATACTGTACTATAATAATAATATTCATTTAATCCAGTAAGACATAAAAAATGTAGAGAACAAGTCAAAGAAGGAAATTACTTATTTAAGAATGTTACTATCAAGAAGGTATTCGCCTACACTGCAGTAGGCCTTTTTTAAGAGTACCTCCTTCACTATTTTCTTGAACCTAACACCGCAAAGATTTTTGGTTTCATTAGGCAGATTGTTAAATAATTTTATGCATTAATATGAGGGGAACTTTTCATCTAGAGGGACTTTTCATCTTTTCTTGAGGGAGATCTATACATATAAGATCCCTGATTCAAAACAAATTATTCAAACTCAAAATATGAATAAACGACATTTAAAAAATAAAACATAAAAATGTTTATAAAAAAAAGAAACTTTTACACATACACACTCGTAGTTTTTTAATCAAAGAGAATCTGAACGTCCAAAAATCAAACTTGTTAGTTTCCTTTTCAATTTTCCAGCAGAACTATTATTCTCAGCCAAAGAAATGTATTTGTTCAGTAATTTCTGCGACATATAATTAAAACAACCCTCGTATTTCACAATCCTATGCTTCGGAATACTGATTATTCATTATGTGCTGTACTTCGTGATTCTAGTGTACTGTAAAGATACTTCGGAGATTGCTCTCGTAAAAGTTTATACAAAAAAAATCACATATAGGTGGTTTTCATTCTGCTCTTGCTCCAAAACTGAGCTCATTGAGTTTTCTCCTGAAGGGCGTGATAAAACCCCTATATGGGCAACAACAAGCAAATATGAAACACGAATTCTGAATTTTATGTAATCTTTCTTTATCCATTTTAGTTAAAAAATTGTAATATACTGCACTGTATATTACTATGGTCCAAAATTGAATATATAAGAGATTTTGTTAGCTGTTATTTGAAGTCTACTTTCAATCAATTTGCGTTTGGTTATCCGTATAAATAATATTAGATAATCGCCAATAGAATACAAGAATTGCTTGACAAATTTTTGCAATTTAATGTTATCGTAGAACTCTTACAGTCCAATCAATTCATACCTACAAAAATTCCCATGAAGCTGAAATTTTAATGGAATGTTCGGAATTGAATGTTCCAGTAAAAAGAAATATTCAAATAAATTATTCAGCATGAAACCTTTCAAAAATTGATTTTTCGTGTTTGTTAGTAAAGCAGTAAGTTGTACCTATAGTAAAAATATAACGTGGAATATATTGTAGATCTTATCTATGAAAACTTTCTCAATACTTTTCTTCAATAGTCAGTTTCAGTTAGTTAGTTATTCAGTTTAACTATTTTAAAAGTTAACAAAATTAAGATCTTTATAATATGCACACGTTTCAACACCACCTATGAGTTCTAAGCGCTTTTTTAGTGTATGCTGACTTTTGCTTTACGCAATACAATGGCATTAAATAATGACAAACAGTAGGCATCCAATTATTATTATAAATATTTTTCAATTTCATCTTTACATAACCTTCCGTTATGTAAAGCCGGTCTTCCGGTAGCTTAGTCGGAAGAACAGCCGACAATGGTGCGCTAGAACTCGGGTTCGAGCCCCGCTGAAGGCATGGGTGTTTTTGTTCGTCTATGATATGAACAGTTTAAATAATGATATATGCTGTGTAATGTACATTTATTACAAGACCAATAGTCGTTCGGAACCGGCGTTAAACTGTAGGTCCACTGAATTAAAAACAAAAAAATTTCAGTTTTCATAGGTAACTTTAATGGTGCCACTCATAACTAAAAAAGGGTCTAATTTTTCAGTGCATTCCGGTCAAATATGATCGTTATTTCATATAACAACCGACTTGATATTTTAGATTCGGCAAGTTCAACACTTATAAAAATTTATTTTATTTACTTATAACTGATATCTTTATAATGTATATATATATACGTTTCACTAACCGATGAAAAAAGGAATTTTTTTCTTTTAAAGCTTCAGTGATGTGAATACATGGCATACAAAAAAATGACAACTTTTACCTCGTTATATCTCAAAAGCGGTGGCTCTAACAAAAAAGCATGGGAATATATTTACAGATAATTTCACACGATCTGCAATTTTTGTCTGGCTTAATTTTATGATAAAAGTTGCCTTTCGAAGAAAAAGGCGTTAACCCAAATTTTGAGACTTTTGATTTTGAATAATTTTTTTCCATGGAGACATTCGCTTAAAATAGTCTTCTGAATATTCGAACCAATTTTCACTTCAATACGCACGAGTATTTTTGTATCCTCACTATTATTTTTTGGGTTGATTTGACCAGAGTATTATCGCTCAGCGATAACTGTCCAAACAAATTGCGTAAATATTGACTATTATATATCTAATTTTACATCTACGTCAAGAAGTGGGTAATAAAAATATAACGTTATGGAAAAAAAATTAACAATTAAACAACAAATCAAAATGTGAACACAAAAACAAATAAACTGAGAGATTAACGTTTTTAGAAGTGATTAACCAAAAATTTTATCTCGATTTACAGGCCTACTTCAAAGACAGTCGATGGTGGAGCAGCAGAGAAACAATCATAGAATATCCTAAAGACGTCAGTGCTGGTTATGTTAGACATGAAACAATTTCTGCAATCCATGTAATAAATCAATTTTATCAAGGACACCACTCTAATGCATCTATATTATCTGGAGGAGTTGGCAAACAATACGTAAAAATAAGATTAGCTTCAACATGGAGATATGGATTCAGATTCTTGGTTCAAATATTTGGACACTGAACTTGCTTTCGAATTGGGGACGTATGCTTGAAAAATGATATGTGGAATACAAATATAATATGCGCAAATCCAATGTGTTTTATTTTAACCAGGACAATTTATCAAGTGGCAATTGCCAGAACGTGATATTGTAACAACTAACAAGTAATTACCATTAGGGATTAAACAGAATCAACAACGAAGTAAAATTTGTGATCCTGGATTGCATCTCGCTTCTGAACCTGACGAAAAGGAAACCTGCGGTCACGAAAAGTCATCGACTACGCCAGGAAACCTATAGCGGGAAAATTAATCAGCTGATGCTGGTGATGATTAAGAAAACATATCCTTGTATTGAAATCAGGTTGGTCAGATACATAATACAAAATACATAGCTGACGAATAAAACAATTTGCCGTTATACACCAAAAAACCCCAATTTCAAATGAATGGTGGTCATAATTAACTTAAAAACTTACAATACTTAATATTACCGTTATAACATAATATAAAATAAGTATTCCCCAAAGTGTTTACAGAATATTGAAAAATGTTGAAGTGGTTTAGACACATATAGTGGTTTAAATAGATTGGTCAATCAACTATTTCATAAATATTTAATAAATTTTGACTGAAACTTATTTGATTTTTTAGTTACCACAAAATCAATTTTCACATAGTGAAAGATGAAAATTTCATTTACATATTTTCTATATGTAAAAGCAAATTACCAAGACATTTATATGGCAAATTTACAAACACAAACATTTTCATAAACAGACCTCCTACTGAGTTTACATTCAGTAATAATAAAAAACAAAATTACATACCAGCAAATGGAACATAAAACAATACATTAGAAAATTCTATTTTATTAAAATACTATCAAAAGTATCAAATACTTTCCAATCAATGTGTATACAAATAACTGAAGAAAAAATCAAAAAATATATGAAATAATCTTAATATCACTAAGCCACTAAATTAATTCAAAACATTCTGATCTATTATAGCTACACCTATTCTTAAATGCACAGAGAAATGTATTACAAAGAGATATACTTAAATTTATGGTAACAATACGTATTTTATCAATTAATTTCCTTTTATGCTTGAAAAGTTAGTAGAAATTACAAAAAAAGTATCAAGAGTAAATATTGTTTTATATAAAATAAAAAAATCACGTATTACTTATGAATTAATTTACTGAAAACTATTGCTAAAAATTGAACAATCACACAACAAACCATATTCAATTTCATGCTTCTAAAAATGGTGATATCAATAGAGTAATAAAAATGCAGATTGGTATTTCCACTAGATATTTGGCAATATTCCAAAAACTGCAGATATGTTAATGTGGTCCAAAAATCAATCTTTGACTGATCTAAACACTTAATTCCAATTGAAATCATAATTAATACTCACCAAAATTTCCTCACAAGGAAGTACCATAATAAACTAATCAATCACATATTTAAGCATCACTACTTTTAAGTTTAATGTTAATATAGCACTTCCCTGAAGACAGATTCAGGTTGTTGCCGATCCGAATTTTAACAGTTTGAACTGAATTAGTATTCACGTACCTCTTCTATGTTAATTAAAGAATGTGGGTATATTTAATTCAATGAATGTCCTAAAATACGACCTAATATTCTACTTATTTCTTACTATTCAAACATCATTGATTACCTTACATTTAGCTTTAGTAATCTTATCCTTTAATTGAAAATTAGTTCACATATTTGAAATTAAAAAATAAACAATAGTGTTCAATCTTTACCACACCTGAAAATTCGTCTAAGTCTCCACAAACAAAACGTCAAAATACTGGAAATATCAAAAAATCGAATGATTACTTTACGAGAACACTGCGACGTCATTCATTGTTATGATTAATCTCAGAAACTTTTACAAAATTAAATAAACTCTACCACAAAAGACTGAACGGACCCACTGATGAGTCAATTTTTGACATTTCATTTCACCGTTCAGATGAAGATATTAGAAGGAGAGGAACACAGAATTCAATAAAATTAAAGATTTTATGTTCTATGAATACTGTCACCACCATCAGCACATTTTTCACGGACATCCAAATTCATCTAGTTTTACAATTCCTAAAAATAGTATTAGGCAATTGTGGAATTAATAGTAAATTAAAATACTTGTTTCAATTAACTGTTATTTAACACAATGTTTCACCAAGTGATAAGCAAAACCTTTGTGTTATTCATTAATTGTGGAATTACTTAGTAATAATCACATTGAATTTACAGTGAAGATACTTCACATTGAAAAAATATTAAAATTAACCAATAAAAAAATATAATAACTGAGAACGAATAAAATAACAGAGATAATAAAATTAATAATGAATTCCAGCAAAAGTTGAGAAATATTGATGAATTTGTATTAATATAAAATCAGTCAGTGTGGTTGAATTAATCATAATACAAGAATCGATACAAAAATCGAACAATCATCTAGGCAGCAGCCAGTTTGAATCTAATTTAAAGTTTTTTAATTCACTTACGTTTCCATTATAAACCGGTGTATTTTTCCAGGAAGAATAATCAATGAAAATATGATATTATTATGATCAAAAATAAAATGATTATTTTCAATGTTCTTCTCTATTTCATCGCAAAGAGATTGGGCAAATATTGAATATTGTGTTGAGCTTCAACGAAATGACATAAATATTTCATGTGAAAATTCAATTAATCGTCCCTCAATTTTTGTTATTCCTAACTAATACAACAGTTGAAAGTGTTTTTTCTGTATTCACATTCTGAAATCTGAGATCTGTATTCACGCTCTGAAATCTGTAGAATTTGCCATAAAATACAACTATCATAAATCAATACGAAGGATGTATCTTGTTCAGATATTGCAATAAATTTTAAGAATGTAATACGTGATGAAAAATATTCAATCGTTTGTATAAATTAATGATTCGGATGTGTTTCCATTTAAATAATACCTAATGCGTTTTACGTTTCATAAACTTTTCTACATATAAAATAGTTTCATATTTTTTCTTATGATTACGTTATATCCTTCTTTTCAAGGAGAATTAGTTTAGTTTTCTTAATACTGCACATTTAGTGTTATCCGGAGGGTAACTCAATATATGAAAAAGCTCTTGCGCTCAATCCTCATGCGCAGACACTAAACATACGCAAAGTTTTTCGCTTACGACTGACTTCAACAACTAAAAATTTTAAATTGTGAAATTTTTATTCATAAAAATGATTTATTCGTATATACACAAAACATGAGGCCTTTAATGCACTCTGGCTGTGTTACATAATCTCTAGATTTTATAAAGTATCTTATTTGTCTTATAGGAAAAAACGAAGGATGAATGAAGATAAGAAGAAGAAAAATATGTTAGGAACATTAAGATAAATAAACATTATTACATCAAATATAACTACTTACTAAACAACAATAACATTTTTTCGACTGTCTCATTGTTTGAGGGAGAAACCTCCTGTAGTCCTATCAATTGATTATCGTAATAGCTAGATTTTGTGGATACCTTCCGTGTTCAATATTCATATAAATATCATCAATATGAGGTAAGTTAATTTTAAAAATTCAAAAATCCTGGGTTTGCCAAATCCTGACCTCATTTTGTTATAGCTCTAGAACAAGTTCATCTCAAATGAATGGTAACTCAAGTCGGAGGCCTCCTCCTTTGAATAGAAATAATTCAAATGAAAAAACTATACCTGCTCCAAGTGTTTCTCATGACTATATCATCAAATATGTTTATGATACATGGATTGCTGTGAATCAGGAATTAGATAGAAACTCAGGAAGCATTAAATATCACAAGGAGGATAATAATAATATGAAAGACTTTCGACCATTTGACTTGGAAGCATACTGGGGTAGAAGAGTCTTTCAATATTACCAAAATCAGGGTAGACACACATAATAAAATAAAACCTGTCAAAATTTTCAAATTTTTATACAATATTTATATTTGAAATTTTTTATGATTTTAGTTTTATGTGACAAGTTATGGTACTACTAATAAATTAATTGTATGCCTAGTACATTTTAGTTAATTTTACATGCAGGAATCTATAGATTTACAAATATTTTATTGAATTTCCAAACTAAGGAAATGTAAATCTGATAAAAATTATTCAAACTTTTATTCTTTATTACTAAGTGAAAATGGTCTAAGTAAATTAAATTTGAGGTAGAATTTGTTTTGAAGCAGAAAAACTTGTGAATAAATCTTAAAAGATCATCTTAAATTTTTATTGAATTATTGAATGCACTCCAATTCGTAAAACTTACAAATGTGGAAAAACAGAACTGCAAAGGAAAATATTTATTTTTGATGTAATAATTAAGAGCAAATTATTGGATTTGGTCTTCCAAATTAATGTACAAAACATTAATATTTTTTTATGTATAGTATGTCTCTCAATATTAAGAATTATCATACCGCTGTATCTACTAATATATTCGATTTTTATAAAAAAAAATTCAATTATTCAAATTTTTTTAATCTATAATAAATAGGTATCAAATACTAGAAAGTTGATAAATTGAAACAAATATTGAACAAATTGAAATTATTATGAATTATACATTCCTCAATATACTATAAACAATATTTATACATCATAGGTAACTAAATCAGTAGTGAGTTATTCAAACTATCTTATAAATAATGACAAGAATAATATACACGGCATGGTGATGATATAAAGTTGAATTAATCAAATTCATTAATAGGGTTCTAATTTCAATACCAGCACAATGTATGGTTACTCTAATTGATCGAGTTTAAAAAAAATTGTAATAAATTGATATTGTACTTTTCTCAAACATAAAATATCTCGTGATATGGAACACAAACAATAAGTTTTAGAATAACCTGACCAACAAACTAATAAAAAACAACAATCCCCTGATACGTAACCAACTAAATACCTTTTTTGACAATATAACTACTTTCTTCATTTCCAGGCTTGTTTTATAGCTTTTCTAGATGCTAGTGTTTTTGTTATATAGGACGCTAAAATAAGACCAATTAAAACAAGTATGATCAATTTATGATCAAAATCTTCTTTCAGTACATCAAATGTTTTTGACGGTGCTACTTTAGTATAAAACATATCTAAACCATGAACCAAAACGTGACTTGTACTTTCAAGTCTTGCAGGAGCAATGGATATTCCTTTGACTTTTGATAATGTTTGGTTATAATTAATAGTAGCCTCTGGATGTAGAGGAATTTCAGGCATATATGGATAACAACTTTCTTCTGGCCCACATGGTATATCAGCAAACCTTGGTTGAATCAATGCCCAAGGAATTTCAACAACAGCACCAGTGTTTAATGCTACCAATAAACATTTATTCGTAATACCTCTTTCTGTCAGGGTCACAATAACTTTAATAGGTACAGCTGGTAAAATGTAACTTTGAGCTTGCACTTGAGGTAACTGACTCATAGCATATGAACTGAAAAATGTTGAGTTGCTTTGAACATGTCCCTCATACAACTCTAATGCAGCAAGTTCAATCCGTCTGTATCTTTCATTGAAGAATGTGTAGACAATCCAATTTTCAGAATGTACTAAATTAATAGGACCCCTGGCTCTTTTATGTGCCACTGAATAAATGATAAAACCTATAAAAAATTTTAGAATAAATTTAAAGAAAATATGGAGGAATATTTAAAAATATCTTTTTATTAAAGCATTCTTACCTGTTATTCCATCAATTAAATACACACTCAACACTTGCTTGTGTATTGGATCTTCAGAAAGTGTAGCCAAAGCAATCATATTAGGATTCACATATTTGTAGTAGACAGACCTATCAGGTAATACACGACCCTGTGAATGCACCCTTTCATTAATAGGCCTCGTGCTAATTGCTAACAACTTTGAGGGTCTAAATAAGAAATTCCATTGAAGGAAGTTTTTATTTTGCCAGATTGCATCTGTAGAGAATAGCCATTCATAACATCATCAATAACTATGTAAAGATATATAGAGGGAAGATGCTTTTTCACAATACTTTCAGCTTGTTTAGGGTAAACATCAACACTGCCATCCTTATCTACAGTTATAATAGGTTTCAGGTGGTTTTCATCTTCATATGGTAAAAGCATAGCTTGCAATATCTTTTTATTAAGCATGGTAATCCCGTCTTTACTGTACCCAGTTATAGGATCAAATTGAAACAGCACAGTGAGGCCTGAAATATCATCGCTAGCCAATAAAGAGCACTGGGCAGGTAATGGTGAATATCGTGCTGTCCTTTGCACAAATAACAGGATATTTCCCTCATTTCCTTTATCAAAAGGTATTATATGTGGTAATCTATAACTCCAAACTATATGACCACTTAAAGTATCTAATGCAAATAGTTTTCCAACTCTTGTTACCACCACAATGATCTTATGAAGTCCAAAATCATCCCTTACTAGCATATTATTCATCGTAAGTTGTGAGCCAAATATCAAATTTGATAATTGAATTGTTTGTGTTGTTATTCTATGGATAAACATACTGAAAATATCATGAGTTGAAGTTTTAAATTCATTTTCAATACTTGCATCTAGCTCGGAGACAGGCAACTCAAAAAATTCTACTGCTACAATATCTGAAAGAGCTTCTTCCCGAATCCAGATAACCTTTCCATCAGAGACCCGTACCAAAATAAGAGCATGATCAATACTGCTTAATAATAAATTACAATCCCTTGTCGTACAATGTCCAGCTAAAATATAAGGTGCACCAATGCCTTTTGGGTATTCTACATCCACTGATTGCTGAGGTTTACCATTTTCATCATGCACTTTGATTCTCAATAATTTATTTGGATTATTAGCATTTATCTCCAATTGATACAGTTGATTATGCTCTTCATTTTTCACGTTTATCACATTTGATAAAAAGGAACCTGGAATAATATCTTCTGATTTAAGATTGATAATTTTAGCCATGCTATTTTTAATAAACAATATTGAAAGGTTTTCATTGTCGAAACTCATTATATCAGCTTCCTCAGCTCCAGGAAATTCAATAGGTATAGTTGAGATGTCATTTAAATCAGAAAAAAGATTTATATATGTAATTGCTTCCAGTCCACCATTTTTTTTAAGACAAGCAAGGAAGTTTTTAATTGTAATACATCGGATATTTCCTTTCATCCATAAGCCTGGTACTTCTATTGTTTTTCTTTTCTGTATATCACCTGATTCAAGACTATATACATTAACTTGTACACTAAATGAATCAAAAATGTTGACAGAAATCAGTTCCCTGTTATATATAGACCAATATATCTTTAGAGATTCAGGTTCAGAGTTTACTGTCCATTCCCATAGTAATATTCCAGTATTTATTTCCCAACCTCGTACATACCAAGTGTTTTCTCCATCAGATACAGTAGTTATCTCTTTATTTACATAAAATAATTCCGTTTGTTGTCCCCCTGAATTTTCCATTTCTTGACGCCAAAGTATCTCCCCATTTTTAATGTTCAAACAAGCTAATACGTTTTCTTCTGTAGCAACAATTACTCTGTCTACGCCTTTAAAATCAGCAAATTTTACTTTACCAATATAAGATTTTTTCCAATCGAATTTTCCAGCTTGATCTTCATACAAGCTGCTTATTTCAGATATATAACTTAAAATAATAAGAATGACTACTATTGATTTTATTAAAAAACTAAAACTTCGTCTTGCCATTTCTAACCTAATTTGTTAAAAACTATTTAACTATAATAGTCTGCAGGTTTGATATACTAATGTCTCAGACAGATTTTACATAGTCCACGTAATAGTCTTTATTGAACAAAATTTTAATTCACCATCTATTATGTCAAATACACGCAATAAGGCTGAAGTATATAGTAATGACCATAAACCCTATTTTGCCAATATTCAATCTAAACTTCAGAAACTAGGCAACCACAATTTTAGGTTAGTTACTATGCATAATCGACTTTTTCTAGTTTGTTAAAACATCTATGGACACAATTCATGTTTAATCAATACAGTTTACTTTTGATAGCAGGTCTTGTATATAACACTATAATTTTTGTCAAATTTTTATTACCGGCCACGTATAGTGAGATACATTGTTATACTCAATTAAATTATCCAAATGGAAATCTTCTTATAATTTTTATTGCAATGCTAAGCATTCTAATGAACTCTAGTTACCCGTCATAACCTTCTGTTCATGCGAAAGCTGGACCTACAGATACAGAACTACGCCGATTCCAAACGGCCAGATTATGGAGGAATTGAACCCTCCAGCATCAGTAGGCGTGAAGCGTTATAGGGTTACGATACCATTCGGCTACTGAGCTTTTAAATATAAAAAATATAATTGAAATTAGCTCGATGTTCATATATGTCAACAAAGTAGTTCTGAAAATATCTTTACCGATCTTAAATAATCCCGGTTGATTAAACACAAGGAAAGTATTGGGCCTCAAGCCTAGTCATGAAATAGATTTAGAGAGAGAACAAGTCAAATACCCATATTGATTGTACTTCAATCATATAAACAAAAGTACAAACTTGGCATAAGTTCAAACGTTTCAGTATAAATATTTACTACTTATAACTTTATATTGTATACTTAAAAACACTACTAAATTGCACAAAAATTATTTAATACATTTGAAACATGTTTACTAAATCATTATCGATGAGTTTAAGACAACAGTTGCCTGAAACATATATGGTACTGAACAATGGTACCAAACGTTGAAAATAACCAACTTCTTTGAATTAAACTACATATCTGACTATGTTCCACCCATTGTTGTGCAAGAAGCTGATATATATGTTAGAATGACAGTGAAAAATACTTTAGATTCCATATCTTTGGTTATTTCTACGCATTTTTTGATCGACTTTCTATTGGACTACTTTCAGTAGTTGCAAGATTCATTACTAACCATTAATTTTAAAAGTAAACATCTAGACACAAATTTCTACCATACTCAACCTTTATTCTTTACCTACATAAGATTTTAATTCCATATTTGAGACCTATACCTTCAGAATCAGCTTGATTTATGGAACAAATTCACATATATGCATGCTACTATATTAACTGAATAATAGAATATAGACAATTGGGAACATTTCAGTATATACTAAATTTATATTTTCTCATTATTGTAGTCAAATAGTTTAATTCTCCTGAAAAGTTGTTTTTTCAAGTATATCAATCGAGAAAAATTAAAATTAGTTTTTTCTTGTTACAATGCAACTTCAATTCTATTGATTACATACAAAATTAGTTATGTATACACAAGAGTTATTGGTAAATTGAAATTATTCAATTTTTTCCAATGAATTGGAAAGAAAAAACATGAAGATCAATTTTGAAAATTAAATCTATCTTTAAACAAACAACTGTTAACTACTTATACTGAATACAAATTTTTTGAAACAAAAAAATCATAAACCTTTTGGATAAAGGAAATATTCTATGTTACAGGCACAATTTTTTTGAATAATAAAAAACTAATCCTGTTTACAATATACCATGAGTTTAACCACTAATAACAATTGCTCTAGGTTTTGTAGGAATATATCCATTTTTAAAAGTCTTTCAAAACCTTTCACAGACATTTTATGTACAGAAAAAAGCTTAATAACTGAAAACTCAATAATTATAAAAAGAATGAACCACTATAAACTATATATCAAAATTATGTTCCTTCAATATCATCTTCATCTTCTCTCTTCCTTTTTAAACTCTCTATTTCTTCCATTACTTTTGACACGTTATTAGAATTATTTGAATGAGCCATTTGAATTTGTGTATTTTGAGTAATGTGAATTTTTGGTTTCAAAACAGTCTTCTGAGGTTGCATATTCAAATTAGTTGTTATTTTGGGTTTGGGCACTGCTACAGTTTGTTTCGTAACACCTACCGGTGTACTGCTTCTTTTGATATAACTTACATTGGGCTTAGTGGTGATTTTTAAACCCGTAGAAGCTCCTGTTACAACATAATTTGTTTTCTTTTTGTATGTTGCTCCTGATTGTTTTAAAGCATAATTACATTGAGACAAACAATAACGGTCAGGAGGAAGCCTTAAACCACAATGTGGTTTAACAGGTTGAAGTGGAGTATAATTCTTGACATGTGCACACTCTAAAATAATTTCTCTAGGAGGTGGTGTTGTAAAGCTTGATTCATTAGTCAACTGAAGAGCTAATTTCACATCATCAACATCCAAATTTTTTTTCTTGGTATTGTTAGCGTACATTCTGGCCTCATCAAGGACTGAAGTTGCGTATCTATAGACAAATTCACATAACTGCACTATTGTTTTGGGATCGCATTCGTTTATACCCATTTCCTTCATCATAGCCATGATTACTTGACCATCTTTTGGAATATTTTTCATTCCAGGTTTCAGTTTTTCCTTCTCTTGAACATTCATTTTGAATCTAAATTTCGCTATTTGATAGAATATGTAACTATCTTTTTAAAATGAGAAACGAAAAGAGATACTTTGCATTTATGTATCCATCGCCCGTAACAAATAATAAACCATATAAATTCATTCAAAGAAGATCACTAGAACTTTATAGAAAACAAGACCAGATTGTAAACAAACTCACTTGAATAATAATAATATCTCGTTAACTTCAGCCAAAGTATATAACTGAATAACACTCAGCTTAAAACTGTCACTAGTCAATAGTCATTATTAATAAAGTACTCTCTGTCCCAGAACATATTTAAAAAACAATTAAATGTTCTGTGGCTTTAGCAGTAGAGGGAATGGTCTCAGACAAAGTAAAGAACAGCCAACTCTAGTAGTAAAGTTGGCCGTGTCTCAGTCTAACTTTACTTACGTAAATATAGTTAAGTTGTGGAAAGGTCTGAACCATAAAACGTAGAACGAAAAATATTACATTCTTGAATTACATTGAAGTCGTTATAATAAAATTTGAGTTTATGTCTAAATTCTTTATATCAGTAATTTTATTCAAATATACTTCTGACTCATCAGTCTAAAGAAACCACAGAACATACACTCATATTGAAGGTTCTGTGGAAGAAACCATCGTTTTGGTGAACTTACGTTGTATACGTACTGAATATTTATTTTTCAAAATCGATAGCTTTTCGAATATCAAAAATATTTTTTATGAAAGTGGAAACATGTTCAAAAAATTTAAAACAATAAGATTGAGAAATAGTTCGTTAGAGTGCTTAGAAAAATACAATATGGAACTGCAAAGTACATTTTAATACCAGCAGTTCCAGATAAAACTTTAAATTATTTTTTTATTTCGTGTACAATTTAAGAACACTCTTCTCAGTCAAAAATAAATTTTTGAATTTATTGAGAAATTTAACAAAATTAAAACAGTAAAAATTAACAAATCAAATTAAAACTGAATTCATACATATATACTGAGATAATATTTTTTATTCAAAACAATTCAATAATTTTTAAATTATCGAAGTTTTATTACATTCAATATACATATTCACGGCCTAATTTTACTTATGTAAGTAAAGTTAGGCTGTGACATAGCTATAATTGTACTTTAAATTTTCAAGTTCCCTTAAAAAATCTTTAAGAGAAATTCATAGCAGATTAAAAACAAAAATCAACCCAATCTCTTGCAGATGAAAATAAGCTATAAATTATAATAATAATGATAAATGAAAATTATTGAATTAGGTAATATCACAACGCATAAAGCAGTCAGTTTGTCAGCAGTTCGTGGCTAATATATCAATGTATCTTGAATTACGGAGGGCTAGAGTTATATATATATAGCTTATAGCTCCGTAGTTTGAATAATACTTTGATTGAATTTGAAGTTCGACAGCTTGACGGACGACATAAGATAATTTAGGTTAAAACAGTTTATATTTTTATTTTACTATAGTTACTTGTTGGTTTCCAAATGGTAGGTATTTGAAATGTAATGCTTTAAGTGATTTTATCATTAAGCTTTTGCAGTCATCTTATCAAGATGATGAAGAAGGAGTAGGATTTGATGGAAATCCTAGTTCTTTTCCCAAAGATTTTGGATATGGCTTTGATGGAGAGAATGATGTATCTCTATCCACAGGGGAACATAAGCCAAGAATTCTACTAATGGGACTTAGACGGTGAGTAAATTGAAATCAACTTTGGAAATTTGGATACCAAAAGTTGTACATATGGTACCATCTGTGTAAAGGAATGTATCATCAAAGTTTCAGTAAGCTATAAAGAACAAGAGTAGTTCTGTTAATATTAATGGTATTATTCTGGCAAAAAAAAAACATAAAGTGAATATTGTTCCCACTTTCCTGTTATATTGTATATTAGTGTTTTCAATATTTTGGTTCATTTGGCATCTAAAGATCTCTGCAGAAAGACAGACTTAGAGTGAAATGTATTGAGTACTTTTCTTTCTTAAACTTGAGCAAATATATGTAATTGAATATATATAGAGGTATCTGGTACACTCTCTGAGGGTATTGAGCTGAACTCAGGGGTCCGTTTTGGGACCTATGCTCTTCGTTTGCTTCATCAACGATTTGTCAGACTTTTGACTGTTGGTCATTTAATTATATTTGCGGATGACAGCTCCATTGCAGTTTCAGCGATGACTCATGCAGAGTGGTAAGACAGTGTTGGTGAGGTAAATTCTAAAAATTTGGGGACATAGTGAATATAAATCATCCAAAAATAATGATCTTGGATTGTTTTCACTTCCTTGTTGAAAAATATGTAAATAATAAGTTTACTTATATGAAAAATATAAGTAAACATTCAGAATGAATTTTCCTAAAGATAAAGATTAAACATTTATTATTCAAATTTATCTTGTTGGAAATATTGTACATTGTTATTTCATATTCTGTGATTTATCATCTACCACTCATTATCAACACTCTTATAATGAGTGGTAGTGATATAATTATAATGTTAGGGTAAATAATAATAAATTGATATTAATAATAAGTATAGATAATTACCAGAAAATGACTAATACTGATTATTTACTATGTGAAATTGACAAGAATAATTTCACTGTGATTAATGAATAATTTTCATTCATCAAGAGAGTGTTGATAATAAGTTGGCGGTACTTACTTGTCTATAGTTATATTGTATTTATCATTGTGAGTAACATATATTTTTTAAGCGTCAAAAACCGTGTATTTACTGATTTTTCACTTCCTTAACCTCTCCAATTCGACTAAGAAAGTTGAAAAGTTTTCAAAAAAAAGCATGCAACTTCAGTGAACAATATGTAGAGAAGAATAATCTTTCAATGGGTTTTTTGTGACAACGATTTATTTCACGAATATTTCAATTTTCCGACATTTCGCATCTCTGCACAACCTTCAAATAGAAGGTAAAAGCAAAATCATTTACTTATGTTATGAGGTTCTATATAGAGTTCGATATAGGGATGTGCCCCTTCTGCTAATTAACATTATATGCCAACAATAGATATTCTGAATGTAGTACTAAGAGGTACACTAAAACTCCAAGTACTGTATCGATTAGTTAATTTTCTAAGCGGGGATAATAAAAAATCAATCTTTGCATATCCCTTACAAACTACCTCATAATAGTGTGAAAACGTCAAATACAGAAGGCATAAAATGATTAAGATAAAAATGAGTAAATCTGCATTAATTTAATGCATATTATACAAATCAATTAAAGGTACCCACAAATCCCTTAGTCTTTATCTTTGGAATTTTTACCAACCATCACAATTAAATATGAAGATAATCTTAAAAACAACAGATTATAAAATTGAGGGCTTCACAATTTCTTGTACCAATATAAAAAAAGGAATCAATAGAAAACATTCCTCAGATCATAGAAATAGATTCTCTGAGATACCGAGCACCTTAGATATTGACTAAATTGCAACATATATTTTGACAAGTATTACCATATGATGCTTTTACATGTCCATATATTGCATGGTTGCTTTGGTCGTTTGCTCCGGATTCTTCCCGTATTACAGGTGTCAATTTGGCGAATATTGTATGTAAATGAAAATATATACGACATTTTTTAAGTAATTTTGTATCTAAGACCCACACATATATGAATATATATGTACTATATATGAATACATACATATATGTGCATACACAAACTGAATGAAATATTGAAGAAAATACTAAGGAAATATCAAATAAAATTATACAAATCACAAATTGTTCTGAGAATTGTTCACTGAGAAAAAGAATTTTTCTCAGTGAACAATTCACGTGAGCTCCCTCTATCGGAGAAAAGACGTATAAACTCTCCCTGGCGTTCAAGATTCCTACCCATGACAACAGTAGTGCGAGTGGAAGGCTTTGTAGACATTTCATTCAAACTACAGATTATTGTACGCAATGTGTAGGAATAGTCCCATACCTAATCGCTCCAGATCATGCCCCGGCGGGCAAAAGTATAGCTAGTTTCAAGATTCACAAATCATTCAATACTGGTAAATACTGAGACTCTTAATCGAAATATTTCAAATAAAACTTTCATAATAGCAAAGCTGGCTATGTGAAACATGACCAATATGATCTTTCCGTTATCCTTCAAGGGATAAATGTTAGAGAATTTATTGGAAATGCAAGACAGTCACTGTTTCCTGCTACAAGGCACTCTTCAGTTGCGTCTTGTCCAACAAATGATATATTTCCAATATTTATCCCTTGAATGATAATGGATACATCACATTGTTATGTTTCACATAGCCAGCTCTGCTATAATATTCTTTTCAATAATTCGTAAAAAATTATCGAAAGAAAGTTATAGTATATTTTTAATATTGACTATTTACAAGTGCGTTCATATAAGCACAATAACTATAGAATTCATTTTCTTAGAGTAGATTTCTTCATATTTTTAGTAGCCCTCGATGTCAACCTCTAGAAAGATGAACCCTAGCGTTTATACTATCACAACCTAGATGTCATTAGTTCATCAAATTAGATAAAATTTTTCATAAACTGAGAATTGTAAAATGTAGTATCTGTAGTATAATAATAGTGTAGTAATTTATAACGACGTGTGATACTTCAATGTTAGATGTAATTATGTTTTTTCTATTGATTCCTAAGATTTGGGATTTATAGAAATCTATACATTATATATGCATACGACTTTACAAGACATTTCTGTCTTCTTATTCATAAGAGTTTATTAGAGAATTGAGGTGTATGCATTTCGTTTGTTTTAGGAGACGCAACTGAATACAAACGCATATCACACCAAATCTGGGCTCCTGGTACAGAAATTACGCAACAAATTTGGATTCTCTGATAGCCTCACCAACCTTTTTAATTCTTACCTGGTTGACCGACGACAATTCGTCTGAATACAAACGCAAATCACAACAAATCTGCGCTCCTGTTACAGAAATTACGCAACAAATTTGGATTCTCTGATAGCCTCACCAACCTTTTTAAATTCTTACCTGGTTGACCGACGACAATTCGTACAGCTGGAGAGTATACAGTCGTCTGAGTTCATATCTACCTTTGGAATACCTCAAGGGTCTAAGCTTGGACCACTGTTATTTATTCTGTTCGTTAATGATCTGATGGATAATATTCACTGTCCACATTTGATGTTCGCAGACGATTTGAAACTATATCATGAAGTTAGGTCACAGGACAACTGTGTTCAACTTCAGCTCGCGCTGGACCATGTTGATAGTTGGTGTGAGGACAATTATTTGAGTTTGAATGTGTCAAAGTGTAATGTTGTTTCTTTCACAAGGAAAAGAGACCGAATTGACTGTGATTACAGCGTCGGTGGTCAGGTTCTTTCTCGTTCTGATAAGGTGAGAGATTTTGGTGTAGTCTTCGACCAGAAACTTTCATTTGTCCCACACATCACCCAACTTATTTCATCTGCCGCGAAAATATATGGATTCGTTATACGTAATGGCAAATATTTTAATAATTCCCAACATTCATAGGACTATTTAATACCCTAATCCGTAGTAAGTTGGAGTATGGCAGCATGATCTGGCATCCCATTTACACTTGCCATCAACGCCATCTTGAGGCTATTCAGAGAAGGTTCTTGAAATTCTTGGTTTGGAGGGAGAATAAAGTTTATCCACAGAGAGGAGTCAATCATAACGAATTATTGAGTCGATTCAGTTTTATCTCATTGCAGAGCAGGAGAGAAACTTTATCACTCAAATTTTTGTACAAATTACTGAACAATAGTATTGATTGTCCTCCTCTCTTGTCCGCTTGAAATTTCGTGTTCTTAGACAAAATCTCGTAATACAGAATTATTTCATTTAGAGACTCTGAGAACAAACTCCCTAATACAATCCCCATTTAGTTTATGGAGTCTACATTCAATAGCGTTTCCAATAATTGTGACATTCACTTTGACTCCATAGAATTTATTATCAGGAGTTATGTGAACAAATAAAATTGACTAAAATGAATTGATTTAGATTGAGTTCTTTGTAATATTTCATTGAATGCTATAATGTAGTTATAAGTTACTATTTTTTTTAGATTAGATTGAGTTCTTTGTTATATCTTTTTCATTTTAATTATTTAGTCATGTATTCAACATTGCTATTATTTTTCTGTAATTGGGTGATATACCTGTTGAGTATAAAGACTTTTTATTATAACTGAAGAGTGCTTGTAGCACGAAAAATGTTACTGTCATGGGTTTCCAATAAATGTAGGCACTAATTTCAATAATCTCTAACATTTGTCCCTCAAAGGATTATGTTTTAATGACGTCACATTGTTCATGTTTCGCATAGCCACTCTGCTATAATATTTTTTTGAATAATAATTCGTAAAAAATTATCGTAAGAAGTTATAGTATACTTTTAATATTGTATTTTAATAGTGTTGTAATATAATAGTTTTATTTCTTTTTCAGATCAGGGAAATCATCCATACAAAAAGTAGTGTTTCATAAGATGTCACCTAATGAAACTCTGTTCCTAGAAAGTACAAACAAAATAGTTAAGGATGATATAAACAACTCGAGTTTTGTTCAATTTCAAATTTGGGATTTTCCTGGTCAGATAGATTTCATTGATTCAACATTCGATTCTGATACAATATTTGGAGGATGTGGTGCATTAGTTTTTGTAATTGATGCGCAAGTATGTTTGTATATTTGAATGAGTTTTATAATTTATTCTTAACATTTGTACATGTTTGTTATTTATGAACTTTTAAAAACTTTTGAGGTGCCTATATATTGATTCCTCTTTGACTATGTTTAGTTCTTTCTGTTGCCTGCAGTTTCGATGTATTTGAAACTTGAAAATGTATTTGCTTGAAAATTTACCAAGTAAATGTATTTCTATCTTTTATGAAATAATATTTGATTATTTATAGGATGATTATGGTGATGCATTGGATAAATTAAATTTAACTGTAACAAAGGCTTTCAAAGTTAATCATAACATCAAATTTGAAGTTTTCATTCACAAAGTAGATGGTCTTGGAGATGATTTTAAGATGGAATCTCAAAGAGATATACATCAAAGAGCCACTGATGACTTGAATGATGCAGGTAATAATATAAAATTCTATTTGACAATAATGTGTCATGTCTTCTGTTTCTAGTACTAATGATTTAAGCAGTTTTTTATTTATTAATCACTGATTTTGTAGTTTTTTAATACCAACATCAAAATTACCTACTTTATATGAAGACATTTCTGCATTCTAATAACTTCTTGTACGAGTCTATTTGTTTTAGGTTTTGACCAAATTCATCTGAGTTTTCATCTTACTTCAATTTATGACCATTCTATTTTTGAGGCCTTTTCCAAAGTTGTACAAAAATTGATTCCACAATTGCCTATTCTGGAAAATCTGTTGAATATTCTGAATACGGTAAAACATTTAATTTAATGAAGTAGTGGTGGAATATGTACGTACATACAATATTGTTTTAGAATTCAGCTATTGAAAAATCATTTTTATTTGATGTTGTCTCGAAAATCTATATAGCAACAGATTCAACTCCAGTAGATATGCAAAGTTATGAATTGTGCTGTGATATGATTGATGTAGTTATTGATGTTTCTTGGATTTATGGGTAAGTTTACAAATTATTCTGAGTAATGAAAAACTTCTTCATAATAATGAGCAGAAAGTTAAATGAATTGTAAACTCCAACAGTGCTTAAAAATGCCTCATTGCTTGTAAGCTGCAGGGAGAAGAAATAAAAATTTGTATGTTGTAAATCATGATTTAAGCCTGCATAAAAACCAAATGGATTTTATACAGGCTCTTATTGTTAACTAGTATATTTATACTTCATAGAAATTTAAGTCATAGAAACCATTGGTATATCATTTACGAAATAATTATTTATTTGCAAATTGAACAAATAAATTGCTAAAATTATGTATAGCGATTGACTCCTTGTTCAAGATAGTTTGATTACCTTAATTCAATTTCTTCTTTTAAGGCTGTCGTATTCTCAATCGGCTCTATTATGTCCCTCTTCTTCATATCAAGGAATTGAAACGGTTACGTTTTGTTAGACGAATTTTGCTATTCTTGTATCTTTGTTTCTTACAGCTTGTGTTATGTCTAAGAAATTCAATGAGCAGTATTAATTTTCCAGTTTTACAGTGAGTTTTATAATTTACCAAAATATTATCGGTTGCCTATTTGTTCCAGTCTAAATAAAAAAGACAATTTTTGAAATACAATCAATTAATGAATGGGAATTAGAATATTGCATATTCTGAGCAAAGGAGAGGGGTGTACATTCACTAGAGAGGGAATTGAGATTACACTAACATTAAAAGAGAAATTGAATTAAATCCATAAAATTACAGATTTTAATATTTGTCACATTATTAAATAATATAAATAAATACATTGAATTATTTTGAAATAATATTTGTAATTTAGTAATTTGTTGTAATGCATTTGCCTATTCATAATACGAACATATTTATCATATTTCCTTTTAAGGATCAGAGATGAACAATTGGAAGCTACAGCATTCGATGAGCAAAGTTCTAGTCTTATCAAATTGAATAATGGTACGGTTCTCTATCTTAGGGAAGTTAATCGATTTTTGGCATTGGTGTGCATATTGCGAGAAGACAATTTTGATCATAAAGGTTAGTAGATTTTTTCTCTCCTACAATATATTCTCTTCAAAGTCACATTTCATGCAATTTACGACAAAATAATGAGGAATGGATTTAAAAACTAAAACTGTGAAATCTGCCTAATTTGAATGAAACTTGATAATTTCAATTTTTTAACTGAATCAACTTTCAAAATCTTACTTAATATAATACTCCTATAAAAATTATAATTTCTTAAGCTGTTAGCATTAAGGTAATTAAGTTAATAAGGATTATAAATTGTAAGAGGTATGGTATTTTAATATAATGGAAATTGTTTTACAGAGGCTTTAAGCTTGCCACTGCCACAAGGGGTTAATAGTTAAATGAGAGGTAACAATAATTACCTCTCATTTAAATATGAACTATCACAGAGTTGATTCATTGTCCATTGAATTTATTTTAGGGTTAATAGTTTTTTCTATTTGTCAATCTTATAACTTATAAAATCAAAACTAAAACTTTTTTAAGGGATTTGTAATATTATTTCTCAGTAATATATAATGGATAAAGCATTTTCTTCAATTTAGGAATTATAGACTCAAACTTTGTGAGTCTACGAGAGGCCATTCAACAAGTATTTGAACTTAGAAACAAGAGTCAATCTGTCATGCTAACCTCTCCAGGAAGTCCAATGACTAATGGAAGTGATGCTATTACTCCAGAGCATCATTCGAGCCCAATTTCTAGTCAGACCAACAAATAAGCTATAGTGAGGGCAACAATGTCTCTCAAATAAAAATTCCTGTCTAGCTTGCTTCACCGTTAAAACCAGACAGAAGTACTATCTATACTTTTCTAAATACCTATTGATTTGGATTTAATTTGAATGGGTAGTAAGTTACATATGTACATACAGTTTCTATATAAATTGCAATAAGAAACATTTTTTATATCTGCTCATTGATTTTATTGTATTTCTGATTAAAATAAAAAAATTGCTAGGGTTTTAGAAAAGTTATTTAATTGTGAAGAATATTCTCCAAAGTTTAAAATAAAATAAGTTGAATTATACTATCAATTATTTCAAATGATCATCTTTGTGAGAATGTTTTATTTTTATTCTGAAATTCTAGTAAAAATTTTTGTAGAATCTTATCGTTCCTGTATTTTGAATATATAATTACTCTCTTAAGAATTGTTTCACCAATATGATATTATTCAGGAAAAATAACATTTTTATTCTTTTTACCCATTTTTATTATAAGGAGACTGTTCTATATAATAATTTAATTTCAGTCAGATGTATTGCACCGAATGAGATTTAACCATTATTCACATAATTATATAAAATTAGCCTCAATCTGGATAATCGGCTTACACAGAAATATTGATTTTGGTTTTGAAAGCTAGTTTTATTACATTGATATCACATTACTATTTTCATGGAAATTTGGTAAGATAGAAAACGATTCAATTCTAGTACTCTTGATAATCATTCAGATAAGCAATTGAAGAATAAGTCGGTAATAAAGTTTCTTTCCTGATTATGTTCGCGGTATTAATGTTATTTTTATTAGTTGATGAATTGCGCAGCTGATACATAACGAAACTTTTTCTCAAGAAAAAATTGTTTGTCCAACTTTTGTATGATCAGCTTTTTATAACCCTCAATTATTTAACCATTACATATTTCGAAATTTTATTTGGTACTTTGTTATAAGTAATATAAAGTTTTTAAATTGTTATTATCAAGCAAAAAATATTAATATAAATGTATAATTTGAATATGTAGATGACATGGAAAAACGTCGAATTTAAATAAAGGTGTAGGCTTTCATGATCTGTACCCAAAGTAAAACATGTTGTGAACTACTTTCAGACAGTCCAACCACAACTTTTCAACCGTAAAGAATATTTTACAAAACACTATATTCAACTTTGAATTAAATCAATTGAGTTATTACAATGTATTACTTAGTGTTCCTCAATAATTTTTTCAAATATGATATCCATTTACTCGACAATTTTTTGTTATGATAAACTTGAGCTTACCCCTAAGAAAGATGTATAATTTTGTATATTGTAAAAGATTTATATATAAAAATTATCTATAATGAAATTCCGATTAAAATTATTTTATTCCTCAATCCTACTCATTGTGATTAAAAGCATCACAAAGTATTATGAATGTCACCAAAGTTATTCAATTAATTCTTTGAAGTTTCAACTATTATTGGTAATTGAATATAAACTTAAATTCAAACACTTGAACTTATGATTTACACTTTATTGACTATATAGCATGACGCGTTTCGTCGTTACAAACGACTTCTTCAGATGTTCAGTCAATAAAGTGTAAATGTAAGTTCAAGTGTTCGAATTTAAGTTTATATTCAATTATAATGGATTTACATCAAGTAAACGCCAACACTATTAAATATTATTGGTAAGGTATAGATAAATGTTTTACTTCTTGGAATATAATTTGGTAAACTTTCAGTTTCAAAAAGTTTGTGTAACACTTTTTATTCACTTTAAAAATCTCATTCTCTTGATTGTTTTGTGTTGAAATCTGGTTACCAAATTAGCTATAAAGTAATTTTCAATGAGACCAATTAATGAACTCAAAAATGGGAAGTATGGGACCAGAGATGTAATAAAAATTATCTCAATACAGCTTCTGTACCTAAATAGAAGTATTCAAGCTATTTTGTGTTGAAAAAGCACCATAACCAGATATACTGTTTTGTGTCCTACAACTAACAGAGAAAATCATATTCGATATTCTGATTTTTCTTGAAATCAAAGAGTTTGAAAAGATTTATTTTGATTAAGTTTCCTGTCAAAAGATTCAGTATAATAGAAGCAGAGTTTAAAATGCTATGAAAAAATCATAAATCAGAGAAATAGATATCAAATTTTTCATAGATGTTATTGACTTTATTGAATCTAATTTGAAAACACACTTTTGTTACGGTAATGTTTGTCAAAGATAAATTGATGACCAACAAATATTGCGAGGTATTCAACACTAAATACTTAGTAGAGTAATACTGATAGCCTAACTTTATTAAGAAACTATTTAAACTCAACACAGCCGAATTCTACCTGTTTATCGCTAAAAATTCCAGATTTTAAGATTAAATTAGTATATCAGATTAAAATGCATTGTCATTGTACTTTTTTGAGTATTTCATTTCAGTATTTCACAATTAATTGAAATTTTAATAAAGCATTCATATATTGAATACTTAGCAGTTGGCTTGTTTTCCCAATAATGTTATAAAATTATTGCTTAACAATTGTTTCGGGACGTCCTTTTGAAAATGAAACAATATTGAAGCAATCATTTAATAAAATTTTTGTGAAACCAAGCGAAGGTTATTTATTTATTCAGTATATTTACCAATGTAAAACTTGTTTCACCGAGACATCAGTGAACATTCAATCAACTTAAAGCATACAATGGCTTAATTTCTTGTTAATTAAGCTGCATTTGACGATATTCATTGTAATTCGGAAGAAGATGTATAGAACGAATATAAATTCATAGGTATTAAAAGTTATTTATTGTACCTGCAAAATTACAGGACTATTAGAAATGCAGCGTTTTTCTGAACTCACATTTTCATTGAAGAAAATTAGTACATAGTTAGTAACTAATCAAAAATTTTACCTCTAGAAGAATAAACTTTTTCTAATTTCATCAATTAATCCATATTACGAGATTGAACGTTATGCATAAAATATTGTTTCTCGGTCAAAATGAAAAAAGTGGATCTCTGAATCCGACCATTCTGAGTTCTGCTACACAAAAACAATATATAAGTTTTAGTATGTCGCCGTTTTTAATCAAATGAATATTGTGATTAATAAAAGCTCTATAGGCCAATTTGGCCCATATAGTCTGGGTGTTATCCAAAAACTATTAAAAATTTATTTTGATTATGTAGATTGTTATTTTAAATTTGAATTTTTGGTATATACATTTATTTTTATCATTGAAGAGAGACAAAAGACTTATAGTAATTCTGTTTGTTCACGAAATTTATTGTTTTTTTTAATTCTCAGCAATAACACAAGGTGCGAAATCAAGTTTCCGACGAAAATCAAGAAAAAGTCAATAATAATTGGATATATATTAATGGTATGGATTAAAAGTTTATATTTAATGAACATTTGTTATTCGTAGCGAATTTATCTCCTAATAAAGAAATTTTAATAAATAAATTATTTTCACTATCCATTGCGGTTGGTGCATGGCATCTGGATTCTTAAATTATTTTATGTATCCCTGTAAAGAAATATGATTGTAAGTCCTGAGTTCTCGAAATTCGTTGTAGATGGTTATTTCTTCAATAAATTCCTTTCTATAAAATTATAGAAGTTTGTGAATTTTCATTCATTGAAGCTTGATAATAACCTTTCTGTATGGTGTGCTATATTTTTTTTAGTTTTCTGAGAACTTTTGGAACAATGAAATTTGTGGTTGTTAGTCACTTGGCAAATTTTCCGAATATCCCGATTTCAAGCCTTACGGCTTTTACATTGCCTCACAGGGGGAATTTCCACTTATCCCAGATATTAAATATCAGAAAAATTTAGATCTGTGGGGGCCATTTCCAAATTATCACACCCGTGGCGGCGGTCCCATTGACGGAAGACTTCATGGCGTTGATTTCCATTATGTCCTACGTACTCTCTGACAGTCCTTGCTGTGGCAAGTAGCACCGATTTCTGTAATTCCTTACAGAGTTGTTCGCCTAGTCCAAGTTTTCTGATGTTTGACAGGAGATTTGTTGGGATAATACCAATTGGCCCTTAAGTGATTGAACGACGTTCATGTGCCACTATCTCTTCACTCGCACTTCAAGTTCTCAATATTCAGATATTTTATCGTCATTCTTCTCCCTTAGGTTGTGTGCATTTGGAATGGCCACCTCTATAAAAGTAGTTTTCCTGGCGGTTTTCTTATCAAGACAAGGTCAGGCCTATTGCAGTGAACTAATTGATCAGTCAAGTTAGTGGTACCAAGAGAGTCTAAACTGGTCATTCTCCAAAATTGACTGCTAAACCAAGAAAACTTTTCCTTCCTTCTGTAGAAGTAATTTCAATGATATTTCTTGAAGCACTTTGTATTCCATAGGTGCAAATATTTGACATTCCTACGTCAAATCCTGATAATCACGCAGTTACCTACGTGATTATCACGATTTCTCTGCTTATTATTATTATCATAAAATCTTTAACATTATTGTTCGAAGAGCATGGGTCAAAGACCTATATAGCTCCGATGTTTGGACCTACATTCCAACCCCATTACCGAACGCCCAAGAATACGGTGGGAATCGAACCGACCAGCATCAATTGGCCGAAAGCATTGAGTCACAATACCGTCCTACTACTGGGCTTCATATATATGGCTTTTCATATTTTTCATATGGTTTTTCTCTAAAAAATTTATATATTTTTATTTTTTATAGCGAGCTTCGAAATTTAGTTCTGTATTATGTTATTATTGTTCTATATCTTTAACACAAATTTTCAGTTCATTGAAGAAGTTGTATCCAAAACAAAATTATTTGCAAAACATTTTTATGCCTAGAAATGTGTTTCAATTTCTGAACAATCATAAAAACGTGACCAGACAACTTCATAGTTTATCCACCCAAAACGGAGTCACTTTAGTTGGGACATGTCTCAGAGAATAATTGAATGGATAATGAACAATGCTCTCAATTGGACACTTAAAATAGCCGGTAGTCACGGGGAAATAAGATGATAAAAACAGATGTCTACTTCCATTTATGACTTAAACTGACCGACCCTATTTCCCGGGTTGAGTTGTTTCAGTATTTCCAAGATGTTTAATTTTGGAATAATAGTACGATGATAGGCAAAACTTGGGTCAATGTCCAGATACCCAGATATCTGAGAGAGAAACCAAGATGCATTCGTAGGGCGGGGTCCTACATGGTGCATGGCAACAAGGCCTTGCTAGCGGGCGTCAACCATGGAAGGAGATAATATCAGGGTTAAAGAAGACGATCTGCGGTGAATTATTGATTGTGAACAAACTATTTATGCTTTTGGGTAATGAAATTACCCAAATGTATTCTTTTGCTCCGTAAAATAATTTAACAACAGACCTATTTGTAAAATAAATGTACCGAATAAGGAAAAAGTTGTTGAATTCAAAAGCTGTCTCGAAATGTTTTCGAATAGGACAATTATTGATTATATGATTAGGGTTCATATACCATATCCATTTCAGTAAAAATTATCGCATTAGAAACATATATGGGTATTATAAAGTTTGGTTTGTTATGCTGAATAGCATTAGACATGGTCTATGCCTTTATTCATTTATTTTATATTGATTTAAGTATATATATATATATATATATATATATATATATATAATATATAAAAAATATATATATATATATATATATATATATATATATATATATATTTTTTTTTATTTTGAAAGTTAATGCTAAAAAATTTAAAAAAATGCTAAAAACTTTCAAAACAAATACCTCAAACAGACAATAAATCAATTTCAAGATATATATATATATATATATATATATATATATATATATATATATATATATATACCTATATCTTTTTTCTTGTCTACCAATGATTCTGAAAAATCGTTTTTCTAAACAATAACAGACAGTTAAAGAAGAATTGTTTTTTTTGTTAAGGTTCATCCATTATAATTTATTTCTAATATTCAATATTAGTTGTAAATTTGCAGTATTTAAAAACTTTGAAATGAATAATTTTAACTGATTGGGAATTCAAGCCATTGAGAATTTTCGAAAAGTTTCTAATACTCTTGTCAGTTAAATGGATAGAGGATTAGCTTCCCAACAGTACATCATTACCCTTTCTTGAACAATTTCAAAGAACAATGTGAGGTATGATTCTAGTGAATTTTTTGAACGTCCTTCTTGATTTTCTTTATATTTCAATTACGTTTCCGTGCTAAGCAATTCTAGTTTTCTTTATTTCTCTCATTTTTAAGAGAGAATAAATATGTCGTTGTGAAATGAACCTATTAAAAAATTTCGTTTTCGAATGTTTCCGCCTTTCTTTTATTTTCAACTACCCAATTTATGAATAAGTTTTATTTGTTTTCAATAAGTCTACGAAATTTGATGAAACTTTATATTGAATGTATATCTTCAGAGGTAGATTGAGAAAAAACTGTTAATAATTAGTCAACTCCGCCACTGAACGAGGGGGAGAGTAGCGCCCCTCGCCCTTACCTCTTCTCTACGAAGAGTGACGTCATGAACCGACCCGCCCGAGCTCGCTGTGTCGCTGCGTTCTCTCATTCCTCGTTTTCTGGTTCGATTTGATTTGATTGAATCGTCGGTCTTCTCGTGTTGTTGGTTGTGCCTGTCGGTTCTGCTACTTCTTTTGTGTAGCTCGTATAGGTACTTTACTGTTTGACTGTGAGTTTCGTTTAAGAGTGTCGAATTGAATTCGGATATGGCTACAGAGGTAGAAAACAACGCTCCCGCAATGGAAACTAAAGAAATCAAAGAAGATATTGCCGATAACAAAGCCGAAGAGGCAAAACAAGAAATTGGTGCTGGTGACGCTCCAGCTACTAAGGAGAAGGAACCAGCTCCTCCAAAAGTTGTAGTGCACAAAACGAATTATGAAAAAGATATTGTATATCTGTACCAATTTTCCCGCACACCACTATTGCCGTCGATATCACCCTTTTGTCTGAAAGTTGAAACTTGGCTTAGACTTGCTGGCGTCAAATACGAGGTTAGTTCAAATAGACTAATATCTAATTTTGTTTTGCAAAAAATCTATTTAATTAAATTCCTATGGTATTTCACAAAATTATATTAATCAAATCAAAATTTACAATACTCATTCACATCGGTTGGTCGCCATTTTATTCAATTCAGAAAATTTTCTAGATATTTCGTATTCAAATGAAGCTACTTCCAACTATTTAGTTTTCTAGTTATTTTAATATTTTAGAGATGTTTTACATGTGTATGTTTATGAATATGTTCTTTCATAATTTCATACACTCATATAAGTCCTCTTATAATTATGTAGGTAGGTAGTTCATGAAGTACGAAATTACTTCAAAGAAATTATTACAAATATATAATTATGTAGGTAGTTCATGAAGTACGAAATTACTACTAAGAAATTACTACTAATTAATATGTTTTTCATTTCAATAAATAGGCTATATAGGCCTATGAACATAATTTAGTTCAACCAAAATAATGCTATTGCATGTTGTAAACTGTAAATTTAATATTTTTACCACAAAGCTTGAAATACTAATTTGTCTTTACATTTGGAAAAGTCAATTCAAATTTTAGTTCATCAAATGAATATGCAAAGTTAGAGATAGTGTGAAACATTTTTCATGATAAAATTTGCATTTTTGTCTGAATAGAGACAGCGAATTCTGTGTCGTCTTTATATTGAATTAATCATTTCGTTTTACTCTCATCGATGTCATTAAAAGTCACGTAATTATTACGGTATTCGATGTTACATTTAGGATTTTGAGAGGAAACTTGGAAAAAATTGCCATTAAACTTTAATAACCTTCTAAATGTATTCATTGTCCTAAATACTTGACCCTGTCGTTGAACTTGATTTAGATTTATGAATTCCCTCTAGACGTCTGATTCACTACCTAGACTGAGAGTCAGACTCTTCCTAAATAGGAATGAATGTTTGGAAATTTTTGTATCCACTTAAATCAAGACGAAAAAGAAATAAACGGTAAGTATTAAAAAATGCGTGCGACTGATTGTCTATCTCTCGAGCCGATTTAAGAATTCAGTTTTTGTTAGTACCTATAGGTATAGAATTATCTCAACAAAATATTGAATTTCCATGAACGACCATTTGCATATTCTTGTAACAAGTATATATTTGTGAAAACATTCAAATAACGTAAATGAGTTATTATAATAAATTATTACCATTTCTTTTGAGTTGAAATAATATTATTTATTGTATGGTTTCAAATTGTAAGTTCTGTTCTTATTTTTTAGATCGAATTTTCTGCATATCCTTAGACCTCTGCTGTTATTGAATAATAAACTGTATGGGTATATATTTATCATGTTCCGAATGTTTGGCAACGAACTTAATGTGATTAAATTGATGAATATTGGATTTTATATTCGAAAATAAAAAATTTATTTCCACAATCATTATTATTCGTGATCATCTCGTAATAGTGAGGGTTTAAATGTCATTTAACGAACGAACACATAATGTTGGAATTAATATCGTATTTCTTTGAGATTCAATGCGGGCATCAACCATTATTAGTACTAGTTTTTAAATTTGTAAATACGGGACCTAATAGAGCAACTATACTCTAATAATTATTATTTCCTACTACCATATAAATGGTAGTTAACAATTACGTTTTAGTGATACAATCCGGGTTAGAAACTCAATTTTAGAAAATTAAAAATGTCTCAGTATTCATTCAGATGAATAATGCACTAAATTAATTTTATTAGAATATCTACTGGATTTGAATATAATTTGAGTTTGCTTTTGTATATGAAGAATTTGTTCGTGAACTTGTTAAAAACTAGTGTATACATGAAACGTTTTTCACTAAGTCATGAATAAATGTTGGCAACCCTGTTTATATAGCGGTAACATTTTAATTCGAGGTTTCTCTTTGAAAAATGTTTTTTTGCGTTCTGTGATTCAGTCATATAGTTCTTAAAAACGGTAAATTAACCAATATTACCGCATGCATTCACCATATGATTCAATCTAGTAAGCAATTATGAAAATTATCAATCTTGAAAATGGATAATTAACCCGCAACAGTGCTGTGTATTAAACAATTTTTCGTGAAATTTTGCAATATAGTGAATTTATTAGACTTCTTTTTGAAGAAAGTTAATGACATTATCATGCAGTAGAATCTTCAGCTATTTTGAAAATGATAATTCTTGTAGATGTTAACTATCAATGTGTTAAAAGATTTCTACTAATAATTTCAGATTTTTACCAAGTTTCAAAACATTTGTTTCTTCCTCAGGGTAATTAGGTTTAACAAAATATAATTTTCCAACATGAATTGGTACGAAAACAAACTGTAAGGTTGAATTGCATGTTTTTTTGACAACATACCAGTGAATATAAATCGGTACGAACAATAATTATTATAATTATAATAATTTATCAACTATCTAATTAAGATTGTATAAAACCTTCATAATAAACAATTCACGCTAATTTGTTATTGTTTTAATATTTGTGAGCAGTTTAATTGATGGATACCAAAGTAATTTTCTGATCTGAATATGCATATGTAAAAATGTATATTCAAAAAAAATAATTTAAATTTCATGACAATAATTATAATGCATACTAATTTGTTACCTCTCATTCCTGGAGTTTATTTTTCAAGATACTCATGCGATATTTATATTTTGTTATACCTATTACCCTGAAGAATAAATTAATAATCATTTCGAAATTTTGGTAAACGATAAACTTTTCAATCAAAAAGTCGAAATCCTTGTACAATTTAATAGAACTACAATTAACAAATATATTAATAAATATATCTATATGTGCTAGATGTTTCTAAAATTTAGATTCGTAGCATAAAGTTAGATATCGGTTAGATTTACTTGATAATTATTTATAAGGGTTTTTATGACAGTTGGTTATAAACATTTTCATTTATACTATAACCGAGTAGATAAAAAAACACATATAATAAATACAACGGATTTATTAAACCTATTTAATATATGCACTTACTATAGTAAAAACAATATATGTAAAATGGTAAGTAATGATGCATTATCTCTATTTTGCGAAATATATATATAGTACACTTTGATTCACATGAAGTGATATGGGATTATTCTGTTAGTAATTATGTAGTTAGTTTTCCGGTGGCATGTTTCGAAAGTTTTGTACCGTTGAATCATTTTAATAATGACGAAGTAGAGTCTCGAATAATATAACTAATTCACAACAGGCATTCTTTACATCTCATTCATGGGTGAATCAGACATGGAATGCTGACAATGCGTACACAATATTCATAATAATTCTTTATTATGATTTTGCTAAGTTCAGGAATGCAGAATGCGATATTGTCGTCCTTCAGTTACGGAATCATCATTATGCATGTACATGGAAGCTTCCGAGCAGATACGACGGCACCAAGTGCATCATAATGGGCTGAATGTTAAGCGCAGAGTGCAGACAGAGTAGTCGATAGATGGTACCCCTCCATAGTTTTTATTCTAATTACTTCGTCTGCAACTATGCTTGAAGGGCTGTTCGTAGCTACTGAATTGGGGAGTTTTATAGTTGAATCCATTTCGTTCCTACAGATTCTTTGAGGGGGCTACTGTTTTAGCTAAGTGTGATATGACTGGTTGAAGAGAATGGAAAATGTGGTTTCATCAGTATGTCCGACTTTTTTTTGAATACATTTGAGCACAATTTTCTGAAATGAAAAATTATGTACCTGCAAAAAACTCGAAAATTCTACTATCGTTCCAAATATGAAATGAACTCAAATTGTTAACAAGATACTTCAGAAGTTTTAATAACACATCATGTATGGGTTAATAATTTATCTTCAACTGTTCTCAAGTGAACTAACTTTGTATCAATTTTTGAATCAGAAAGTTATTCGCGTCTTAGGAATTGATATAAGAGACAAAATATGTTATGAATTTATCTGAATCTATCCAAAATTGTAAACGGGGTGATTCAGGGTAATGTGCTGGAGTGCCTGCTTTTCAACGTACTTCTTGAGAAGGTTATTTGCGACTTAGGAATCGATATCAGAGGGAAAATATGTTATGAATACGTGCAAACATTTGCATGCAACGATAACGAATATTATCGCAAAAGATATCCTTCTGTAAGTAAACACAAGCTTTTCTGACCCTATAGAAAGCGTCAGATAAAATACACCTTACTGTCAACCAGTAATAAAAAAAGAATTTATATAAGAACTGAGTTCTTATATAATTATCACGTACACCTATCAATGACCCAGATTTATATTGTGTAGTTGTGTTGTGGACTCTATTTTAATTGTAGGGAGCGCTTGCTCTTAATTCTTAATTAAGAAACTGGAAGTATGAATATGTAATATCGACGAGAACGAAAATTAAAAGAGAGAATATATGAAAAATATCTATAAAATGGATCACTCATTTACTTACCACGAAAGAGGATCGTTAACAAGGAAAACGATGAAGGTAAATAAAGTACAGCAATATATCCAGCGAAAAACGAATTGTCGGCAGCGAAAAATGGGTCTACACTTGCACGAGTTCATTACGCGAATTGCATCCATCTCTCTTTTTTCGAAAGGTCCAAGGAAAGCAAAAAAGTGAGGAGGCTAGGACGGATTGAAAAAGGATGGAAAAAATACTAGATAATAAATAAATGATTCGCCAGAACCAAAACCGAAAACCGACAAATTTGATATCTCTTTTCTTTTAAGTAAATAAATAATAATTCTTAAATAGTAAATATATTAATAGTAGAAAATTATATATAATATGACGACGAAACAATAGTTTTCCGATTATTGTTGTAGTTTTTGACAGTCCTTTTCGTGGTTCATCCCCAAGTTAGTTTACTTTCAATCGCTTGATTTTTAGTAGTAGAGAATGCCAGGGTTCCCAAACTTTTTTTACTACGCCCCTCCTGTTAAAATGGAAACCATCTACGCCCCCCTTCACAGTAAATTTTATGGGCATGTGAAAAAAACAAGAATTACATTGGAAACAAAACATGTATTTTTAATAACACAAAGAACAACATCTGAAGAGTCAATTTAAAGACATACTGTTAGAGAAAAACATAGACAAAAAGAACATAATAAACTAGTAAACTAGTGAGATGAGTGGGCTTGCATTTTCTTCACTAGTAAACCTATTCTTGGTTGTGTTTTAGTAAGGGCACAACGTAAGTCACTGGTAACATCAAAATTGTTTCTGAACTTAGTTTCAATTGCAACGAGGGTTGAAAATGCCTTTTCACACAAGTAGATACTCGAAAAAGGCAGATATAATCGAATAGCTGCCTGTGATACACGAGGGTACACTTTGAAATATTTGATCCAAAATGATGACTTGTCCCTTTTGTCAAAGTCGTACTTGGCAGAGGAATCATGTTTTATCTCCAAACCTTCTTCTTGCAGTGCTTCTGGCAGAGAGTTGATATTGATATTGAATGGGTCTGTTGACAGTCTGTAAATACCGTCGTCACAAGTGTCTGGGAAATATTTCCTGAACTCTTCAGTGAGGTTCTCCAAATGGTTTAATATTAGGCTTTTCATTTGGGATCCTTCAAAAACCTCCTTGAACTGTGGCTCATCTGAGATTGACATTATTTTGGCAAAATTTGAATAATTGCAGGGGTTTGCTGCTATTTTTCGTCTCCAAAGCTGCAATTTCTCAATGTACATCTTGATGGCATCACGATGAATCACTATATTTGATTCTCCACCTGCAGTTTTAAGTTAAGGTTGTTCAATGAGTCAAAGAAGTCTGACAAATAAGCCAACGACACCTGTGTACTTGGTTTCTTGAATTCTATGCTTAGCTCATTTTGCTTCAGATTTTCTAAGAAAGTGATTACTTCATCTCGGAGCTCAAATAATCTAGCTAACATGTTACCTTTGGATAGCCAACGTACTTCTGTATGAAATAGCAGTGTTTTGTGGTCACTTCCTAAATCCTCACAAAGCGTTTTAAACAGTCGAGTATTTAATGCACTGTTTTTCTATGTAATTTACAACTTTTATACACTGTTTTAGGACAGCATTGAGTTCGTTTGGAAGCGTTTTGGCTGCCAAAGCTTGACGACGTATAAAACAATGAATTCCAGTCACTTCTGATTTTATTTATTTAGAAATTTTTATTTTTAACTGGTCTTGTGCTCACGCCCCCCTGACATATCTTCACGCCCCCTTTGGGAATGCCTGCGCTAGGCTAAAATTTATAATACTCGTAGGTTAAATAGAAAAATTGATACCTCGATTTATAGTATGAAGAGTGTCAATCGATTGATTTAGTTATCGGTTCATCTTTTATGTGAAGCTCGTACTTTCAGGATTTATTTTATACAGCACGTAGTCTAATTAGTATCACAACAAACGAATTAATTATCATAAAAATTGCTCGCATATAAACTGCACTCCAGACGCCGAAGTATTCCATAGCGGAAGTTTTTCAGAATGCTCACATGCATATTTAATTATTTACATACGCTGTGTGTTTTTAACAAATTGTTTATACTGATAGAGGAATCTATTAATAAAATATAGATTCATGTTGATATGAACTATTCCATAAATTATCGTATTTTTGAATAGAAGTTTGTTTATGTTTTTCCGCATAAAGATTAATCATCGATCCAGACGTCAGAAATTTCTGTCAAGAAATTCTATATTTCATTTAATTTTTGTTTCTTTAAGGAACGTACTTCCTCCTAGTTTGTTTTTCACTGAAAAAATACAAAATTTGGAAATAAATGATGCGAACATGCATCTACATAAAAACCTTTCTTTTTTCATCGAAATTTTCAATATCTTTTTTAATGAAATGTGTCTAATCCTAAGACGATGAAAGATTTAATTTTTGTTGCCGGTGTGAAAATATTCTCCACCGATATCCAAGAATTTTTTAATTTTTCGTTGTTTTTAAAGTTTCGTGTGTCTATAGGTATCTTTCATTTAATTAGTATTGGTCAGCCTTTTGGAAGAGGTCATTTTCTCTTTAATGGCCTCCACATTTATTATCTTGCTAGAATTATGTTCCTTAACATAGAGACATCGAAAGGTAAATGTCTGTAGAAATCGTCACGTAACAAAAACAAGTCTCCATTCGACAATCTTTGCCTCTTATTAATACACTGTAGTTGATCAAGCATTAGCTCTTATTCATTCTTTATGTATGTAGGCGTGTCGATTTAATGGTAGAACGTCATAAATATCTAAAGCAGTGTTTCCCATTCTTTTTGTGCCCCTCTTTAGCCTTTCTAAAAATCTGATGCCCCTCGAAAAGATGGAAAATTTAAATTAAGTAGTGTGAAATAGTATGCAGTATATTTGTGATGAATCCATTGACCGCCTTTGGGGCTTAGCCCCACGTTGAAAAACAATGTTCTAGGGCAAATTGCCACTATTATGGGCTCTTTTTTTATGTAGAAATTCATGAGTTTTCATTGATAGATGTTATCAACATTGCGTTCTCTTCAGCTCTATGTATTCAAATAAAACTTTGGGGAAAACGATCTTCTTTGAGAGTTACTGTTACATAATATAGAATTGAAAATTTATGTAATTTTAAATTAATATTACAACGTTGAGTCGACATGTTTCGAACGATCAGCTCATTATCAAGACTAGAAACATGTCGACTCAACTTTGTAATATTATTTTATCTATTGTATAAAAATGAATTGTTCCTTAGTCTCTCTGAAATTCAAGAACATCTTCTTTTCCAAGCCCAGAGAAGGTTTAAAATGTGAATAAATGCTCGGAATGAAATGAAAAGAACAATTTTTTTCCTTTGATGTGTCCCCCGTCGTTCAGAAATCAAATTAAAAGAACAGTTTGAAATGAATAACCGATTAGAATATTTATATTTTCCTAACTACATATTTATTCTCAGGAGGTAAAAAATAAACTTAATTTTAGCTAACTACAGTTGGTAGATTAACTACAGTTGTTAACTATCTATTAGATTGATTTTTGATTATAAGTTTCGTTACAAATTAAATTTCTGAACGCAACCATAATATTCGACATTTGACAACCAACTAATATGTCGATCAATATCTCAGACAAAGAGTGCATTCTTCAATCTTTGTGAGTCACTTTCTTTACTTCGGTGATCCTTTTTGATAGTGACACTTCAAGTTATGTGCTCTCTTCTAGTGATCTTTAATGATAGTGATACTTTACTGCTAAGTGCGCTAGAACTTTTCTCACTTAGATTAATTACAATTTACGATGGCAAGGAGAAGACGATCTGACTTAGTCAATCAAATGTGCGAAGAGCTACCTCACTTGCTAACCGCACTGATGACCAGACAGAGACCGATCAAGAAAATAGTCGTTTTTTAGTGAGTGACAATGAAGCAGATATACTTAGAATGCAACGCGTTCGTGCACATCAAACACAACAACAGCGAGCACAACATAATGAAACAAGCATTTTTTAAATTAATTACGGATTCCTTTTGTTTGTTTCAAGTTTGTTTCATACAAAAGTTTAGGTCTTTTATTTATCGATTGAGGCAGTACGTAGTTTGCCGGGTCAGCTAGTAATTCAATATATTTGTGATACATTATGCCAAGAGTTTGATTTAAATTGTTATTTAATCATGTTTCACCAAGAGGTAAGCGAGAATTCAATCTCAGTTATTAAATAATTGACGAATTTAATCAGTGCCCAATGTGAAATAATTTTCATTGATCAGCTATGTGTTAAGTGAGAAAAAAGATCGATTGATTTCAATCAAGATGAATGAATGAGCTCGATTATCGTATTCATCAAGTTTTATGAGTTATATGCGTTGTCAACTTTGCTCTGGAACAGAATAATTGCTTCGATTGATATGTAGTGTATATTGAGTTGTATAGGTAGTGCTCAGTAAAATGTCGGCGTTTGTATTATGAATCATTGCATTTCTGCAATAATTAAGAGCGAGCTGAATAGGGACGTTTAGTTTTTATATATTTCTGAAGGCGATGAATGGATACATTATGAATTCATTCCAATGTGAAATGGAAATTCATTACATGCCTATGTTAATGACATATAAGTGTTAGATATTCAATTTGTTTTCTCAATATTTCTCCATTGCGATGGAATTGATTGTTATGGCGCAATTCTCTTTTTATATAGTCATAATACGACGTATTTTTTTGTACAATTTTCAGGAAATTATTGACAGAAAGAATGGTAAAATAGAAAGTTCAAACGTTATACAAAATTCAATAAGTTGAATGTTTTCTTATTGACAGGGAAAAATGTCATAGTATTATATTTTTATTGAAATAAGATTTATTATAATAATTACTAGATATAGTGTTAAGAAAAATATTAATCAGAGACAGTTTAATTTGTGTTTGACAAGTAAATATTCAACAATGAATTATAATATAGCATATCACCAACAAATAACAATTGTAAATGCGTACATTTAAAAATTGAAGAAAAAATTCAAGTAACAAGTTTATATTTTCTCATGAGAAGACACAATCCTCACCTGTTCAAAAAATTACCCACGCTGTAAGATGTCTTCAGTAATAAGAACTGAAGAATATTCCCTCATTTTTGGTATTGTACTTAATTTTGATATTTCAGAAAGTAAAACGTATTTTTGTTGGTTTTCTTTCATGATTAAGTAGTAAGATTTCGTATAAATTAATACAAAAAACATAATACATAAATAAATTCATCAGTACGAGAAACTTTGAAAAATTATAATACTCAATCTGACAATGCAGTGAAATTAAGGAACATAAAAAATTTTTGGGCTTCATTTTATGTACAAGGTGTATACTACTTATGCGTTGAAATATATCACGCTTGAATAGTACACAAAGATGTATACCACATATTTGGAGGTCAGTTCAAATATGTGATATATTTATTCAGTCAGTTTATTTATTCAATAAAAATATTAATTTAATTTTGAAATCTTTTTTGCAGAATCATCATATCATCATATTGTTTTGATACTTTTATAAGAAAATTAAATTAAAGTGACGGTTTATATTTATATACTTAATGAGTTGCAAGATTAATCCAGCTTCAAGTGCAAAAACACAACATTTTGAAATGTTTTCAAATATAGAAATTAATCTTTTGATGTAAAAATCTGTTCATTTGTTGCTTTAATGAATTTTTTCGATGTGAAAACATATTTACTTGACAATAATTATTTCTGGCTGATAAATCAATTAATATATGTTGTAGTAAGGGACTGATAACCTGTATCAATTGCCGAGGGAATGTTTTTTATCAAATTTTGATACGATTTATTTTTCAAAAAAGTAAATTCTGTTGCAGCTGTCTGGCATGCAGAGAATCACATGTTAATCAGCATATTTTTCGATTTTCCTCATTATTTTGAATTTCGTGCGTAATAATATTGTCATCTGTGATGATCTCTCATTGAACTTAATTCTTTACTTCTGTGATCTTCTGTCTTCATCATAATAATCCAGATTGACATTTGAGGTTAGGATGTTATAAACTTTCGTGTTTATAAATCGAATTAAGAAGGTATATAGTATATATTCGAACATTTCAAATAAAATTTGATATGAAATATTCACTATTTGGTATGGTGAATATATTTAAATTATATACATAATATCACGTATAAATCAGGTGGACAATGTATATATTTTGACGCATATGTTTTTGAATTATACCTACGGGTTATATGCTACCGGAAATGTATGAAATCTAGGAATTTCATACAAATCCTTGGAAATTTATACAATTCCGAAGCTATTTAGGAGATAAATAAAATATTTTGTTTTAAAAACTTTTGAAACAAAAAATTTAATACATAAATGTCCAAGGAAATGTGTACAATTCCTAGGAATTGTATATAATTCCAATATCGTATTACGAAATGTATAGAAATAATGCTTTCTGTAATAAAACACGTTGTTAAAATGAGAATAATAATTTTATTAAAGCAGTTGTTGAGACAACAACTTTCATGTAACAATCATATCGTAAAATATAACAATCTTCATATTATCTTACTAATTAAAGAAAATCAACTAAGTTGTAACTTTTAAAATGTATTTATCACAAAATCGACTTATATTATTCTTATAAAGTGAAACTTTCGTTTGGTAAGTAATCAGTCTGTTATTTGAGTAATTATAAAGTAAGTCTATATTAGTACGTATACTATGTTAAATGTAAACGAGTCAGTCCATATGGCCATTTATTTTTGCAGAGTAAACTGGAATGGCACTTGGAAGTACACAATAATTTGTTTTTATCATCCCCTAGCCTAGCGTAGCCACTGATATCTCAAATGTTTTACATTTCCTATTGATATTTCGGAAATGTATTGATTTCCTGGGAAATGTGTCTATATATAATTTATTTACACATTTATAATTTACACATTTCCGTGCGATTTTAGGAATTACATACATTTCCTAGGAATTGTGTACAATGACGGATTACATACATTTCCGGTAACATATATAGAATATTAAAAGTACCTGTACTATAACTTTCTTTCGCTAATTTTTTAGTAATTACTCAGGAGAATATTATAGCAGAGCTGGCGATGTGAAACATGTACAATGTGATGTCTCCATTATGCTTCAAGGGATAAATGTTAAAGAATAACTATCGAATTCATTTTCTTGTAGTCTTTTTCATGTTTTAAGCACTCTTTTTACCTCTTAACGGCAATCTCTAGGAAGGTATAACCATCACAATCTAGATGACATCAGTTCATCAAATTATATGAAATGTTTTTATTGATTTAATAGTGTTGGCGTTACTTGATGTAAATCCATTATAATTGAATATAAACTTAAATTCAAACACTTGAGCTTGTGATTTACACTTTATTGACTACATAGCATGACGCGTTTCGTCGTTATAAACGACTTTTTGAGATACAAACAGAATCGTTAACCATCTGAAGAAGTCGTTTGTAACGACGAAACGCGTCATGCTATGTAGTCAATAAAGTGTAAATCATAAGTTCAAGTGTTTGAATTTTAGTTTATATTCAATTATATGAAATTGTTCATAAACTAGAATTGTAAAATGTAGGTTCTGAATTGATAAGGACGTGTGAAATTTGTTAGATGTATCTATGTATTAATGTTTTTTCTATTGATTGATGAATCTGTTTTCTCTTGATGAATACGACATAATATATTTCGCTCTTCTGATTCATGAGAGGATTTTTTGAATTAAAGTGTATGCCTTTCGTTTGTTGTACGAGACGCAACTGAAGAGAGCCGAAACAGTTATTGTCTTGGGGTTTCCAATAAATGTAGGCACTGATTTCAGTATTCTGTAACATTTATCCCTTGAAAGATAATGGAGCCATCACATTATACATGTTTCACATATCCAGCTCTGCTATAATATTCTTTTCAATAATTCGTGAAAAATTATCGAAAGACAGTTATAGAATACTTTTAATACTGAATATTTGCAATGTTAGCAGCACGATAACTATAGAATTAATTTTCTTGTAGTCTATTTATTCTATATATATAACCACGCACGTACGGATCATATTGTATATGTAGAAATATTTATATGTGAATTTTGAAATCGAAAAAGTTTTCAACCTCGACTGAGAGACCTGGGTTCGTATCCCAGTCGAGGTTGAAAACTTTTGTGATGTAAATTTCGATACCATAATTTACATATAAATATTTCTTTATATATATATATATATATATATATATATATATATATATATATATATATATATATATATATATACAGATGCGGAAGTGTGAATCTTCAAAATGCAAGGCATGATAAAAATGAATAAGTCATTACACACAGTAATGTGACACTGCATAAACTCACAATGAATCTTACAAAGCTTTCTTATTTAGCAGACAATTGATAATTCTCATCACTCTTCATATAATGCTTGCTTTTTTAGAGCATACTGCATATTAACGTTATTATTTTGTTATCATCTAGACAATTGATCCCAACAATGGTACTTTTTGAATGAGTTGATTGTTGATGTTGCACTAATTAATGATAAACCTCAATAAGATGTTAATTGGAATAGTTTGTTGATGAAGCTGTTTTGAGTTGATATTAAGCAATTATTTCGGATATTCATTCCTACTTTTTATTTAGATTGTCTTCTATTTCGTATATTGAAGTTTTTCTTTGAGAAGTAAATTATTTTGAAAAAAATTTGTTATATTTACTCAGAAAAAAAATCCTTGACTTACAAGTCAAAAATTGTACTATTTTCTATTTGAATATTTCTGATCGAGAATCTTTTATTTAGATTGTCTTCTATTTCGTATATTGAAGTTTTTCTTTGAGAAGTAAATTATTTTGAAAAAAATTTGTTATATTTACTCAGAAAAAAAATCCTTGACTTACAAGTCAAAAATTGTACTATTTTCTATTTGAATATTTCTGATCGAGAATCCAAATATGACATTTTCTAATCTTCTCAAAAGTCAAAGGTATAAAAGGTAAAAAGTAGTAAATTTTTTTTTATTACCTACTTAAAATGTCCAGTTTTATTTTAAATATTATTTATATTAATATTGCATCAAAATTATATGTTTTATTTATATTTGTTTGAAATAAGAAAAGTGTAACAATGTTTTTGATAAACGTAATTTTGTTATCCTAGATTTAGGACATTTTGGTGAACAAATTTTAATGGCATTATTGTTTTTTGTAATTGAATATTAAGTACCTATTAATAATCGTGTGTAGCATTACATTTTGGATTAAAATATCGACAAATAATTACTCTGACATGTTTCCTTGTCAAATTAAAATAATATAAATGAAAAGTCAGAACAAATTTCGTGAACACAGTAAAATGTTAGTTTGAAGCAGTTTGAAATGAGGAGTTCGCTCCAGAGCTTACCTGCTTTTTGTATTTTTGTCCTTTTTAATTATTCAGTTTTTTACTTCAATTAGTTTAAGTTTTTCTTATAATCTCTATAATCATTTAAATGAATGCAACACAAATTAACATGCATATATCACTCTTACTGTTCTCTTTTTCAATTAAAAAATAGCTTATCAAAGTCAATTATGGAGTCATTGAAAATTTCAAAGAAAAACTGTCTATTTTACTCAAAAATGTCAATAGTATCAATAGTGTCAATATTACTCTTACTGTTCTCTTTTTCAATTGAAAAATAGCTTATCAAAGTAAATTAAGGAGTCATTGAAAATTTCAAAGAAAAATTGTTTATTTTACTGACTTGAAAATGTCAATAGTTTTAGCATTCAATAATTGCATAGAAACACGTACACACTCTGTAATCATTTTCTTAATTTAAATGAATGCAACACAAATTAACATGCATGTAATCATCCTTCTTACTGTTACACTTTTCAATTCCAAAAATAGCTTATCAAAGTCTATTATGGAATCATTGAAAATTGAAAAAAAAATTGTTTCTTTTACTCTAAAATGCCATTAGTTCCAGCATTCTAGAATTCAATAGGAACACGTTGAAATCGAGTGATATCTCTATAATCATTTTCTTATTTCAAATAAATGCAACACAAATTAACATGCATGTAATCATCCTTACTGTTACACTTTTCAATTCAAAAAAAGCTTATCAAAATCAATTATAAAATCACTGAAAATTCCAAAGAAATTTTAAGATCTTTTACTCGAAATCGACCATAAGTTATACCATTCCAGAATTCTATCGAAACACGTTAAAATTGAGAATATATCGTCATCTCTCTTCGAAGCTAAGCATTTCCGGACCACTTTGGCTATTGACCTGTAACGTTAGGCAGTTCAGCGACGTGAGAGATCCCCCTTAACTTTAACGAAGTACGTGTCAATGCTGAACTGAGACGCAAGTTTCCAGTTCCATGTTTTCGGCAGTAGAGATCGATTTTTTATGTTTTCCATACTAATTAGAACGTGATCAATCTTTATTTCATTATCTCGTTAAATGATGAATCTTATAACATATTCAAACATTTGTAATTACTATTTGAATGTAAATTTCAATTCGAAATAAAATACATTCACAATCATTGAAATATATGATATAAGTGCATAAAATGACCATTTTTTTGTCTAAAAACGGGACTTTGTATTTTAAAAACACTTTTACTACACACAGTAATACTTTCATTGTTCTTTATTGACTAAAATTGAGTATTATGAATCCAAAAAAAAACATTGCAAAATAATTTTTCGCATAGTTATTTTTGCATTTATCAGACGAACAAATTAATTTTAATACCGCAGGTGAGAATTTCAGGAAATAATACAATTCTTTGCTCTTTTTTTCATATTCACTCAAACTATCAACATTGCTTTCAAAATGAAATATGAAATATGTAAGATAATATGAAGATTCGTCAATTATTTACGTCTATTTTCTACAATCAATATGTCTTTTTTTTAGTAGAATTGAGTATTATGAATCCAAAAAAACAATGCGAAATTAGGAAATAATAAAATTGTTTCCTCTTTTTTTTTTCATATTCACTCAAACTATCAACATTGCTTTCAAAACGGAAATATGTAAGATGATAAGATAATATGAAGATTCGTCAATTATTTACGTGTCTTTTCTACAATCAAAATGTCTAATTTTTTCTGAAAGTTTTACCATTTTCACGGTAATTCGGTTGCCCAACAATGATATTCTTCATCAATATCACTGCCAACAAGTTTCAATTTCGCCAATAAAATAGGTACGAACTGTAAAAAGAAGAAATTAATTGATCTGTTCACCGAGCCAATTCGTCTCTTAGTTGACTGATTTCTATTGCATCTTCAATTGTCGGTTAAGTCACTCAATAACAGAAGACAAACTTTCAATATAACTTAGTGATATCTTACCGACGATAATGTGAAAAAAGCCAATATTCTGATGCATGATTTCGAAAAAAGTTTATTGATAATTGGGAACATTTGTCAATGCTCGAAAAAAGTACACTTTAAACAAATTTCACACCATTTCGGAAAACGGCACATTTTTGCGTCCCTGGTATATCTTCTGGGACAACGGGACGTCTGGTCACGTTACTATGCATCTTAATCTACAAAAACTCAGAGACCCAAGGTATTTGAATTTCAGCAGAATGTTTCAAAGAAATAAATACATTAAATCTTGAAGTAGTATTGGTATTATGTAATCAAAAATTGATGTTTCTGTTAATAACCGAGATAAAAATACTCTCTATAAAATCCGAAGTAATAAAGACGAAAAAATGAATTATTGTTATTAGCATATGGTAGCCGAACAATTCTAAAAATATCCTATTTTCGTGCTTGTGTCTGATTGAAAATTTCAATGCTTCAATTATTCTTGAAAATAAACAGAGAGGCTAAGAGGATCAAGAATTGACGGGCTACACTATATTATTTTCGTATATAAACTAAAATTCAAACACTTGAACTTTTGATACTGCCAGATACTAACAGAATACTGCCAGTATTCTGTTAGCATCTGAAGAAGATGCTATGTTGTCAATAAAGTGTAAATCAAAAGTTCAGGTGTTTCAATTTTAGTTTATATTCAATTATTATTGATTTACATCGAGTAAACGCCAGAACTATTAAATATATTATTTTCGTTTACGCTCCAAATATTTGTAATTTCTGTCAAGAAATAATTCTACAGGAATTGAACAAAATGGTTTTTTTTTTATAAAAAAATTGTTTCGGGGAATAGCAAATACGTTCTAGCTTCTTTTTAAAAGGAAGTTTTTTACGTTACTTTGAAAAGTTTACTTTCGTTTTTATATGATCTATCTTGTATATAAATCGTAATTCAAGATTAATTCTTCGAAAAAAAGAATTGAGTATTTTGTTAAATACTGTTTTCAATATTTATTTTTTAGAAATCAGCGGATAGGCTCTTCTGAATAGTTCTGATAAAATGTGACTTTTCTCTGTGAAAATACTTTACAGTACGATGTGCCGACTTATTGAAACGGTTTTCCATTCGTTGCATTTTTTCTGCTTTCATTCCACTTCGACTTAGAAGTGTTATCATAATTAGATACTATGATTTCGATGGGAAAGTATTTTGAAAAGTATGTGGTGATCCCCAAATAGGAAAGTTTGCTTCCGACAAGGGATGTTTTGGTGTGTGTCATTCCACACTCCACATGTTCTACCACCCTCAAACTTCCCTGTTTTTATTATTATTGCTATTCGTTTACTGTTTCACTTTGTATTAAGTATTGCTGCAATGTTTATACGAAAAGTTTTGCTTGGGGCATTTCCTATGTTTTATGATGTGGGAATCATTAAATTGAGGGCTGTTGTTTATATCCTAGAAGTAGTATATCCTAATCTATCAGTCTCCCTGTGTCCACTTTTTGCTTCTTTCTAGCTTTATTTCTATAACTTTTAGTTCACATCTTGTAAACTCTAGTCAAAATATTCAATCATAATATTTAATAATTCATATTTTTTTCAAAAGAATTGTTTAAAAACCTTTACTAATCTCAAAGTTTGAAATTAAATTCTTCAGATAAACGAGTATGTTTTAGTTATGGTTTATTAACATGAAGATTTCTGTGTATTTTCTGAATGTTCCCGGAATGAAAGCAGGTAAAATTATCGAAACTCCATTATTTTCGTTTATTCGTATTCTTGCTGGATTCTTCTTTATATTCAAAAAATTTGTCGTTTGACGAAATTTCTGTTCTTGTTTGTAACATAAAATGAATTCTTGGAATATAATATTTGTAATTAATTTATGCGGAATTGAAAAATTTTTAAAAAAATCGAAACTAATACAAATTGAAAATCAGATGATATGAAGAGAACAGTTCGTCGTCAATTAATAATAATACAGTATTATAACAACAATATAACATTGTATAGGAACACAAGCACAAAATATAAAACTAATAAATATGATTTCTCCGAGCAAATTTGTATTGATACGCTTGACAAATATTTGGCTTTATAAGTTTATGAATGTCTTATTTATTTATTCATTTACAATATAATGTCTTACAGATTACATAAACATTTAAAATATACGGCATAAATTGTGATTCAACTGATAGATAAAGATGAAATAAGACAAATACGTAAAAATTGTTAACAATAAAGGAAAAAGATAGGAAAATAAAAATAAAAGAAGAAACAAGAACAAAGAACGCTTTACAAGGATTTGATTATTTCTATCAATCTTGAGTGAATTTATCTTTTGCAACACATGCATATAAACATCGACATAATAAGGAAAGCAATTATTTCAATTAGTTTCATCTGTCCTATGAGAACAAACCTTCACAGAGCGATTTATTGTTCTAAGAAAGCACACATTAATCGAATTAATGCTAACAAGTGAGAATTCAGAGCAAGTGTCATGTGCTGCAACAAATTTTTTCCAGAGTACACGATCTCGAAAATCGTCTGTCGTCTATTACTGGGCTCGTAGCATAATTTCTCACATCTCTTTAGAAAGTAGCAGGACGGCCATCAAGAAACGCACTAATTCTTGTTATCTCCGGACGATCGCTATTTACGTTCGCAACATCCCGTACTCGTAGAATGAGCACAATGAATCAATTTGTTTCAATACAGGATGCTCTCTATCTCTCTTGAATGTCATTCTAGGATTCCCCAGATCAATTAGCGGTGTACATTAACGCTAATCTGCGTTCTACATATTATGTTTTTCTTGGTGGGGTAATGCAGTTTCTCCAAGTAAACTGTTAGTGTTGAAATATTTTATTTTGTGCGCAATTAAGTTATATTAGGACGGCTTCAGGCAGTGGCGGCATTAGGGGATGGCGAACAGGACACTCACTCTTGCAAGGGCCTCGCGTCAAGCAATTGTTAAAAATATACAGATTTTTTTAACTATATATTTTTTTTAATTTAAAACTTTTGATTGTGATTCTTAATTATTTATTCAACATAACGGTAAATTATAAATATATATATATATATATATATATATATATATATATATATATATATATATATATATATATATATATATATATATATAAACAAGCAGACCTACCTTTATATCACATAGGTACTTTTCCGTAGGACAAAGGGCCTCGCAAAGACCCACCGCCCGAAGCTCCAATGGGTAAGGCCGCCACTGGCTTCAGGAACAGAAATTGAGCGAAGTTGAGGTCTTTATTTTTTTAATTGAGAATGAGAATATATTATTAAGAAGCAATTGAAATGTTAAATAATTGATAATGAAAATACATAACATTAACATACACTTCAGAGTCTAATTTTGTTGACAGGTTTAAGCTTTTTGTTCTAGTTGTATGAAAATAGGCTAGTGAATTGATTCATGTCGTTCGAAGGAAAAGCTTTATAAATCTGTGACAAATCGATTGAGTATCTACAGAAAAGAAAATAAATTTTTGGAGCTTAATAATTGACAGCATTTGGCAATCTGTACGTTAATTAGTAAATTTTCCGTTAAAAATACTATTTATATGAGGCATTTCTATCAAATTTGAGAACTACCTCAAAATTTTTTGAGAAAAAAGGACGTTAGGAATTAAAAATGAAAAAAAGTTTAAACCAACCCTTTTTTTTTATACATTTTTCATCAGCATAAATAATTTAAAAAATCTTTTTTAAAACGTACATCGGTTATGGAGTATGGAGCTGCACTCAAATTTATGTAATTAATTAGTTAACTCATTAGTCTTTGTCGTTAAAATTATTTATTGTTGCAGATTTGTGACATAAATAACCAATTAGTGCATTATGTATCAACGTTTTGAGTTTCCATATTACGTATTAGAAATATTAATAAGAAGTTGTTAAACATAATTATAATCTGAAGAAATTCACTCTTCGGGAATATATACCTGAGTATTTTGGTTTCTTAATAAATTTTCTGAATTTTTATGTTTGAAAATGTGAGAATATTTATCTGTTTATATTTTTCATGAGAATAAATATCCTAAAAAAACATTTTATCTCTTACAATGCAAAGCTTTTCAAATGTAGCCTACTTATAATATATTCTTCACAATGATTTTTCATTATACTCCTTTCCGATATGTTTGTCATTTTTTCTACACTAAATTTGATTCTGATTTTCTGCAACTTTGGCTATGTGAAATTGATGGTCACAATATTGATATTTATAAACACGATATTCATTATTTAATATTACTTATCAAATTTCCCTAGTTCCTACTAATATTTCAAATTATAGAAGTAATGGAATTACCTTTTTATTTGTCGAGCTTTTCTTATACTCGAATGTATTATATTGTGAATTAATACTCTAATTTTGTTTATTATAAAATCTATATATTGGTTAATACGAAAAAAATTACCGTTTACTTCAGCTATTTCTAGGTTAATTGGGTATTTCGCTAAAAACGATATATCGTATATAACCGTAAGGCTGGCAAAGAAAGATCCGTTAATTTCCTGAGTTGTATCAGTTCTCGATGATGTGTCAATAGCCCGAAACATATGTCCAGTGGATTAAACAATTTTATAGCAATTTAGCCCAGTGTTTTTTAATATATTGTACTCATTCGAATGATATAGTGTGATTTTGAGGTACCGCTTGATTTCTGTAATTCAACATGGTTATTTTTCACGTGTGAATAATAAGCAACAGAAAAAGCAAAACAAGATATCAGTCAGCTAATACCGAATTGTGTCAACTTAAAAATCCTCGTAATTATTATAATTTTCAAAGTTATTCTATCCAAAAAGCTTTCAATAGCTACAAGTTGTTTTACAAAAGAACACTCATGTACTTTAGGAATAAAATACAGTCGAACTGCATATATCGAACCTCAAGGGGAACGAGAAAACTTCGAATTATCGAGTATTTCGATATAGGGAGGTTCGATTTATTGAGTTGATTTCTGACTTACTTCGATATATAGAGGTTAGAGGTTCATAATAAAAACGTATAAGGCTTACTTTGGAAAAAGACGGTTCCAAGAACGATAATCCTTCGAAGAACAAACTTTTTTCAGTCTAAACGTTGTTATATCAAATCGACTTCTATATGTAGAGGTTTATTGAAAAAAACTTCGTTATGTAGAGGTGCGGTGTAGGCCTAAGAATCTTTGAAAATTCGTTATATCAAGTTCTTCTTAATTAATCCTTGGATATATAGAGGTGAAAATAATAAATTAATGACAGGCAAATTCAAGGGAAATAAAAAAACTTCGAATTATCAAGGAATTCGCTATATCGAGGTTCGATATATCGAGATTCGACTGTATCAGTTTTCCATTGTGCTCACTGGGATGAGATGGATATAAAAAATAACTAACTCATGATTATAATCACTCATTGTGTTATATTCCTAGAAACCTAAGAACAAATGTAAGTCGGTTCAGATATTTGAGAAAACAAGCATTAATTCTAATAGATCGAGAAAACTTTCGACATTGATTCACAATTAACAATGCTCTCATTATATAATTAATTAGATAGAACTATTATGAGGTCGAATAACACTAAAATAGTGAGATAGCTTTCAAACTTTTTGTCTGAACGAATTTCTTTAGCGCACATTTGTAGTGAATATAATGAACTTATTGAACGATGCACAACATTTGGTTATTCTCAGTTGATGCTTCTGTTAGTAGCGAAATAAAATGTGAAATGAGTCTTATACAACTTAATGTTCTCATTTTGCTTTCTTGTTATCTTAAGAGCTTTCATAAAATTCTGTAACACATAGTTGAAAAAGTAGTTGTTGATGTATCTACCACTTAACTGGAGTATTACAGCAATAAAATAAACTGAATGTGTATTACCTCGTTGAAGATGGCACTTGGCCTACATAGTACATACAGGGTCGTATTTGTTGACTTTCTTTCAATACAGTAATACCCCGACTTACGCTACCTCGACTTTCGCGAATTCGGAGTTACGCGATTTTCGGATGACGCAGGTCAATCTCCTGCTACGTTAACTAGGGGTCATCCATAAAGTACGTCACACGAAAATGGGGGAGGGGGTTGACAAAGTGTGGCATGGTGTGACAAGGGGTGGGAGGGGTCCTAAGTTTTGTGACATCACATTTCAAAATCTAATATATCTAGAGATATTGAATCCCGTACTTTGAAATATTTTTCCCCCGTACTTTTGAAATATATTTTCAAAAAATCATGAAATTCGTGTGACGTACTTTATGGATGGCCCCCTAGTTTCGACCCACGTGTGAAAGTTGAATTTTTGCCACCAAATACAACCAGCTTGCTTCAACCGATGGACCAGGGAGTTATCAAAACATTCAAAGCTTATTACACGAGACGATCGTTTCTACATCTGTTATGAGACAAAACAACGAGCTCTCTGTTAAAGAATTTTGGAAACAATTCAACGTTTTAGAAGCAATGAGAATCATTGGATAATCTTGGGATTGAACTCTGTCCATTTTTTTTCTCCACTGAGACTCAGGCGGAATCAGTGCCAGGGCCTGATAAAATTTGCAATGTAATCAAAGAAGTTGTCGAACTTGATAGACAAATAAATTTAGAAGTGGGTAGTGATGATGTTCAAGAGCTGTTGGATTCACACAATGAGGGGCTTACAAGAGGAGTGAACAAGAGGAAGAAATTGATAATCATGATTCTTTGGATCCAGTTCAATTAGGAGATCAAATGACAGAAACTTGACAGAAGCCGTCAGTTCGATTGAAAAAGGGTTAACAATTTTGGAAAGCATAGACTTCAATGAAGAGCTCATTTTTGTTACAAAACATGAAATAAAAAAATTACTAGGATGCTACGAGGAGATATTACGGGAGAAAAAAGAATAATTGACTCGTCAGACGACTTTGTTACAATTTATGAAACCTTCTACATCAAAATAACTTCGGATTGTGTTTATACACTCTATTAATATAGTTTGTCATATTATCTAGAATTAGATACCAATCATTTTCATGATTGTAAGTCTTTATATGCAAAATTGTCCCCCACTTTGAGTATTTGTTACAATCGTTAATATTCATCTTTTTATGTGACTGCGTATGATATCTTTTTATTCACAACTAGCTGACCCGGCGTACTTTGTACACCCATTTATTTTTCTATGAATATTTTTCAAAAAGCCAGAAAGGTAGGGGACAAATGTTCCACTATTTACAATATTTTGTTCTTAATTTTAACACTGTGTGGACTCACTCACTTACGAAGGAACTGCAATAATTCCTATTACTTCAAATCAGGCGATTTATCAAAAAATTCCTATATTAACACGTTTGATGTATTGAAAGTGATAAACCTGTACTTTCTATAGTTGAACGGCATGTTCCTAATTTCGTAGCAAGTACTTGTCCCATATATCTCATCATTGATTATATGAGATATATATATAAGTCAGAAAATGTTCAGAATTTAGTCCATTCCTGGAAACCAATGAGTATAGTGGCTGCACCAATATCGTCTATTTGAATTGGCTCTTCAGCAATATTTTGTCGCATCATTGGTAGTATTTTGTTATTAATAACAATTAAACTTTGCCTTGCAACGTTCCAATAGCAACGATTTGCTGTAAAATGTAATCTATTTCAACGTTTAATTGAATGCAAGTCGATAGAAGTTAACTTAACCTTTTCATATTGTTCGATTCCATCGATTACGTTCAACTTCATACCGAGTTTCGCGTTGTTGGTCAGTTTGACTTGCTCTTTTATACCTTTGACTTATTACATTGCGAGTTCTGCGATTTAAGTTTGTACATCTAATAACTATAATTTTTAAAAATGAAATTTCAACTGTAAATTGAAAAAAACTATGTATTCTTCTTTATAATTAAATATACCACGTGCTATGTTAGTAACGTGTATGTTAGTCTATTCAAACTTATCAAAATTTTATATCAAATTGAACTTTTAATAACAGTCGTGATAGCTCTGGACTAACCGAGATGTGTGATAAGATACTCAGTTTTTTTACATTCTCTTTTTGAGAATTAATAACTATTTCTTACTTCTCAAACTATCTAATTTTACACACAATTTTTCAAATTACAAATTGTGAAATCGATCCATCCTTTGACTCTAAATTTTAGTTGGAAAATGTTTGTATGGAAAAAAGAAATGGGCTGTTTTTGGGTTTTTCCGGCAATTATTCGAATTTTCTCGCCTTAAAAACCTTGGACTTCAACGAACATTAAAAAAAGAATTGGCAAAATTGGTCCAGGCGTTGTTGAGTTATGCGCTTACCAACCAACTCATTTTGCGATTCATTTTTATATTATAGATAACCTATTTGAGAAATATTGATTGTTCATTTTGAATATTATATCATGTTATGTTATTTTCATAAATTGGAAACATGGTGAAATGATCTTCCGGGCTGATTGGGCGTGGTCAACTGGAACTCCTCTTTCAGACGTTTCGTCTCTAACTGCGAGATACATCTTCAGTGGCGGCGAGTGCTTCGACTTGACTGTGTACCGGGCGACGACTCTCAATTCAGTTGTTCCAGAGTCGTCGCCCGGTTAGAGACGAAAGGTCTGGAAGAAGAGGAGTTCCAGTTGACCACGGCCAATCAGCTCGGAAGATTATATGTGTATATTTCATAAAATATTTGTTTCTCAGTGAGTTTACAAAGATTTCTATAATTTCTTTTGTGGCATGATGTTGAACGAATGTTGACTTCGACATTTAAAAAGTCTCGTGTTCAATAACTTCAATAGTTAATTCATAGCAATTCTGATTAACTTGTACTTTATCTGAAAAACATGTAATTAAAATTTCTACAGATACCTACACATCTATAAATTCAATCGAGAAAGTGTTTTTCATTTGAGAGTCATTGTTTTGAGCGATAAAATCATTGTGATTATCTATTCCGCACGATTTCATTTTGCCGTGCTAATCAGAGTGGAAAGAGAGAATCAATTATTTTGTTGTTTCTTATATGTAATTTCTATGTAGATATCCACTCCAAGTTATTATCATCACTAAGGTCGCAATTCCCTTTTATTTTAATATAAAATTAATCAGGTAATTAATTATTTCAATGAGAGTTGAAAGAAGACGGGAATTTAACTGCTATTCAGATTACTACTTCGAAACCACGACCAAATTAATACCAACTTCATAACTATTATCTGGAGAGAAAAGGAGCAGGATCTTACAGAAGTCTATCAACACGAAATACAAATACTTATCGTAACGATTGAAAGTTCGAAAGTTGGATATGAGGTCGATCAAGTTCACAGGTGTTTTCTGCATCTCCGGAAGTTGAAATTCGTTAACTGTTCGATAGATGGCGGTTGTGTTTGTTCTTTACATTTTTGGCGTGTCTTCGGATGGTATATATTAGGTCGGTAGAATCTTGGTGATTAGGGATGGTGATTCTTTCCGAAAAAGATCGATTTTCAAATCGATTCGAATCGTGACCTGATGAATCGATCCACAAGAAATGGACGTCTAAAAGATCGATTTCCAAAAAATCGATCTTTTTTCAAATTTTCTCTACAATATAAGTATAAAGCAATTTTATTAAAAACAAGACGAATATTATAATTAATGATTATTCAATCAGTAAAATCACGGAATCAGATATTTGATCAGGTACAAAACAAGACATTATTTCCAAAATTAATTATTATTATTACTTAATTAGTTACAAAGCAAATAGATAATTTAGATTATAGTTCCCATTGCTCAGTATCTAAACTTTTTAAAAACAACAGTCTGTCGATCTGCTGGGAACCAAGCGGTTCCGCTCATCACTTGCGATGTCCGCCGGAAACATCGCAAGATAGGTTTTTCGAAAAAAGCTATCTTGCAAGTAAACTATGGGATCATACTTTCGGTGCACAACTACCTCCGATAAATAATGTTTGAATTCTTCACTTACGCCTTGACTTTTTTTTATTGAAGAGAATAAAGGCGAAGGAGAATAAACACAGCGATCTCGCGATGTTATTTATTATTAGTTATTAACCGGCAGCACTCCTGTAATACGGGCACCTCGAACAAATTGTATGGTTTAACCAAAACAAAAAAAAATCGAATGTCGATTTTAAAGGATCACATATCGATCTAAAAAATCGATTTTTTTGACGCGAAAAATCGATATTTCGATTAATCGATCCCAGATCACCATCCCTATTGGTGATCACCTTGCTTAGTCGATGAAATGACAATGTTGAAGAGCCTCTAGAGGGACATAGCACGTGTTATAGTGATTATTATTATTTTTATAGTTCATGCTCCGGAGTTTAAGGGGCCGATTATATTGTTGGCAACACTCGTGTTGTTATTTCCCTGGGGTAATTGTTCGTTAAATTATCATTATTTGCTAAAATGTTCACAAAAATATACAAATGAATGAAAGTGGAGTGTTTGTTTGAATTATCGCAAAAAACAATTTTTAGTATATCCATATAATAATATGTGCTATCCCTATGACAAAAGTGCAGTTTATGAATTTTGTGTCTCTCTCTTTGTTTCGGCTAATTTCCGAAACGGCTGGACGAATTTAGACGGGACTTATACTTTAAAATATCTGAGCACTTAGTCCGTACATTTTAAAATTTTTGTTCTCAGCACATCAATCTTTAAAAGGAAGATATTCCATTAGAATGTACAGATAAACATAGTTTTTCTCAGAAAATCAATATTTTAGGAATGTGAAAGAGAAGATATTTTTTGAAATGAATGCAATTTAATGAAATTTTGTATGGTCCGTGTTTTTCCTTCTGAAAATAAACAAAGGGGCAGGTAAACGCTAATTCCATGAATACCTACAATTATCTGCCTAGGACGGAAATTGTCTACGGTTGAATTATTATCTTGAGTGTCGCATAGTCGAGGTGCTAGTCGAAAGAAATGATAGAAATCTTAATAGATACATCTACGCAGGTAGAGTACGAATATATAATGAATTTAGCCGAACGAAGAGCACCATGACCCAGGCCATGGAACCGGCGGAGAGCGAATTCGAACGTCGTCCTTGTAACGGGTTATTGCACCGTAGTGCCATCGGCGAAGATTGTGCGGAAGACGCCGCGCCGGACGGAATTGAACGCGCTCTGGTGTGGACTGAGAACATTGTCGGGGTCGTGGGTAACTGACGGAATGGAAGGATTTTTGTTATTTTTACGATAGAACTATTTAAATGCTATTCCTTGCTTCTGAAGATTAATATTGTGTTATAGGTTAGAGGAACACGGGAATAATAATATGAAGTTATTTGTTCTCAACAGGTATAATACCGAATTACAGAAAATAATAAAAATGTTGAATAATAACTGAATAACTCGATAAATAAAAGTAAAAGATATAAATAAAGAACTCAATTCAATCTTTAAAAAACTTTTAATCTTTAAAAAAATAAAAAAGTAACTAAAAACTAAATAATAAAATTTAATAAATTATTACAAAGAAGTCAATCTAACTCCTAGTGATAACTTTGATGGAGTCAAATTGAATATCACAATCATTAGCAATTGCATTGAGTGTATACTCCATAAATCAAATGGGGGATTGTATTAACAAATTGGAGACTCTAGATCAGGGGTTCCCAAACTTTTTTACTACGCTCCCTCCTGTTAAAATGGAAACCATCTACGCCCCCGTTCACAGTAAATTTTATGGGCATGTGAAAAAACCAAGAATTACATTGAAAACAAAACAAGTATTTTCAATAACACGAAGAACAACATCTGAAGAGCCAATTTAAAGACATACTGTTAGAGAAAAACATAGACAAAAAGATCGTAGTAAACTAGTGAGATAAGTGGGCTTTCATTTTCTTCGCTAGTAAACCTATTCTTGGTTGTGTTTTAGTAAGAGCACAACGTAAGTGACATCAAGTTTGTTTCTGAACTTAGTTTTAATTGCAACGAGGATTGAAAATGCCTTTTCAAACAAGTAGGTACTCGAAAAAGGCAGATATAATCGAATAGCTGCCTGTGATACACGAGGGTACACTTTGAAATATTTGATCCAAAATGATGACTTGTCAATTTTGTCAAAGTAGTACTTGGTAGAGGAATCATGTTTTATCTCCAAACCTTCTTCTTGCAGTGCTTCTGACAGAGAGTTGATATTGATATTGAATGGATCTGTTGACAGTCTGTAAATACTGTCGTCACAAGTGTCTGGGAAATATTTCCTAACTCTTCAGTGAGGTTCTCCAAATGGTTTAATATTAGGCTTTTCATTTGGGATCCTTCAAAAACCTCCTTGAACTGTGGCTCAAGGACATTATTTTGGCAAAATTTGAATAATTGCAGGGGTTTGCTGCTGTTTTTCGTCTCCAAAGCTGCAATTTTTCAATGTACATCTTGATGGCATCACGATTAATCACTATATTTGATTGTCCATCTGCAGTCTTAAGTTGAGGTTGTTCAATGAGTCAAAGAAGTCTGACAAATAAGCCAACGACACCTGTGTACTTGGTTTCTTGAATTCTATGCTTAGCTCATTTTGCTTCAGATTTTCTAAGAAAATGATTACTTCATCTCGGAGCTCAAATAATCTAGCTAACATGTTACCTTTGGATAGCAAACGTACTTCTGTATGAAATAGCAGTGTTTTGTGGTCACTTCCTAAATCCTCACAAAGCGTTTTAAACAGTCGAGTATTTAATGCACTGTTTTTTACGTAATTTACAACTTTTATACACTGTTTTAGGACAGCATTGAGTTCGTTTGGAAGCGTTTATTGGCTGCCAAAGCTGACGATGTATAAAACAATGAATTCCAGTCACTGTTTTTCTGATTTTATTTATTTAGAAATTTTTATTTTCAACTGGTCTTGTACTCACGCCCCTCCTTTGGGGGGGGGGGGCTGCTCACCACTTTACGGATCCCTGCTCTAGATGGAATAATTCTGTAGTACGAGAATTTTATCCAGGAACACGATATTTCAAAGCAGACAAGATAAGAGGACTATCAATACTGTTTTGTAGTAATTTGTACAAATAGTCCAGTCAAAATAGACAAAAATAAGTCATAACCCAGGAAAAATTCGCATAGAGCTGAAAATTGGGAGAGACGTTGAATACGTCATTATAAATAAAATGTCAAAAGTCCCCATCGATCGCACTTCTGCAAAAAATGTTATTAAAGGTGAAAAGTGCAAAATTCAGGTTTTTTCCATTTTTCTCGAAAACGGTGAGTTTTATCGTGAAAATAGGTCAGACAAAAGTTGTAGATCATACAATTCTCTACAAAAATGGTCCAGTCACTTTTTTACTCACGATTCACCATTCGTGAGATATCGCGGTTTTCATTATTCGAAACCTCATACTTTACACAATATGTACTAAGACGCAGCCTGTACACGTCATCGAACGTTCAATATACATGAGAATAAAAAACTATTGGTTTGTGTTATAAAATGAATGAGTATTTTGACTATTCGTCGGACTACAAAAACATCTTCATCTGTTGATATCGTTTTTGATCGATCAATGAAAGTCCCAACAAACCAACAACAATTTCTTGCAAATACTCACAATAAGTCTCGCTTCATTTCAATGTTATGTGAAGAATTTACAGCTGCTGGTATTCCAATAAAACAAGCTGATAATGATGCTGATGTCCTTATAACTGAAACAGCCATTGAACAATGGAAAAGTTCAAATACAACTATCGTTGTTGGGGAAGATGTTGATTTGTTGATATTACTGACTGCACGGACTCCAAATGATAAAATCATTTACTTTTTAAAACCTGGGAAAGCTCAAGTACAATCAAAAATATATTCATCACAAAGTCTGACTGCATATCCGAAATGTCAAGCTCATATTTTATTTTTACATGCAATAACGGGTTGCGATACTACATCAGCAATTTTTAAAAAAGGTAAAATAGCAGTATTTAAATTGTTCGAAAAACGTAATGATTTAATTGATTGCGCAGAAGTGTTTGCAAAAATTGACTCTTCTCCACATGACATTGTTACAAATGGAATTCGTTTCCTTCTTGCAATGTATGGTGCTCCAAAAAAAATTGATTCCATAGACAAATATAGATATTTGAGATTTGTAAAATCTGCATGGAACAATAAAACAGTACAGTTGTCTTGTCTGCCTCCAACATCTGCTTCTGCCTTTCAACACTTGTATCGTGTGTATTATCAAGTTCAAGTGTGGCTAGGCAATGAGCTGGACCCAGAAGGATGGGGTTGGAAATTAACAAATAATTATTTGGAGCCAATTCAAACTCTACTCCCATCTGCTCCAGAAAAACTGCTGAATACAATTTTTTGTAATTGCAAGACGGATTGTAATAAGAATTGTGGCTGTCAAAAAGTGGGATTGTTTTGTTCGCCAGTGTGCATCAATTGTCAGGGTCAGACTTGCTCCAATATTGAAGCAAGTACAACAGATGAAAATATTCATGATATTAATGAAGAGACAATTGATGCATCCCTTTTCTTGGAACAGCGAACAGAAATTCTGCAAGAAGAAAGTGAGGATGAAGAAATAATTGTCGAAGTAGAATTAGACAATTATCTTATATAATAGCCTTTAAAAGAAAACGGAACTTCTTTTTCATTTTGACCATTAGCAATAGCTGTCTTTATTACAATAGATCGTGGAGTATACCTACTGGGGAAACCACGTTAAAAAATGCGCCAAGTACATTACCTCATAGGTGGTGCGGAAATGTGTGCGTATTGTGTAAAGTATGGAGTTTCGAATAATGAAAACCGCGATATCTCACGAATGGTGAATCGTGAGTAAAAAAGTGACTGAACCATTTTTGTAGAGAATTGTATGATCTACAACTTTTGTCTGACCTATTTTCACGATAAAACTCACCGTTTTCGAGAAAAATGGAAAAAACCTGAATTTTGCACTTTTCACCTTTAATAACATTTTTTGCAGAAGTGCGATCGATGGGGACTTTTGACATTTTATTTATAATGACGTATTCAACGTCTCTCCCAATTTTCAGCTCTATGCGAATTTTTCCTGGGTCAAATGTTTATTTTGACTGGATAAAAAGATTTGATTGAAAATGTTTCTCTCCTTCCCTGCAATGAGATTAAACTGAATGGACTCAATAATTCGCCATGATTGACTCCTCTCTGTGGATAAACTTTGTCCTCCCTCCAAATTAAGAATTTCAATAACCTTCTCTGAATAGCCTCAAGATGGCGGATGGAAAGTATTAATAGGACACTAGATCATGCCGTACTCCAACTTGCTACGGATTAGGGCATTAAATAGTGTTATAAATGTTGAGGAATTATTGAAATATTTGCCATCGCGTATAACGAATTCATATATTTTCGAGGCAGATGAAATAAGTTGGGTGATGTGTGTATGTGGAATGAAGGAAAGTTTCAGATTATATACTTAGATCTCAATAATATCATTATTGATCTCAATAAGATCAATAATCATTCTTGATAATGCTGTAAAAGGCGAAACTAGTCGAATAAAGAATTGTTCAGTCAGTGATTTTTAGACAAGTTTTTATTATTACCTCTCATTTAATTATTTTATCAAATTAGAGATTTTATCAAATCTCAGTTGGTTCAAACATTTTTGTAAACTTCAATTTTAATCAAGTTACGGTTTTCAACACGTATCTCCCTCCTCAATCATTTAATTTAGTAAATTCAAAACGTTTTCAACCTTAATTCCTCTTCTCTATTTGTTATATTGAGGAATTGTTATATCACTTCATCTACGAAGTGATTTTTTGTTTTGTTATGACACTAAACAAGCCTTATTTGATCATATTATGTAAATATATATTTTGTTTATCTTAGTTCAAATATTTACGATCTCATGCAGCTGCATCTGAAACTAGCATTAAATAAACAATAATACACATCGAGAGAAATTGTGAAATAGATAACAAACATTCCGGCAATTTTTAAAAGCCAAATTTCAGTTCTCATAAATACAGAAAATTCGATATGCTATTCATTATCAACATAACTTTATCAACAAAATAATATTTGTGGAATGTATATTGCAACTATGTGAAGGGAAATTGAAAATTTGAATATTGAAATATTCTTTCAATCTATTTCGAAATTTTGTTCAATTTTCACATGTTCCAATATTTGATATATTTCATGCACAAACATGTGGCAATTAATTGAAATGTATGATTAATATGTGCTGCCCACAATATGTGTGAAATACGTGACTTATTTGAAAATGATTGGCCTTATTTTAAACGCGTTGGGTAGTTCTATACGAAGTATTTTCCTGGTAAATTCTTCTATTGTTATATTTGTATTTTCTTATGAAAATGAATTTTTTGCTGTGATCTAAGCTATTTTAAAACTTAGTATTTTAATTGAATATAAACATAAATTCAAACACTTGAAGTTATGATTTACCTTTATCGACTAACATAGCATGACGCGTTTCGTCGTTACAAACGACTTCTTCAGATGCTTACAGAATATTTTCGTCGTTTGTAACGACGAAACGCGTCATTGGTATGTAGTCAATAAAGTGCAAATCATAAGTTCAAGTATTTGAATTTAAGTTTATATTCAATTATAATGGATGTACATCAAGTAAACGCCAACAACAACGTCTTTGAAGGTTTTTTGCGTTATAAATGAATTTTTAAAGAAATCTTATCAATCTTCTTGTTTTAATATGGCATTTTACTCATCGAGAAATTATATATGTATTAAGTTATTAATTATAATTGTTTTTATTCCTATATTCTTATGTTATATAAAACTATAGCGAAAATTTTTTCAAAATCAAAATTCAAATTTTAACTTAAATGGTTTGAAGATGACCAAAAGTTTAAAAATTTATGCATTTTATAATTTTGTGATAATAAATTGAAAAATTCGTTCATCATCAATTTGATTAATATATCTAGAAATATTCTCAATGATGATTTGAGATCATTTTAAGTTGATTTTGAATATAGAAAGTGAACGAGTGATATTCATAAAATGGAAGTCCTTCTTGAAAAATTGCGCAGTTTACAATGCATAAAGTAATTTTTTCTAATGAAGTGGGAAATTATTGTGCATTAGATAAGGCGCTTTTATTTCAATAATTGGAATGTAGGCGGACCTTGAGATTTTATTTATCAATTACGTGAATTGCAACTCATACCAGATCATCGTAATTTGAAATCTTTTGTTTACACTCTTGTCAAGGACAGATTCTTAATGAACCAGTCTGCATCAATAAATTATAATTGGTTGGATCCTACTACAGTCGCCGTTTGACTAAAATCACTTTAAGTATTTCATAACTAATTTTGAATAATTTTGAACTACTGGAACCAGATAAATTTCCCAAACCAAATAATTTAGAACTATCGGAACCAAATAACTTTTCCAAGTCAAATAGCTTTGTTGTACCGGAATCAAATGAATTCCTCATATCAAATAACTTTGAACTACATGAAACAGATACTTACATTTCCCACGCCAAATAATTTTGATCTACAGAACCAAATACATTTTCAAAACAAAATGATTTCGAACCACAAACATTTCCCAAACAAATCATTTTGAACTATCGGACCAGATAAATTTTCCAAACCGAATAATTTTGAACTACCGCACCAAATACGTTTTCCAAACAAAATTATTTTGAAATATCGAAACAGATGAAGTATCCAAACTGCATAATTTCGAACTATTGAAACAGCTAAATTTTTCAAAACAAATAATTTCGAACTATCGGAACCAGATACATTTTTCAAACAAATAATTACCAAACCAGATACATTTTGCAAACAAAATAATTTTGGACTATCGAAAACGGATAAATTTTCCAAACCAAATAATTTTTAAATACCGAACCAGATACATTTTCCAAATAAAATGTTTTTGAACTATCGGAAACGGATAAATATTACAAACCAAATAATTTTGAACTATCGAACCAGACACATTTTCCAATTAAAATGATTTTGAACTATCGGAAACAGATAAATATTCCAAATCGAATAATTTTAAACTACCGAACCAGATACATTTTCCAAACAAAATGATTTTGAACTATCGAAATAGATGAATTATCCAAACCGCATAATTCCGAACTATCGAAACAGATAAATTTTCCAAACCAAATAATTTGGAATTATCGGCACAAGATACGTTTTTCAAACCAAATAATTTTGAACTACCGGACCAGATACATTTTCCAAATAAAATGTTTTTAAACTATCGGAAACAGATGAACATTCCAAACCAAATAGTTTTGATTTATCGAACCAGATATATTTTCCAAATGAAGTGATTTTGAACTATCAGAAACAGATTAATCTTCCAATCCATATAATTTTGAACTAGTGAACTAGATACATTTTCCAAATAAAATGATTTTGAACTATCGGAAACATATAAATATACCAAACTTAATAATTTTGAACTACCGAACCAGTTACATTTTCCAAACAATGATTTGGAACTACCGTACCAGATAAAATTTCCAAACTAAATAATTTCCCAACTACCGGAACCTGATTATTGTCTTGGGTCTCTCCACTTACAACTTGCGAATCTTCATTTTTTCACATCAACATAAACTTCCGTCGAGTCTCCGGGGCCCTTGGATGACTCGTCCATGGAGTACTTTTGGAATCACTAATTCTAGCATGTATCGAGAACTGACTCTCAGACAAGGATAGTGTAATATATGGCAAGGATACATTAATTTAATTCTGAACCGCCGCGCCCACTAGTGAAGGCGCTCTGCAACTTCATATAACCATAATTGTTTGGTATGAATTGTTCCTACATGCTTTCATTTAACAAAGAATTGTTGGATAATGTGAAATAATACGTACAATTTAAAATAAGACTTCTATTTGTATAAAATTCTAAATTCATATATATTCTACTTCAGTTCAATCATCGATAAAATAAATTACTAAATGGTTTAATTTATATTTAAACCTCTTAACTCTTTATGTTGTAAATTTGTTCTCGTTCATCAGTTTTTTCATTTCAGGGATATTTATTTCAATCCTTCGTATCGCTCCCAGATCGTGCTCTGGATCGGTTATAGTCAATTTATTCCGTTGGGTCATGTAGCCGTAAGGCGATTGAAGTAAGTGTAGCCTTGGCGGAGCTACTACTGTAAAAAAGTTGTATACGAGAATATTCCGTGCGTGCCTTTAGCTACGGTTGATCAGGAGTCCTGCTTATGTTCGTTTCATAATCTAGAATAATTTAGTTCATCTAAAAGTCCTTTGCTGAAACTTTTGAACATTTGTATGTTCAATAAATTTACCTTGAAATAAATTTCAATATTTGTCAAAATTTTAGTTCTATATGATAATAGTAATTATTATATTATTATTACTCCATTACAAAATTCATACATACGTGGTGTTGCTGACATTTTTAAAAATACTTTATTCAAATTGTATTGGTATAACTTCATGAACTATAGAGTACTAAGAGGTGGGCAGTCCAACCGAAATAAAACAAAAAAAAATCTATTTCTCAACAATTTTCTGATAATAAAGAAAAGAATAAAATGCATTAAAATAAATAAGACAGGTTATTTATATAATAATAACATTTATATTAATAAATATTTATGTTCAGTGTAGAATACATATTAACCACATGCTCAATACAAAAAAAAATTATAAACCACACAAAAAAAAAGAAAAAACTACCTAAAAAACAAACTCAATTATTTTCCTTCAGAAAAAATTGCTTACATTTTTCTTTGAAAGCTTTCGCTTTGTAACTGAAGAATTCATTCGGGATACTATTCATTAAATTAACAATTGTATAGGAGAAAGAACGTTTAAATAAGGTTCTATAAAAGCGAGAAATAGCCAACTTATGTCTGAATCTTACAGTGAGTCAATGGATGTCTGAACGAAACCTGATTTAATCGTGTAAATAAGATGGCTTTTTAGTTATCAAGATATTATGATACGAACACAACATATGTAACTTTCCACGTTTCTCCATATTCTATATCAATTAAATTGAGTTAGGTAGGGTAGACTGGGTACGGTTGAAACTTTTTGCGTTTTTCGTGCGTAGCAGCGAGACTTTTGAAGTTAGCAATGACAAAAATATATTAAATGAAATACCTTATATCTGTCTATTATTGGGCAATATAATTTGGGATCACTGAATAGTACGTTCTGTTTATAATCACATTTAAAAAAAAAACAGTCATTTGTTTCAACCGTCCCCATGCCGGGGTCGGTTGAAACAGTGCCTGGGGTCAATTGAAACACAAGCAAATGGAACGAAATATAATCAATTATCTTGTTTTGTTTTATACATTTCATAATATTTTAGGAATCGTAACCGCACAGATGAATTTCACAAATATTTTCTCAAAAATATTCAAGTCTTATGTAATTATTCGAGGTCACAATTGTGGCAAGCATATCTAAGGCTTTTGTGCACTTTTTCATCCGCCCACGTTTTGCATATTGTACATTTTATCTATTTTTCCCCCGGTCTGCTTTCTGAATATGCTGACGTACAAACACAGTCTGATGACGATTCTTGTTGAGGGTTTTCTTCTGGAAATTTTTTTTTGTTTATATTTCTTTTAGTGTTTTCTCGATCTAATATTTTCTTAACTTGGTTAGCTTTGGTTCGTTTTAATCTGTTTTCATATTCCCTGTTTGTCTTTTATTTTTCAGGTATGCCTGTGTAAATTGTAGATTTCCCAGTTTTTCGGCCCCTGATTGTTAATTTTCTCAAATTAATTTTCATAACCTTGTTTGTACGTTGATAAGTCGGCACAACCTTTCATAGTCTTTCTTTGGCGTACTCTTGGTATCTAAGAAACAAGAAAATAAATAAATAAACTGTTTCAACCGTACCCACAAATGATGTTTCAACTGTCCCCAACCCACGTTTTGATATAAATCGGATCACAGTAAGAATGAAAATAAATTTAAATAAAAACTAATCATACTGAGATATTCTGCAAACTTCTATAAAAACGGAAAAAAGTTTCAATATTATAACTTAAAACAAAATCTTGATAATTGCAAAAATGTAAGTAGGGAGATACTTAGTTTTCCGTCAGAAAACACAATGGGGCATCTTGTAGACAAGCACACTGAACGAAAATTGACGCAATACTCAAATTCGTGTTTTGACTCGTTGCCCGCTTCGTTCGTTCCTTACACCCCTCATCATATCTCGCACTGTTCACGAGAAATTTGGTTTGTTTCAACCGTCCACCGTTTCAACCGTACCCAGTCTACCCTACGCTGTTGGCTCATTTAAAATGTTGCAAAAACTGAACGATATAGTTTGTTGATTCAAGGGATGATTAACATCAGCTCCTTCAAATCTCTCAAACATAGACATATATATTTCATCATAATTATATTATCATGATAATGCTGTGTAATTCAACATTATTTCTTTCATATCGAGAAATCTTGTTTATTGATAAATATTGACATTATCTGCAATCGAAAATTCAACAGATGAGATTGTTTGAGATTTGTAGCTAAGTTATCGATTTCATTATATGTATTTGTTCTTTTCGTAATTTTCTTCAGATGAAGTAGATATAAAATAATTAATAAATGACACGAAGGTTTCGCTTATCTCTTGGTGAAACATTATGTTAAAAACTATAAAATTAAAAATTAACAACACACTTGACTTTCACTGAATATATTAAAACTCTACATATGTTTCGGGTTGTTAAACCATTATCAAGATTTTACATTATCTCTGTAATATTGTATACTGTTTATAATATGTAGTTTTTAATATATTCATTGAAACTTAAGTCAAGTGTGTTAATTTTTATTTTATAGTTTATAAAATAATTAAGTATATCTATTCGTAACTTACGAATAATTACTAGAATATTTCGATCTTAAACTATCATTAAGAATTTTCAATGTATGTAATTTGAAAACGGAATGATTTCTTTCAGGTCGTTAGACATGTATAAATTATTTCAAATTGACACACCAAATTTCTAGATAAGGCTAGAATTTCTAAAACTTCCATCAATTTCATACTGAATCCATTGCTGGATTACATAAATGCATTATATTTGAGTTATTCAATTACATGAATTTTTTATTCTCATGTCCGTACAATACACCTCCACAATTACACATTTTACACGCTGGAAATACAGTCTTCATATTGCATTTATTCAACAAATTTCATCATTTGACGATACAATTGATTTAGAATTGTTTATATTCGTATATTAATATTTGAAAGATAGTTTGTGTAGTTTTCTTCTTAATATAAGATATATTATTTTTGGATATCATAAACATTATTCTTGTTATTTACAGCGAAAAGTTTGATTCTGTATTATTCAAGTTGTCAACCACATTATCAAAAACATAATTAAGTAATGTATTGTTTTATTTCCACTAAAAATGTTCATCAACTGATACATGACTATGATCCCCTAAACCAATATTAAAAGATTCACATTCGATTTAAATTTTTTACAGTCCCTATCAATTAGAATACTGTTTTAATGAGTTCAACCTTCCTTCAACATGTCCACTGTTTCACGAGCTGTGTAGCATGTGGCTTGATGAAACCACATGTCAACCAAGTTCAGCTCGTCCAACTGGAACAAAAAAAAGTTGCGTATCATGGTTCGATATCGTTCGCCGTTGACGGTAACGTTTCTTCCAAGGTAGTCTTTGAAGAAAAATGGACCGATGATACCACCAGCCCATAAACCACACCAAACTGTCGTTTTTCGGGATGCATCGGTAATTCTTGTATGGCATGTGGCTGTTCATCACTCCAGATGCGACAGTTTTGTTTATTTACATATCCGTCAAGCCGGAAATAAGCCTCATCGCTGAACACAATTTTTCGATAAATCAGCGGATTTTCATTAAGCTGTCCTAAGGCCCATTCACCAAAAATTAGACGTGGTAGATCATTCGGCTTCAATTCTTGCAGAAGTTGAATTTTATAGGCAAACCCAAATCAACACGTAAAATTTTCCATGTGGTTGAGTAACACATGCCCAATTGCTGAGAACGGCGACGAATTGACATTTCACGATCCTCATTAACACTGTACGTTACTGCTGCAATATTCTCTTCAGTACGCACTGTACGCATGCGAGACAATGGTTTAATGTCCAACAAAATAAACTTGGTGCGAAATTTGGTGATAACAGTACGAATTGTTGTATCACCAGGTCGATTATGACGACCAGAATATGGTCGTAACAAACGATACACATTTTTCACAGAGCACGAATTTTGATAGCGAATTTCAATAATTTGCAATCGTTTCTCGTCTGTAAGTCTTTCCACGATGAAATGGAAGAGTGTACTGAAAACTTTTCACTTTGACCAGTGCCGCCAACCTGAAAAACTTAACTCTTAAAAAATCCCCCGTTACCTACCTCCAGAGAAATGTAACATACGGTATATTGAGAATTTGGAATATTTTGCCTAGAAAATTTTAAAGTATATCTAGACGTTTACAAAAATTCATAATGAAAAAATTCTCAGTAAGCCAAGCGTATTATAACATAAGTGAATTCCTAGAAGAAAAAACTTCGCAATGGTATTGAAATTGTATTTTTGTATCGAATTTGACAAGATCTACACGTGTAATATTTATTTGATCGAATAAAATCTATCTATCTATCTATGAAGAATGCTTGGTAGAGTGATCTCACTAAACTAAAGCTTCCCTATTTGACATTTTACAAGTTCGAAATAACTTCTATGATTCACCCGTAGATCTCCAAAGATTGATGCTGATGCAGTATTCTACACACAGAAAACTTCCCCTTATCTGATTCATCCATAATGTATGTTGGCTTCACAAATAAAATTTTCGAAATGAATAATTCGAATGCAGGGGCGTTGGAATAAATGTGAAACACGCATCTGTCATCCGAGAATATCGATCTGAGCGAATTATTCTGCTCATGCCCGTTTTAACTCCGAAACAAAGAACCTGAACCCGTTTCGTTGTGCCCTTAACGATCCCATTGGAAAACTGAAGCCGAATCTTATCAGATTAATTGAATCGAATCAATTTTAATCAAGCTGTTGACGAATGGTGTATATATTGTGAGGTAACGTTGCAGTTTCGTTTTACTGCTCTATTTCAAACCCACCGCGCTCTGTTGCTCGTAGGAATCCCATTATTCGTAATTAAACAGATGGTATTAGCGTGACTCACATTTATACGCTCGATAATTCATTGTTTTTAGTTGTCACCGTGAATTTAGAAATTTCTATTGTGGAAATATTGCATGTCGGCCTCATTCAAAAGCTGATCGAAAATATAATACAGGGGTGTAGATGGAAGCGACCCAAGTATTCTTCAGACCGTCCAAAGAAAATATAAGAAACGTTTATAAGAAAGTTGTAAACGTTGATTTAACATAAACTAAAATTCAAACACTTTAGAATTTAAACATTTACACTTTATTGACAATATAGCAAGACGCGTTTCGTCGTTACAAACGACTTCTGCAGATGCTAACAGAATACTGACTTAGTTATTAGTTATAATCTGAATCTTTACCAGACATTATGGTAACAATCTCAATATCTAATGAATACAATGACTCAGTCAGTATTCTGTTAGCATTTGTCATCTAAAGAAGTCGTTTGTAACGACGAAACGACTGAGTCTATTAATACTGACTAAGTCAGTATTCTGTTAGCATCTGAGAAGTCAAGTCGTTTATAACGACGAAACGCGTCATGCTATGTTGTCAATAAAATGTAAATCAAAAGTTAAAGTGTTTTAATTTTAGTTTATATTCAATTATAATGGATTGACTGACGTCCAGTAAACGCCAACACTGTTATTATGTTATTACAAGTGATCTCTAGGTGAAACATTGTTTAATATAATGAATAAAAACTCAAAATGTCAAAGAATAACGGTTACTCGGAATCGATAATTGCCAAATTAATTAAAAAGCGCCTCACACGACTAATAAATTCCATTTTCCATTTACAAATGCAGAAGATGATAATAAAAATTCAACAGTAGTAATCACATACCAAATTTCACGATTAAAACCGATTATAGATTGAGAAAGCATAATATTAAAACTATCAGCACGAACAGAAGAAATGTGGGTTTATTTTTACTAAAGACAAGAATAAAGAGAAGCAGGTTACAAAAGATAAGAGTGGAGTAACTATACCAGATTAATTGTGCTGATTGTGACGTAGGTGACTACATATACCAAACTGGACGAAGTATCGAAACCAGAATAAAAGAACACAAATTCTCCATATTGAATAAAAAAAATTCTACGGGACTTTCAAAACATTTCATTTATAACAACCATTTCATAGATAAACTCATTGAAATTGTTGCACCCACAGATGAAAAGTAAAACTGCTAAAAAATCTTCTATAACAAGTGGAAATTTCTGATTCGCACCGAAAGAAAAACCCAATATTAAATGATCAACTTACCTTCAGTTTATCACCATTGTTACTTTCCTCAATTTCTCAATTTAAGACCTTTGTTATTCGATAATTCTTAGACTTAAGTTAATACTTCTACCTGTATAATGACCTGTCCCTCTACTTCCGAGACATGATATCAGCCTCAAGTCTATTGCAGGCAACGATGTATAGTCATATTAGAATGTTGGTCGAAAAATGTTGTTCAGTTTAACTTTTGAAAATGGGGTAACACCCCGAAACAGTTGTCAAGTTTATTATTTATTATAAATTTTGTGAAACCAAGCCAAGTGTTTTATTCAATATATGAAAGTATAAAACATCGAGCATTTTAAGAAAATTAAAAATATTTAAGAAACATTTTTTAAAAAGTCGACTAATTTTTCCATATGGTCATCATAATTAATATATAGTGTTTATGTAATAGACAAACACATATTATGATATTTAGTTATAAAAGAGTAGCATTCGGCCAGTCCTCAAAATCCAATTTGCACTTTCAATGGTATGGTTAATTTGTTGATTGAAAAATTATCAATTTGTATACGTAATCTATATCAATGAAATATATTCTCCAATATTGTTGTAATACTTTGAAGCCAAAAATAAGAGTTTTTTATGGTTAATTTGAAATTATTACAATAAAACCCTGAATATCGACATAATGAAAATTGAATTATTTCATATAAAAATAAACTTCCTTTCGTAAGCATCTTAATTCGATACAATAATGTTCTGGTGTTCACACCATAAATAAATGAGAAGAAAATTATTTTTAGATCGTACATTACTGAACTAAAAGATTAACGTTCTGTTAGAACATTTTTCAGATTGAGAAATATTTCATCGAATTCAATGTTACTCATTGACTGCATGATTAAGTGTACAGTAAAAATAAATCAAATCTATTAAAATAAGCATATATGTATATTCTAATTTTCACTACAAAAAAAAGTTGCTGCTTTAACTGTTTTATTTGATACGTATTTCTATATTATTGAATAGTTGAAGTTGATTGAATTTAAAGCTAAACTGACTCAGTGTAGCTTTTGAAATGGGGCAACGCCCAAAAACAATTGTCGAGCAATTGATATAATTTTGTGAAATTGAAACATTAGATATTGGGATTAGAAAAATACCTTTATCAAAGAATAATGTCTTGTAAAGAGTCATTACTAATGCCAGTTTTAACTCAAGGTCTTTCTTTCTTAATTTAAGGTCTCTCCAGAATTTTTCATAGCTTTTCTGGTATTTTGAGAGACCTTTGTCCTTTGTGGAAGGGATTAGAAAATATTGTTTGTTTGTTTGATTTTTGAAACGACTTCCACAAATATTAAATTTGCTTCACACATGTATCTGGGACTAATCCGTTGTCTAGAGTTATTACAATTTATTCATATAACTCCAGACATTGGTTTGAAGAGTCCGAAACCAATGTCGAGTGAATTAAACAATGTTTGTGGAATTTGGCCAGGTTTTTGAATTGTACTATTGCACTTTTAGAAAGAATTTTCTTAGAAGACTGTTTCCTATTTTTGCTTCAAATTTATTGTAACTATGGAAGAAATAATTTTTAATGACAGAGTTTTTCACAATATTTGTTCATATTTGTCACTTAAAATTCTACAATGTTAAAATTTACTGAAATGTAAAAATTATGGTAACGAAAGATTCGCCTGAAAAAATATCTTTATTTCGAATCAAAATGAAACCATAAGTTAGGTAAGAAACTTAACACATGCAATGTTTAGTAGATTGAAAAAGTTAATAATTTTTCAATTAGGTTTAGATCTAAGTGGAATGAACGATCTTTCATTCCTCTTTATGTTGTAACTAATATCTAAATATCGTATAGAGTAAATATCGTATAAAGTTTTAAAGGTAAAATATTTTTGTAAAGGTAGATAGATTAGTCAAAAGTTCACCCTTGTTTCGAAAATAGTACCGCAGCTAGTGAGAAAAAGTGATAATATTTTGCCTTATATTCTAAACAAATGATAAATTTCGAACCGTCCATTAAAAAATTCGTTTTATTTGGATAATTACCTAAATTGAATATTTATAATTTTTCAATGAAATCAAACCAATTATTTATCGTAAAAAACACAATGTGCCTTTAAGAATTTGAATAGTGTTATTTTACATGTAGGTGCCTTCGAACGAAATATATTATATTTATTAATGTACATGTTTGAAATTTTAATAAGTGAGGTAAATTCAATATTTTTAGTAGAATCTTTTGCTTCGATTATACTCGTATTTTATTTGTGAAATAAAATCACATGGAGACAGCGTTCTTCAAAATCAAATTTAATTAGCTTCAAAACTTCAAATCAAAAATTTAATTAGCTTCAACCATTCAGTTCTCCAGTAATGAAGAAACAACACAAAAATGTACCTACTAGTCGTTTTCTTTATAACACTAACGTCGGTGAACTTGAACTTACGTGGGAATAAGATTGGGATTTAGCAAAAATTCTCATTGCAATTACTATTTTACAATGCGTTCGTTATGCTGATTGTAAGTTTTTTCACGCTAAGATGTCCATAGTCCGGATGTTACTTCCTATGGCGGCCTACCTCGAACTAGTCACGAAAGAAAGGAAGGTCGAGAGGAGAATCAACCTCCATACTGCTATAATTATTCACGTCTGGCACCCTCTTCCCACATACTCGGCCAGTTGTTTTTGATAAACTTGCTGTCATTCGGTTTGCCCTTGTCGGTTCCAAAGATCTGGTTTTTCAATAAATCGACCACTGTAATTTTCGAATAGACTGTACCCCGATGAGAGTTTCATAAAGCAAATTGTAGAAGATAACAAGGTTTTCTAGATTTTTCAATGAAAGTGTGTACATCTGTTACATAAAATTATTATTTAGCAATTCTCTTCTTTGTCGAAGAAAAAATGCTGATAAATAATATTTGGTACAAATTGGATGCTTTTGGAGGGTTTTTGGTTTTTGGTTGATTGGTTTTTTTTTAGAGGTATAGAACTTTAAGTTGGCATTACTGTTGAAGATGGTGACCGATTTAACAGCTGAGAAGTGATTTAGTTTCAGTTTGGTTTGGCAATTCATCATGAATAGACTCACGCCTGAACAACGCTTGCAAATTGTGCAATTTTATTTCGAAAATAATGGTTCTGTGCAGAATACACTACGTACTGCGGAATCACGCACTACGTCGTAAAATTTTGTTTAGCGATGAAGCTAAACAAAAATTAAAATTCAAATCTGGTTGAATGTCTACGTCAACAAACAATATTGCCGCATTTTGAGTGAAGATAATCCTCAAGTGTATGTCAAAACACAGTTACATCCAGAAAAACTGACTGTTCGGTGCGCTTTATTGGCTGGTGGAACCATTGGTCCGTACTTCAAAAACGATGATGTTACAGTCAATGGTGATCGGAATAGAGCCATGATTACTAACTTTTTCATTCCTGAATTGAACAACCATGATGTCCAGGAGCTGTGGTTTCAACAAGACGGCGCAACATGTCACACAGCTCGTGCCACAATCGATTTATTAAAGGCACGTTTGGTGACCGCCCAATTTCACGTTTTGGACCTGTGAATTTGCCTCCAAGATCTTGTGATTTAACACCGCTAGACTACTTTCTGTAGGGCTATGTAAAGTCATTGGTCTATGCGGATAAGCCACAAACGCTTGACCATTTGGAAGACAAATATATTCGCCGTGTTATTGTCTATATACAGCCACAAATGTTGGAAAAAGTCATCGAAAATTGGACGTCCAGATCGGACTACACCCGAGCCAGCCATGGCGGTGATATGGCAGAAATTATATTTGAAATGTAATGCCACAAGATTATCTTTCGAATAAAGAAAATTCTTGTCGATCGAATGATCCATCGTTGTTTTATTGAAATTTAAAGTTCTATACCTCTAAGAAAAACACACTATATCAAGTGTTTCAATGATATTTTATATTCAGTGCAAATATCATACCTACTGCCAAAATTGACTACAGAATTATGTCAATTCTGGGACTTGAAGTATTTAAAGACAATGTTCTTCTTTATTAAAAAAGAAATGCTGATTAATATTTGCTACAAAATTGGATGCTTTATATCAAGTGTTTCAATGATATTGTATATTCCGTGCAGATATGCAATTAAAGGCAATGTTTTTCTTTTAAAGAAGCAATGCTGATTAATATTTGATACAAGTTGATATTCCTTATATCAAGTGTTTCAGTGATATTTTAATTTAGTGCAAATATTATACTTTAAATGCCAAAATTGTCTTCAGAATGATGTCAATTCTGGCGCTTGAATAATTTAAATATTCCTTTAATCAAAAAGTTTTGTACGAGTTGAATATCTCATATCAAATGTTTCAATGATATGAATCACTTGAGTTCAGAAATTATATTCATAATTAAATTGTAGTGATTTTTATATTTAGTGCAAATTATTACTTTTTCATTGAGTTTTTTACAAGTGGCTTTACGACTGAATTTTTCAGATTTGTGTATTTGTATAAAACTGTCTTTCAGTATGTTCATTTATTGCAAAGATCAGTTATTGTAAGTGCACTTAAAATTAGAAAACAATATACATATTTGTGAAATATTCACTACTTGTCGATATTCGAAATTAATAGATCATGACCGATTTTTCTTAAAGTTGTTACTTCTTCATATATTTTCAATTCGATGTAATAACCTATTCCCGTTTGTTTCAGAATGTTGATCACAAGCTGAAATATCGTTCTAAGAAAGGCCAGTTACCTTTCATCGAGCTCAATGGCGAAGAAATTGCCGACAGCGCAATAATCATTAAAGAATTGGCTGCTCGTTTCAATCACGATTTGGATATTGCCCTTACGGCGGAACAACGCAACGTTGCACATGCCATGACCTCTATGATCGAGAATCATCTTCTATGGGTGGTGATGTGGTGGCGCAGCAAATATCCCGACCAGGTAAGTTCATCGATTAAATAAGCGATAAACATTCTTATTGTTTGTCAAAACAGAAAGAATTAGTCTAGTTAACATTTTCTTTATGGGTCAAACTCTTTTCTCCGCCTTCGAAAAATGTGAATGAAGGGTTAATTTATTTGAAACATCTTGTATATTATTTTTAAAAAGCGCAAGAGCCGCCTTCAAAAATTGCAAAAGTTATAAAGACTTTATTCTTTATAACTTTTCTGTTTAGAAGAGAAAAAATGGGGTTTTTCTCTTACTAAAATCTATCTAATATTTTTGAAATTTGAAAAAAGTTTCGAAAAAGAAGAAAAGTCTCCACAATAAAACCTACCTGCGAAATATGTGGCGTGAATGTTTATAACTTTTTCATTGGGTTGAAAATACGGTCTAGGGATGGCGATTCTTTCCGAAAAAGATCCATTTTTAAATCGATTCGAATCGTGACCTGATGAATCCACACGACGATCCACATAAAAATCGAGGTCTTAAGGATCGATTTCCAAAAAATCGATCTTTATTCAAATTTGCTTTACAATGTAAGAAGAAATCAATTCTATCATAAACAAGACAAATATTAATGATCTTTTAATCAGTAAAATCACCGATAATAACAATTATTTTTATTACCATATCAAAATATTAGATCAGGTACAAAGCAAGACATTATTTTCAAAATGTATTAGTTACAAAGCAAATAGATAATTTAGATTATAGTTCCCATTGCTTAATATCTAAACTTTTTAAGAACAATAGTCTGTCAAGTCTACTGGAATCCAAGCGGTTCCGCTCATCACTTGCGATGTCCGCCGGAAACATCGCAAGATAGCATTTTTCGACTACTAGAAAAAAGCTATCTTGCCAGTAAACTATACGATCATACTTGCAGGTGCACAACTGCCTGCGATAAATAATGTTTGGATTCTTCACTTAAGCCTTGGCTTTTATTGAGGAGAAGTGAGGCGAAGAAGACTAAACACACAGCCATTTCGCGAGTTTTTAAGTTATTAACCGGCAGCACTCTTCTAATACGGTCACCTAGGACTAATTGTATGGTTTATACCAAAACAAAAAAAAATCGATTGTCGATTTTAAAGGGTGATGTATCGATCCAATGAATCGATCCAATGAATCGATCCAGAACTACATATCGATTTGAAAAAATCGATTTTTTTTCGCTCGAAAAATCGATATTTCGATTAATTGATCTCAAATCGCCATCCCTAATACGCCCTCAAATGGAGACTAATTTTGGACCTTGAATGAATAAATATTATTGAACATTGAAATTAATAATTGAAAAAATTCAGTCATCTGCCTTGTAGAACAGTGAAGAAAAATTCGCAGTAATGTCGCTATTTTTGCAGTAAACTTGAAAATTTAAAGTGGGATAATTCTTAAATAACAATTATGAATTTTGTAAGCTAATGCATAGTGTTGATAATTTTTTATAAGCTTATGCAAAAATGCTTGATGTATATATGATTTAAAAAATGTGATTCACTGATTTCAACCGATGAAATTGTGAAGTATTAATTACCTGGCAATATTCATCTATAGTCATCAAGTAATGATAAAGTTATTGGAGATTGAGATCAACGACACTTGAGAGTCGACGTAGCACAACTGATGAGTTCCTTGTAGAACGAAACAATCCGTCTTGGGCGTCCATCGATTTCAATGTTCTATAACATTTTCACATTGAAGAATTACGGAGGATTCATTATAGAATATGTTCACATGCTCAACTATAATATTATTTTGATTGATTAAATCGAATAAATATCCTAGTATTTGGTTAATATTTCATTCAGTGCCATTTTAGCACAAAAGTTTGTTCTTATACACGTATGTGTACTCATATAATTCATAGTTAGGTCTATTCTAAAAATCTTATTGAAAATATCGAAATAATTCGAATAAAACTCTATGGGAGCTGTAATCACAAATGTTGTCAACGAAAACACAAACTACCAACTTTCTAGAGTGAGCATTTAGTGCATTCTGAAGATTTAAATTCAATATTCAACTTCCTCGAATTTCAATCGAAGCAATGTTTCATTAATTAAATGATGATGTGATGATTAAAATGTTTTAAGTAGTTTCATAAGTAAATTGCTGTAAATTTTTTCTTCAACACCGAAATAACGTGACGGAAATTATGACTATTAGCAAAACTATGCCAAACTCATAAAAGAATCGCAACTAACGGTATTTATTCAACTTGAAGTCGTTTACGTCCCTTTCAGATGAAGCAGGTATATGAAAGTTTGTTCCGATGTATTCGAATTGCAAGCAGATGTTTCTGAATATTTTTCTTACGAGTCATTTGGAGTCACAAAAAGAGAATTCGTAGCTTGTATTTGCATGGTCTTCGAGAAATGTCACTTATTTCTATTTCTCAACTGTAAAAATGTCTGTCTTTTAAATTACTTCCTGCTTTGAGGAAAAACGTGGATTCTTCGTTCAGTTTGTTATGATAATTTTAATAATTATTTGACAAAAACTTCAGCAACCAATACAATAACTAAAACTTCAGTTTTAATTTGAAGTCGAAGTATTTTTGAGTTGAAACATAACATATGTTTATACGAAACTATCTAAACACACATATTTTGAAATAAATCTTATAATTGGACCATTTGTTTAGGACTCTTGATAATGAGGTGATAAGCCCGAAATATATCAAGAATATTGAAGAATTTTGTGGATTTCAACCAAGTGTTTTATTTAATTACACGATACATTTCAAAGTGTTTGATTTCTATTGAGAGCAATCGATCGATATATATCACTCATATTTTTTCAGTATGTATATTTATTTACGTTTTTAGGCATATTATCACAAGCAAGTCCAAGATATAAATAGATTTGAAATATGTATAAATTCTTTGTTCTAGTGGTGATAAATATTTAACATTCAATCGCTGTTTTGTATATCTTTTGACTGTTTTCGTTGTCGCTATATATTATCGTCTTAAATTATGTTTATCTTATTTTGCAGTTTTAAAATACGTACTAGGATGTTCAATAATGCATTATCTTCACACAAAACTTCGTTTAACACCATATATTTCAATTGATGCAAACGTTCTTGATTTCCATAATTAATCACCCACTTTAACAGTCAGTTACATCAGTCGCTTCATCAAATACGTATTTTTTTAAAAATATTAATTATAGTTTCAAATAAACTTATAAAATTATTTCTATATTGTCATAGTAACATAAAAAGCTCCCACAAGTACGTACAAAACAAAACAATTATTTATATCAAGTGGGACAATGTTTTTATATTTGACATTTTACTCCATTTTGAAAAAGTAACAATGAAATTAGTTTACTGCCTAGAATAATAACTTCAAAGTTCCATTATAATACGATATATATTAAAGTGTTCTAACTTATTTGATTTTGTTAGTTTCCCTGAAGTTTATGTTTCTCATACTTTCGTTTAGAAAATTGCAATTTTGATTTATTTTGAATGCTTTCGTCCTGTAAACTTTTCTCCAAGGTTTAATTTATTCGTTATTGCGTGAAAGTATCTAAACATGAACAAAATTTTGTTTTCAACAATAACAGGCTTTAAAATTTATTTCTTGATTACTCTTCACTACAAATTGTAGCTTTGTCATAACTTTGAATTAAAACTAATTCAATTAATTAGTCTTAATTAAATGAGAAGTATTTATTTCAAAGCTTCCACAAAGAATTTTTAAAAAAATTTCAAAAAATTTGTAGCAAAACTTGAACAAGAATAAAATTTTTCCATTTTTACTGTTTTTTATTGCTAAGAATAACAAGTTTTATTTAAGATATCGAGACAGGAGAACTATCAAGAAGAAATGTTACAGATATAAATAATGAAAACGTGATGGTTTATTTTATCTTAATAATAATTAATTTGAGATTATTCCAATATTAATCAATAATAGTTAAATATTAATATAAAATATAATATTATTTGTTTTAGTGTTTTGAATTATACAATCCATTAAGTTTGTAGTGTTGAAAGTATTTAATTTATTTTTTCAGATGCTCAAAGGATACAAAGTCAACCTACAACATGCCCTTGGCTCAAGAATACCAAATGGAATTCTGAATTTCTGTTTCAAGTTTACGTTTGGCAGAAAGGTAAGCTCAAAATTTGTGGTAGAATCAGTTTGCATACAATTCAACTGTTTTTTTCTAAATGTAGAAGTAATTTTTTATTTTTCAATTAGCAGCATGTTCATTGATAATTTGTGGTTAAAACAAAAATGTGTCTTTTGTATGTACTTCACATAGTTGACGACATGCTTTACCATTATTCATTCAATAACATCATATTTTTTCATTTTTGGTTGTTTTGTCGGGTAATTTTCACGTGTGATGAGACTGAAAATTTTTTCCCATTATATTTCATTAATTTCCATCATGAAAGTGACACCTTCTTTATTATTTTGAATTAAATATAAAGTCTTGCTATTTTACATGATAAATTGAGATCTCGAGTTTTCAATGAGAATAAATAATTTGTTTAATTTAATTATTTACTTAGGTTCACCAATTTTTACCCTTTCATGTTATTATTTATAATTATTTTTGTGAAGATATCACACATTAATAAAACGGTCAGTTCTCGATAGTTATTTAATTTGAAGATTTAAAATGAAGAATATGATGTTAATTGACATAATCAAATGCATATATATCATTTTATGAATTGTTAATTCATAAATTAGTCTTTCTTAATGAGTCTTAGATTTGCAACGAATGTTTTGATTAAGTGTTAGGGCATTGATTAACTAATTTTGTGTATTATTTGTTTTAATTTGTAATAATGTTCTAACATATTACTGGCATGTTTCTTTACAGTGTTGTGTTTCATAAGATAAGTTTTAATCACATATTGACAATTTAGTGGTTCCAGGGCTCCAAGAAAGTAAAAGCTCAGGGCATCGGTGTTCATTCTGCTGAAGAAATCAACGCTTTCGGTCAGAGCGACTTGAAAGTTTTGTCTGATACACTCGCAGATAAGCCATTCTTCTTTGGAGACGACCCAACAACGGTGAGTAATGTAGATATGATTTTGAGGCATGCATAACAGTAACCAAAGAGGTTAATTAGCTAAATCAGTTATATTAGAAAATTTCCCCTATATTATTAATATCGAGGTAAGTAATTTTTGAAAATGAACCCCCGAAACAAAGCCTTACATCATTTTCTTGTTGTAATGCGAGTCCAGCTCGTTGTATTTATAGTTCAACTTTCATTTCGACCTCAGCTCGTTGTATTTCGAGTTCAACTTGTATTTTGAACTCAGTTGGTTGTATTTTGACTTCAGCTTATTGTATTTCGAGTTCAGCTTTTTTTATTTCGAGTTCAGCTCGTTGTATTTCTAGTTCAGTTCGTTGTACTTCGAGTTCTGTTGGTTGTACTTCGAGTTCAGTTCGTACATTGACTCAGCTTGTTGTATTTGGAGTTCAGTTAATTAATTTCTAGTTTAGTTCATTGTACTTCGAGTTATGTTCGTTGTACTTTGAGTTCAGTTCGTACATTGACTAAGCTTGTATTTCGAGTTCAACTTGTATTTTGAACTCAGCTGCTTGTATTTTGACTTCAGCTTCTTTGTATTTCGTTGTTGTATTTCGAGTTCAGATCGTTGTATTTCTAGTTCAGTTCATTGTACTTCGAGTTCTGTTCGTTGTACTTTGAGTTCAGTTCGTACATTGACTCATCTGGTTGTATTTCGAGTTCAGCTCGTTGTATTTCTAGTTCAGTTCGTTGTATTTCAAGTTATGTTCGTTGTACTTCAGTTCAGTGCATTGACTCAGCTTGATGTATTTCGAGTTCAGTTCGTTGTATTTCAAGTTCAGCTCGTTTTATTTCTAGTTCAGCTCGTTGTACTTCGAGTTCTGTTCGCTGTACTATGATTTCAGTTCGTATTTTGACTAGACTTATTGTATTTCGAATTCAGTTCGTTTTACTTCGCGTTCAACTATTTGTACTTCGAAGTCAATCAAATTCATCGTGTATTTTTCAATATATTTTACTAATACTTCATACTAAAAAGTTATCTTTTTTGGTATTTATTGCTGACTACGAAGATTATCTGCTTCAATATTAACATATTTTAAACAAATGTATTGGAGCAGATTATGCAAATATCGTTACACCTTAATGCTTTTGCATGAGAACTTGATGTCGTTAGTGACTACATTTCAGGGAACAAATTCAACTATTCTAATCGAAAAATTAGGTTTTCTCTGATATTTTTATATATAATGATATTTCGTAATTATCGATCTTTTTAATAATCTTGAGTATTAATTACTCTGAGAAATATAACTAATAATTTCATTTATTATTACGTGACTAAGAGAAATCCCTTTCGCGTTCATTTCAATTGTTGTTAATCTCTCGTCCTTCGGTAACATTTGGCCACTGTATCACACAAACTTTACTTCTATACTTTTTACGACTATGGTTAGTATACATTCCTCATCCAGAACTGATAGCCAGATGTTCCCTGCTTGTCTGTTTATCTTAGACCTGAGTATGCGAGAATTTATGAACTTCATTATATAATTTATTTTTAGACTCTGTTGATTCTATATATGGTCGAAATAACTCATTTTAAATGAAAAACATGTTGAAGAATTTTCATATGGATGACTTGTTAATTTAGTCTACTAATATTTTTATCGATATATGGACAGAAATATCGATAATTTTATTAGTTTTTGAATATTTGTAGATATCTTTCTATTTTCTTATGAATCTCAGACAGTTCTCCACAATTACTTGGTTTATGTTTTGTAAAATTAGTAATGAATTACATTGATTTATTAAAAAGAATGATAGTCTTAAGTTGTCTTCAAATTTTAACAAACTAATTCTTCACTCCTTATGAAATAGAAAAACACTCTTCTCTTCGGAAATCGTTATATTTTTTGTTATATGCCATCTCTAATGATTTTAAATAATATTTTTACTATTTTATTGTAGTCCAATGGCAATATTCAAATTCAAAAAAATTTTTAAATGGTATTTAGTTACTGCTCGCACAAGATTTTCTTGAAAAGTATAATAATATTTAAAACACGCTCTTTGTCAAAATATAGAACAAAATATTACCTGAGTCCGTGTATTATAATATGTAGTCTATGTAAGTTATTTGAAATAATTATTCATATATTTGGTAGATTTTCATTACTTACTTTAAGCATCAAAACATTTAAGTACGAGAGGTCAAAAAATCAAACTGATTTCGAGTATATTTACTTATTGCCTACTGAAGAAGTATATTATACAAATAACCTCTAGATTTATTATAAGAAATTATTCATTTACACTTTACTAACAAATCAAGAAGATAGATCATATTATTGTTAAAAAGCAGGTATTGATATTTTGGAAAACTTAATAGAATTTCTGTTCAAATTTCTTTTAGTAACTCAAATAATATTAAAAAATTTAATAATAATGATAGTATGAGCTTTTTACTTATTGTAACATGATATTTGTTCTCTTTCAGCTTGACGTAGTGGTATTTTCTCACCTAGCTCAGATTTACTTTATTGACAAGGAAGTTTCCTATCCTCTCCGAGACTTCATGACTGAGTCTTGTCCAAATCTGGTTGGTTTGGTGAACAGAATGAAAGATCGCTGCTTCCCAGATTGGGATGAAATATGCACGAATCTCGACTTAAATTCACATCTCCCCAAGCCAGAGCCTGAAGAACAAAAGGACAACAAAGAGGCTGTTAAGGATGAGAAAGAAGCCGAAGGAAAAGAATTAGAGCCTGATGACAAAGATATTGAGAAGGAAAAGGTAAAAATTTCCAATGCCCAAGAACACACACATATATATATATATATATATATATATATATATATATATATATATATATATATATATTTTTTTTTCAATGTTTTTATATATTTTTAATGCCCAAGAACACACACATTATATATATATATATATATATATATATATATATATATATATATATATATATATATTTTTTTTGTTTTTATTAATAACTGGAAAATAAAATTTAAAAAAATTAATTGATAAAAAATTATTCATTAGTTTTGACAGAGTTGTGATATACAACGAAACCTCATGGAAAATAAAATTTTTAACATTAAAATAAGCCTGCTTGTCTGGCATGATTGTAACGGTCATTCGGTTTAACAACATTTAGTGAATAAGTGGCAACAAAATAAGAGATGTAACATAAAAATATTAGCTTATCTTCACTGCATAAACTCTAATTCTTATTTTTTCTCCTGAAGAAGACACAAGTTAGTGTCGAAATATAGAGAATTTTAATGAATAAATGAGTTTTCAAACACTTCACAAGACCGATTATTCCCGTTACCTAAAGTATCACACGGTCGAGAAATTACCTTTATACATATATATATATATATATATATATATATATATATATATATATATATATATATATATATATATAAATCTTGGATGTTAACATGTGCGATAAATGTATTTGGAGTAATAATTCTAAATGTTATCAAAAATTTTATTATTATACGTTATCAAAAAATTCATCATGAAAACCTCAACGTTTTTTTCTATTTTTAGGCTGATGACAAAGAAAAGGCGAAAGAAAAGGAAGTGGAAGAAAACAAAGAAAAAGAGACCAAGTAAGCATAGTTGTGTCGTATGGTATGTGAGGTAACTGCAATTTTTATTATTCATCTTGAATGAATCCCATAATCCTTCATTTAAGTATTTATCTCTTACGTATGTGCAAAACTTAATAAATAAGATTTCAAAGACTCGAACCTGTGAAATTATCTCAGATTTCATTATTATTGTACTCTCAGAGGGGTGGATAAAGATATTATTTATGTAGCTTTTCTTTTTAGGCATAAAAGACTATAAATCAACTGAAATGAAGCAGATATGAATATTTTGAAATTTTTTTCCAAAACTAAATTTTTTTTTATATTTTGTAAATTTTTTGGATTAAATTTCATTTATTTTTGTGGAGATGAGAATAACAACTACACCTGCATGTAAATTTCTAAGAAATAGTTTGTTTCATTTTGGTTGGTGAATTGGTGTTTTATAAAATACTCGATGAAGTAACATATATGCAGTGCTAGTTATATTTGTTTGTATAAAATAATTTTAGCCATGTTTTCTATTGTAAGCAATTGTATGTATAAACACTTTCAAAAGCAATGTGGGGTCCAGATCTTATTATTTTAGTGTACTGTGTGATGTGTGCAATTTGGCCCCTAGCACTTTGGATAATTTATCTTCTGCTTGCTTTCGAAAGTGCGTCCATGTTAGTGCAGTCTTAATGTACCAAATTATATAATAATCAGTTATTAGTAGTGCATTTATATTCATTCCATATTTTAACATTCAGCGTCAACAGTTACATAGCTTATCCATATAATTGTAGATTTTTGTATTTTTTTAAAAAATAATTTTAAGATTCTCATTTTATAGGTAATTGAAACGAAAATGCATTTCTGATATTGAAATAATGCATATAGAAGGGGTATGGTAGAAAAATTTCCTTCTTTATTCTTGGAAAGAATATTAGAATATAGAGTTCTATGACCTTGTATATGCATCTTTTCTATTTGATCTAGTTTAACCGTTAACTCACATTGTATTACACGCAACAACTATTATGTAATTCTAATGTTCTTTCATTTATTTTGACACTGGGATTGTCTCAATTCCTGTATACGCATATTGATAAACAGCATATATGAACAATATAAGTTAGTAAGATAAGTTTGATTTACAACTGTGTTGTATGCTATATTACAGTTAAAATAAATTCGTATTTAAGTTGAATTGGTCTTTTTTTTGATAAAAACAAAGTTTGAAAATTCTTGATATTTTCACTTATGCTTTTTTTCACTTCCTCTTAATGTTTAATTGCTAACCCAAAAAACTGAAATAAACAGTGCTTCAAAATTTCTCTAAATTTCTACAAAAAAGGAAGAAAACAAGATTGTGGAAGCCAGTCTATGAGTACTTTGACGACTCCAACAGTTAATATTCTCACAAAGTACAGCTGAAATGTCTTTACAGTAAATATCACAACTTCACAGATTTGAGGAAGATCCTCAAATATCCTTGTTCTGCATATAGCGATAAAGTGGGAATTATATTTCTGCAGTAATATCAAGTCCAAATATAAAGATCACAAAAGTGAAATATGTTTTTCAATGTAAAAGATGTATGTAAGGCTCGAAACTTATATAGTGTTGTTCCAGTTATCTTTACTGTGATGATATTCAATTGTGGCACTTTTTGGATGTGGGGAAGGTTTCGGAAACTTATGATGGAATAAACGATGACTTAAAGCGACTTGGCAAATGGTGTGGTGATTATGGACTCACACTTAATCCTTCTAAAAGTGCAGCTATATTAATAGGCTCAAAAAGGCTACGACATGAAGCATTGAAAAGAAAACTGTACCTTAACGGCGAAATCATAGAGTTCAAAACAGAATCAAAAAATTTTGGACTTATAATTGATGAAAATCTCGATTTCAATTCACATGTGAATATGATCTGTCAACACTCTTATATGAAACTGAAATCATTATATAAATTGAAATACATTATGCCATCAGAATTGAAATATTACATTACTCATTACTACATTGATTATGCCCAAAATTGAGTATTGTAGTTCAGTTTATTTCTATCATTTAACTAATTTCAGCAAAAACAAACTACAGAAAGTACAGAATAGTTGAATTAGATTTTCATACTGTATCAATAGGAGAGATCATATGACACCTCACTACAAACGACTTTTCATTTTGAAAATAGAAAATCAGGTTTTATATCTTTATTATGTGTTTCTTTATAAACTGCTAACATCTGGCATTCCCCAATATTTATACAAGTGATTAGTGAGGAGATCCACTGAAAGAGGTACATGTATGAGGCACGATACATTCACATTGCCTCTTCATCACACTTTAAAGTTTGAAGACTGTCTTTTATATACTGCACCTCATTTTATGAATAAGATCCTGGACATGTGGTGCATGACGCCATATTCATTCAAAATAAGGATTAAAGAGTTACTCTTAAAAGATGAAATTTCTTAGTGAGTTTGTAAATATGTGGTCAGTTAATTTAGTTTTAAGGGTAGGTGGAAGATCAGGAAACTGAACCGATCCCTTTTGTGATAATTATGAATGTATGAATTATTCACAATAAACATTATTATTATTATATAAGAACTATCGTAATCCAGATTCTATTATTGGGATACTGTAAGTAAAAATTGATGTTGCACGATTTTTTTATACTTATTAATATACTCAGTCTTAACATACTCTTAAACTAAAAAAATAACTATCACGGCCGTACTACATTTTTTATGAAATTTTCGGCACTAGTTCCACTAATAAGTTCATTTTAATTTATTTTCTTTTGAAATTATTTCACTCTATTCACGCATGTTAATATCCAATTTGCCAAAAGCATTTGTGAAATATTTGGTAAACAGTAAATTTTAATTTGCGACATATTTATATACATTTTCTTGAATACCACTTAATGAGGATCTGAAAAGTTGTGTCATCATTTAAAATCACGAAGCGTTTTTATGATATTTTTTATATTATTGGAGAACTAATATCAAAACCCTACAAACGCTTGAAGATTGTATTGCATATAATACTTAGGCTATGCACGTTTGAAAGATCGTTTTCATTTAATTATGGTTTGTAGTAGTTGAGATTTTTTTTATTTCAAGAGATATGAAATTATTTACAAAACCTTGATATTAACGCTTGAAGATTGTATTGCATATAAATATACTTAGACTGTGCACGTTTGAAAGAGCATTTTCAGTTTATTTTCATTTAATTTCGGTTTGTAGTAGTTCATATTCTTTTTGTATTTCAATAAAATTATTTTTTGAAAAGGTTTTATTTGCATGGTTCATGAAGACAATTTCATTTCTTTTATTATGTTGGTAGATAAATTGTCCAATCTATGAAACGGAATTTTGTGGCCCTGTGCTCTATTAACGCTTTTCCACAATCTGCAATAAATACTTCAAATAAGTTATCTTGCGAGCTAAAATAAAATTGCCTTGATAAGAATAATTATTTGGCGAATATTGAAGGAAGCACAGCATACAAACAACTGATTCAAAGTCTTAAACCAAAAATAAAATTAGCTTTTGATTACTTTCTATTCAGGTTTGAAAAATTAAAATACTCAAATCATCTTATGACATTTTGATGCCTGACATTGTCTTCCAATTCTGCTTTGAGATCTCTTCTTAGATAGGTGACAATCTTCTGTGATATCCTACCATCTTCTGTGATGGTAGGCTACAATAGATTGTCCATTTCATATGGAACAAATATAGAAAATGCAAGTTATTCAATCTGGGCTCGATGACTATGGTATAAATCATGGGTGGCCAACCATGTAAATTAGCATCCGGGCGATATTTTAGAATAACTCGCCCATTCCACAAGGTTCCTTGGTAAGAACGTTATTGAACATACCCTATAATTTATAGTCTAATCAAAGGGTGGCCACCCTTGGATAAATTCTATGCTACGAAGTTCTCCATACAGGGATATTGAGTAGAATACGAAGCAGCGATTGGTCTTACTCGAAAGATAATTTAAACTACCCTACCGTGATAACTCAATGTTCGTTAATAATCGAGATCGTCATTGCGAGTCAAACTAGAAGGTCATATATTCTAGAAGGCACATATCCATACTAATATTATAAATGCGAAAGTAACTCTGTCTGTCTGTTACTCTTTCACGCCTAAACGGCTGAACGGATTTTGATGAAATTTGGTATGGTGATAGACGATAACCTAGAAATGGTCATAGGCTATCAATAATCACGCCATCGTTCTTAGGGGGTAGGCAGTAGGGAGATAACTAAATTGAGTTAGTGATTTTTAGTCGTTTTTGTTGGGACTTTTGCTCTTTCACGTCTAAACGGCTGAACGGATTTTGATGAAATTTAGTGAGGTAATAGATGGTTACCTAAAACGGATATAAGATCAAAATGATCACGTCATCGTACTTAGAGAATAGGAAGTAGGTAGAAAACTGAATTGAGTTAGTGATTTTTTATGGTTTTTGCTGGGAGGTTTGCTCTATCATGCCTAAACGGCTAAACGGATTTTGATGAAATTTAGTTAGGTGATAGAGAGTAATCTAGAAAAGGATATGGGCTATTAATATTCATGCTATCGTAGGCAGTAGGCAGAAAACTAATTAAGTTAGTGATTTTTAATCGTTTGTTTCAAAAGTTTACCTCACACACGCCTTAACGTCTGAACGGATTTTTATAAAACTTGGTTAATTTAAAGATAGGATCCTAGGCACGGACACAGGCTACTTTTTACGGCGGGAAAATACCTCATTCCCGCGGAAATCTTGCGTGATCGAGTCAAGAAGCGCATGACGCCATAGCTACTGAAATGATTTTGATGTTTTTTTTTAAACTGAGTGTTACTAAGACTTCAAGTTAGTATTTGATCACTTTTCTAACTTAGAGGGTAGTAGGTGATATCATTTAGGGAATTTATGATGAAATTTTGATGCAACTGTCTTTATTTAACAGTTTTACTTGGATCGAAACTTAGCGACATTCCATCACACTACTTAACTTATAGGGTAGGAAGGTACCAAAATTCAGACTACTTTTCACTTCGGGAAAATATCTCATTCCCACAGGAACCTATACATAGTTACCTATCTACCACATTAAAACTCTGTCTAGAATCACATTACGCCAAAACTATTGATATGATTTGTATACGATTTTTTATTCAACTGACTGTTACATTACATACAGATAAAATCTAATTACCTACACCACAGAATTAATATAGTACTACATAACTAGCTACGCATTAAACTTGAGGAGGTAATTAGATAGACATTTATACGAACTTTGAGCCCAGTAATCAATTCAGGATAGGTAATCAGTTCAGTTGATGTGAAGTTGAGGACCGGAACACGATAGTGGGGCATTGTTGCAGGCTTATGCGGACGAAGTCGCGGGTAAAAGCTAGTATATATATATATATATATATATATATATATATATATATATATATATATATATAAAGTGCGATATAGAGCATTTTCAGTGTACAGGAAAACTTTTTTGTAGCATAGTAATTAATTAGCTTCGTATATTAAATAAAAATACTTGATATTATCTTATTTTCTATTCATTTCACAGTATCACTTATTAACTCATTTCAGAATTATTTTCAACACAAATTCTACTTGACAGTTTCTACTATAATATCTTCAATCTTAACTCCATTTAAAAAATATGTATGAATTATTGAAATGTAAATTGACGCTTCCCATTTTGTTCTCTACGTCAGACTAGAAACTTATTTCTGCATTCATCGACATAAGCATCTTTCAAATAAACCTATAGTGATGCATTAGTATTACTATTACTTGAAGTTCAGCTAATTTAGGTCTCAATCGGACATTAAAAACAATGTTTTTTCGATCTCAACAGAATGACAGGAGTCTGGCATTGTTATCTATGTTACTTTCTTGAAGTTTTGAGTAGATCTTGCAATATCGTCGATATTTGCCTGATTATGTCAATTAGTTGCTTTTGGTCGAAAAATTATTAGCCAATATACTTAAAATCGTGCAATTAAATGAAGGTTAGCGTTGTCACAACATATTTGGATTTCACCAAACGATATGAAAAATTCAATGACATTTTCATTGAATACATTATTTTTTTAACCTGAAAGAGAATAATTAAAAAATAAAAATATTCATTTAACGAATTGTTTTATTCAATTTTTGTGATGGCAATCTTTTTAGAATATCTGAACATTCTTTCTGAATGTTACATACAATTCATCATAAATAATAATTCTATACGCAGTGTCTGTGGGTGATCCACACATATAAAGTCCGAAAGAGCCGATTGAAAATTAACAATAACTGAAAATTCTAATTTTATTCATATTTATAAATAATGAAACGTGGATGTTTATGTTAAAACTGAAACGTAAGAAGACTAATATTTACAAAGTGTTTCGTTTTACATGTTTTCTATCCTATTAACTGAAATGAGTGCCAAAGCACATACTGTAGTAAGAAACCACACAACATTGGTTCCACCCGGGAATGAACAAGCAGTTGAAAGGATAGTTAAAGTCGAATAAATTAAATTTTTATGTTGCATCTTTTCAAGAATTATTGAGTATAAAAAGAAATTTATATTAGATGATCCTAGTTTCAATGCAATGCTTAACAAATGAAGAATAATTAATCTAAAACAGTCTAACGGTGTCATCTGCTTACTTCGGTAGCAGATGATAACTCTGCCTTGAGTTCTGTGTGTATTGTTTACATGAGGTTTTTGAGCTCGTCATATAATACCAATACAATAGCGCCACCTGTACCACGGAGAACATTTGAGAAAGCGCCCTTGAAGAAGGCTTTTCCACCTTCTGTCTTCGCAATAGTCGCCCAGCAGTGGATAGTGTTTTTGTAGACAATTTCGCTCTTGGCTCTACCAGACTGCATCATCATACGCCTTCTGACAGTATCGAAAGGATATGACACAATACCAGCAACAGTAGTAACACTCTAAAAAGTAAAGAATGTTTTTAGAAAGGAATAACTTTTAGTTATCTGTTTTAGAGGATTACGAATTATTTTTCACCAAGAGTTGAGTTAAGTCAAGTCTCAGTCAAATATATTCCTAATGAATGAAGCTTCGGCTCCAAGACAAGTAACTACCAAACTTAGTGCAATTTTATATAATCAAAAGGGACCGTTTCTTTCAAAATTCACATTAAACGAGTTATATGAGTTATGGGGCATATGCAGTAAATGTGGAAAAAATATATTTTCTCTACGACCTGGTGAAAATTTGTAGAATATTATGCACAAATTTGGCATTCGTTTGGTATAACACCAATAGAATGAAGGTATTATCGACTATATTTCAAAATATAAGTTTCTATGATTATTACCTGAGCAATAGCCCAAGAGACGAGGATGGGGGTGTTCTTTGGATCAGGCAAGATGCCTTTGGCTGTATCGTAGAAACCGAAGAAAGCTGCTCTGTAAATAATGATTCCTTGTACTGATACTCCGAAACCTCTGTATAAACCGACAAGTCCATCACTCTTGAAAATTTTTGTAAGACAGTTACCCAATCCAGAAAATTCTCTTTGTCCAGGGCCTTTACCGACGTCAGCGGCTAACCTAGAAATAAAATATATGTATAAATTTGAAAAATTTTTTTCAATTTGATGCACTTCTTTCTACCTGGTTCTGGCGAAGTCAAGAGGATATACAAAACACAAAGAGGTGGCTCCAGCTGCACCACCGGAGGCTAAGTTTCCTAAGAAATAACGCCAAAATTGGGTCTTTTTATCTACACCACTGAGGAAAATTTGCTTATATTTGTCCTTGAAAGCGAAATTCAAGGCTTGTGTAGGGAAATAACGGATAACGTTAGCTGCGTTTCCTCTCCAGTATGCTAGAACACCTTGTTCTTTGGGGATTCTGACAAAACAATCTACCATGCCTAAGAAACAGAAGAGATATTGAATAATATAACTTTTTAGCATTATTTTTAATATTAAGATGAATGAAAAGAATATCATTTGACTGTTTTCATCATATATTTTGCTATGTTATTATGAATAATAATTTGTATACTTAAACCACAGAGAGAGCAATAAATTTCATTAAATTAGAATGGAAAACTAATTCAGAATACAATAAGACTCATACATAAACCAATATCACTTCATCTACACTTTTATTAGCAGGGAAAAGATTATAAAATATAATAGGAGCTTGCATAGTTTATCATTGAATAATAAAATTTTGAATAGTGTATTTAGTACCTATATTCAGTGTAAATATACATATTTAACTGTGAAAATGATGCCAAAATATGCATGTTCATTTTACTCCGTTCTCAAAATTTATTTCATCTTTAGACGCTTGACTTATACCTTTATACCTACATATATATTTTTAAATATTTAATAGTGTTGGCGTTTACTTGATGTAAATACATTATAATTGAATATAAACTTAAATTCAAACACTTGAACTTATGATTTACACTTTATTGACTACATAGCATGACGCGTTTCGTCGTTACAAACGACTTCTTCAGATGTTATAGAATAACATTATTCTGTAAGCATCTGAAGAAGTCGTTTGTAACGTAAGTGTTTGAATTTAAGTTTATATTAATTAAGAATGGACATTCAAAACAAAAACTAACCAGTGAATTGAATAGACATAAAACAATAAATGGACTTTAATAACGTCACGTGTATTGGACGTAAAGTTGAAAAAAACCAAGAACTTACAGAATGATTTCTGTTATACAAAACAATTTTCTTGAATACAAGGAATGTAACCTCTGAAATAGCACGTGAATGTAGGAAACTTGATGATTGAAGAGGCCGATTCTTGAAGAAAATTAATATCCATAATGAAACAATATTTAGAATTTTCTCATAATTTAATATAAATACGCATGACGACGTTTCGAAGTAATACTTTTTTATCAAATGCTGAATTAATACTGATTAGTATTAATTCACCATTTGATAAAGAAGCAGTACTTTAAAACGTCGTAATGGGTATTTGTAGAAAACTTTAGCGTAATTTTTAATTGAAAATTTCATCTAACAGGCATATTGAATTGGTTATATATATTATTGTTAGGTATACCTAGTATTGGTTTCATAAAAATTGTTTAAAATGAAATAATATATTTTTAAATTTTTGGTTGCAAATTTAATCAAACCTAAAAATATTGAACATACAAATATTATTGATTTTTATTAATTTAGAATAGAAGAAGACATCATTTTTCCAGACAACAAAAGTATAGAGATTGGTTAGTGACTGGATTCAAGTCTAAATGCGTGTATTTTGTTTCGATGCCATGGTTTTAATTTAATCAAAAATGTGTATATAAAAAGATTAGTCTAAACATCTGTTGAAGAGTGTGCCTCGTTTCAGAAAATAAAAATAACCATCCCAAGTGGAACGGCTAGAAGTGAATTCCATTCATTTTAATGCTTTGGATATGTTTGTTGTCGTCTTTAACACTTTTCACAGGAACTTGTGAAAACTTTAGTCTAGCTAAGAGACCATTATAAAACTCAATAATCTAATATAAATAAAATTCAATACTATGAATTTAGTTTCTAATCAGTGTAGATAGATAGAATTTAATCAGTTCAAAACAATTTGGTGGAAAATCATTGAATTTTTGAAAACTCCTAATATTTTCTGGAACTAAATAAATTATTCCGCTTTTCTAATCGAAGCTTAAACCGTGCAGACATATCTATTAAAATATTACATAAAAAATCTGGCTTCTAAGATCTATAATATACATTAAAAAAATTTTTACGAATGTAAAACTGAAGATGCAAAATCTATTTTCAAAATATATACACAATAGGAATAATATTTCACCAGGAAATATTTAACAATATCAACCATTTTTACAACGTGAGAATTTGTAATCTCTATTCCAGAGTTATTTTAGAATGAAGATACGTAGGAATATATCTATAAGAGTTTCAATATATTCTTATCAATTATAAGCAATACTGTAATAATACAAATATAAATTAGTTTCACGATTCAAGAAACTCTTCCGACATTTGTAGTATACTCAATATTTTGATTAGGTAAACTGTAATAAACATTTTCACTATCGTTCCAATATAAACACAGTGAGAATTTTTCACGTAAAATCTGTAAGTTATATAGTCAAATTCTAAATATAAAGATAGGTGATGCGTTATATTTAAAAGTGTTACATCAGAGGGTATTTGATTGGCGTGAAAGCAGAAATGAGCATAGATAACATTTATCCTTAGTCTCAACATTTTTCATTGATTCTGATAACGTAACAGGTTTGTAATTACAGTACTAGTTGTTCTATCTGCAAACTTATCGTGAGTATGTTCGAGGAAGTCTCAGGAATATTTTACATGATAATTGTTTTCGGAAGAATGAAATTTATTGTTGATATTGATCGATAAACAAATTATAAACGGGTGGCTAATCGATATCAATTCAATATATTATAGTGGCAGTTCTTTCCTCATTATATTGGTTTTTGAACGTCCAACATGATAAATCCAGCAGGTAATAGAGAAAAAATTTTTGATTTTAACCAAAATTGAATAAAAAATATTTGACAAATTGAAAATTTGTCAAGTATTTATATTTATATATATATATATATATATATATATATATATATATATATATATATATATATATATATATATATATAGAATCAATATATATATAGAATCAAAATTTTTTGATTACAGAATTTGGATCAAAATCTTTGTTTTCAAAATAGTTGTCAAATAATTTAAATAAGCTCAAATTAAGTACAAGAAACAATAAAAACGAATTTGAAAATAACCGAATTTTCTACCCACTTTGGAAAACTAGCTGATAATTAATTTTATATTACGTTCATCCTTGATATCGCTTGTTGAGCTTTTTACTATTATTCCTACAAAAATGCATGGATCTTCATTTCTTTCGTTTTCTTCTATTCGAAAAAAATGTAAGATTGATATCAACATTGCAAATCAATAGTCACGTGTTTGATAAGACAGAGATTCCAAGAAAATCAGTGACGCTGTAAAACGAGCGAAGTCGTAAAATACTGACACTCAATTATAAGACTTTCATAAACAGCTTTAAAATCTCCCAAGAAAAGAGTTGCATTTAAATCACGAGAATTCTAAATTTTACAAAATTTCAATTCATTATATTATGAGCAGAACTGAATAGCGTCACTTGTGACGTCAATTTTTATCTATTATATAATGCGAGAGACGTCAAACAATAAGGTTTCCATGATTTCTGTTTTTCATATCCCATTTTAATAAGAACATTTTTTAAATTCTGTGAATCATTGGCAAGTTGCATTTCTATGTTTCAATTACGTTGTGATGTATTTGTGAATAGAAAATATTCTTTTCTTTTTATAAACTGAATCGTTTTAATCCAGATAGAGCCAGTTTCAACGAGGTACATTTGCCTCTTGACAGGATTCCTAATTGAACGCCTTATCTAATTTACTTTATCTAATTTAATTCAAACAACTGAATATGCATTATATCATACGATTCATTAGGTAATCAGGTCGCCAAAATGTAGGTGAGTAGAGCCAAGTTTATTTAAAAGCGACAATCAGGTATCGTGATAATGACATTATGTAATAGCGCAAACCACAACTTGATGTTAATAACACTAGGAATACAAGTGTTCAATGAATATTTGAGCATTTGAGAAAATTTATCAAAAAAAGCTTAATGATTTTTTTATCAGAATCAAATGGTAAGAAGAAAAATAATAATTCAAGAAAACTGGGTGTGGAAAATGTCCTTGAAACATTATTAATATTATTTCAAATTTGAAAAAGATTAGATTTTTTCCTTAAAATATAAAAAATTGTAGTGGAAAGCTCCTTACCCTTGTATCTTTGGCTTTCGGGAATTTGTTTAGAGATGTGCTGGACTTGCAATAACAGCTTAACCCTTTCGATAGGGGCCACACATGTCTTGGATATAGCTGCGGACACTCCACCAGCAAGGAAATCCTTCATAAAGGTAACTGGATCTGCCAAAGACATTTTGAATTTTTTTTTACTTTCGGGTCTTCGAACTTGTGTATGGACCGCGCACTGCACTGCAAGTAAAGTGAGGAGTGGGTTTGCGTTAGTTGGAATTACGACGACCGGTCATGTGCTTGCCCAGGCGCTTCGCACAGGAATAGGATAGATGACGTAACGACGCTTGCGTCGGATTTATCGAACGGTGCTCGTGTCGTTACCCAATAGAGGTTTGGGAGACCTTCAACTTTGAACAAATCGAATACGATGCATTGTCATCTCGTAATCGAGTTTTTTTTTGCAACGCATGTTAATTAAAGATTTACGTACACTAATTATTATTATCATATTTCACGAAGGTGTTAAATTGTACGATGAATGAGAACGATGTTTATATTAACAATTTGACCAGATAGCAGCAAGGTCGTTTCATTTATTGACTTAATTGTTTTCGGCATGTTCTGGTTAATGATTATTTGACATTAATTTTGTGATTTATTGCTGAAACTCTGATAACATATGAATATAAAGCGTAACCAGCAGCGTTAGAGCTTCATTCTTCAGGAAGAAAATTCAGAGGAAGAATTTAGGGAGGAGGAGGGTATCATGTTGTAAAGTCAAAAACAGTTCTCTTTAACTACTGCACATTAATTTCCATATTTTGTCAATCAAAATATATAGCCAAGTAAAAAAAAATAAAACGATATAATATAATAAAAAGAATTTTATTCAGAAAAAGATTTTGCCATTTGTACCGGATTAGATGAGGGTGCGAACAATTTTATTGGCATCCTCGCCGTTTACAATCAACATTGATTATATGATATACAAATTAATAATACACTTTTGTTACCACATTCCTTGAAACTAAATTAACCCAATTCTGTAAAAATCGAACTAAATCTTATTAATATAAAGTATTCGTAAATATGTGAATATTTCTGCAAGGCATTTCCTGCCAGAGCGCATATAAGAGTGTTCGTAGTTAGTATTTTCAGGGCACTTCATCCTGTGGAAGTAGATCTCGACTCCTCAATAACTTCTCTATTCTGTGTATGTAATCGTGCTTTTGGTGAAGCGTTCAACTTCTTTGGCTCGCTTTAATGTGTTTGAAATTCTCATACTATTGAAGTTTTTTGGTCCTGGTTTTTTGGTTTTTGGAGTTTTGAGTTTAAAGTGTGGGTCCGGTTAACTTTGGGTTGCATTATGCACTTAAATCCTCTGATCGTCTGTTGTATTTTTAAACCCAGTTGGTTATGATACTTGTATCTCGATTTACAGACATGTAATTATTATAGCTGTTTTAAAGCATAGACTTTCAATTGAGGAAATAAAGGTTTTGACGGTTCGAGTTTATTAGCGTGCAATAATTCGGCTAAGTGTTTTTGTGTTGTTATCAAAGTTTTGATGTTACTTTTATAGATTCCTCCCCAAATACTTATTCCATATGTTAGGACAGACTGTACTAGAGCGAGATATGTCATATGTAGGGTACTAATTGGAACAATCTCTCTGAGAAAGTAGAATCTCAGTATAATTGTGTACAATTTCTCTTTGACCTTCTGGATATGGGCCTTAAAATTTATATTCTGGTCGAAAGTGAGACCTAGGTAATTTGCTATATATACTTGTTCCAGTATATCGCAATTACATTCTTCACTGCAGTCCACTTTGTGAATAAATAAGGGCCTTTCATACTGGAATGGTCTTCCTATGGAGAAATTGACATATTTGGTTTTAGTCACATTAACTATCAGTCTATTCCTATAGAACCATATGGATAGTAACTGCAAATCTTGTCTGATAGCAGTGAATAAGGAGTTCTTATCAAGATTACAATAAACCAAGGCTGTGTCATCTGCGTAAGTAGACACTTTTCCTTGAAAAAGTGAATCGCACAGATCGTTGACGAAAGGTTGATTAGAAACAGAAAACGAGAAAGTAACGTTCCTTGTGGAACACCATGCTGCAATATGAGTTGTTCGCTGATATCATTCTCGATTTTAACCTGTTGTTTTCTGTCATTTAAATATGAAGAAAACCATATACTACAAAAAAGTAATTATTACAAAAACCAGATTATATGCGAGGAATCTATTGTATAATGAAGAAGTACTCATGATAAAATCACTAGACTGCCATGCATTCTGCGTTTACGTGTACAAGCATGAGCACATGAGAAAATTGCCAACACATTGTTTTGGAATGGGATCAAATATTAATGAAGTTATTGAAACTTCATTGCGTCATAGCCAAACTTTGATTTTTGACAATTATCCCTTCAAAAGAGCTTACTTTGTTGACGAAAGAGGTAAAATCCTGTTCAACAATACAAAGATTAAAAAATTATTTCTCTTTTCTTAGTCTACACGTAGCATTTGAAAAAGGTGAATCTCATCGAAAAGTACGTCATGCAGTATTATTTTTAATATATGTGTAAATCAGTTTAACAATTGTTTTATTATGTTTATCGATTTACATCAAGTATCGGCCTCATCAATTATTAATTAAAAAATTTATTTAACGAGAGTTTTATTGGGAAACATGCGGATGATTCGTGGGGATATATCGTCGACGCGACTGCAATAGCGCGTAAGAGCAATTTGCAATACCGCGTATCAGTATTTTATCAATTTTACAGGAGGAAGAAATAATAGGCTTTGCCGCCGAATACTTTTCGAGAACTACTACGCGGTATTGCTATAACGGCAAAATGGACGTTTCTTAGTGCCTAATTTAAATGGCGTGAATGCCATTAGCTGTCAATAGACTCTCAGAAGTCGATGGCCCAATAACGAATTTTTGCGACTTTTGTAAATACGCGGTATTGCAAGTTATTCTTACGCGCTATTGCAGTCGCGTCGACGATATTGCGATTGCGTGTGAACATAAAATAATATTCAATATTGATAGTAAACACAATTTAAATTTTTTGAATTTGACATACCTCAAGGCCTAGTCTTCAAAATTGCTGCTGAACGTTAATTTAATCAAGTAGTTTTGGTTCAGCTGCAGACATTTAATAATCCATTGTGAGTACGGTTGTAAGGAAATAAAGTACATGTAGGTATATATATATATATATATATATATATATATATATATATATATATATATATATATATATATATATATATACGACATGTTTTACTCAACCTCATGGAAAATTTTACGTGTTGATTTGGGTTTGGAAGCATATAAAATTCAACTTCTGCAAGAATTGAAGCCGAATGACCTACCACAACGTCTAATTATTTGTGAATGAGTCTTAGAACAGCTTAATGAAAATCCGCTGTTTTATCGAAAAATTGTGTTCAACGATGAAGCTCATTTCTGGCTTAACGGATATATAAATAAACAAAACTGTCACATCTGGAGTAATGAACAGCCACATGCCATACAAGAATTACCGATACATCTCGAAAAAACAACAGTTTGGTGTGGTTTATGGTCTGGTGGCATCATCGGTCCGTTTTTCTTCAAAGACAACCGTGGAAGAAACGTTACCATCAACGGCGAACGATATCGTGCCATAATACGAAACTTTTTTTCAACAATGCACATGTTGAAGGATCAATTTGGTGAGCAGCTTATCCCTCGAAATGGCCCTATGAATTGGCCGTCAAGATCATGCGATTTGACATCTCTGGATTAATTCTTGAGGTGTTATGTAAAGTCGTTAGTGTATGTGGACAAGCCGAACACGATTGAAGTCTTACAGGATAACATAACACGCGTAATTCGTGGGATACAGGCCGAAATGCTCGAAAAAGTGACGCAAAATTGGACCTTCCGAATGGACCATTTAATACGGAGCGAACATTTACATGAAGTTATCTTTGAAATGTAAATGGCAAAGGCCAAGTTATCAATTTCAATAAAAATTTTGAATATATGATACAAATTGAGTGTTTTATTTGATTTAAAAAACATACGCTTATAAATCATATATATATATATATATATATATATATATATATATATATATATATATATATATATATATAAGTATATATATATATATATTTGCCGAGAACTCATAAATTTTTAATTTAAATATATATATATATATATATATATATATATATATATATATATATATATATATATATATATATATATATATATATATATATATATATATATATATATATATATATATATATATATATATATATATATATATATATATATATATATATATATAAATAAAGGGTAGTTGGTTAGATATATTTGAAATTAAATTTAGTAGATAAGTACTTACATTAATTATTATCGGATTATTGCGAAATATTTCTGACTCACATAAATCAAAACTCATTCAATTTCATGGCGTCCTTAAAGCTGATCAAATATAAGATTTCAATTTTCTACAGAATCCATTCAAAAACTCTTAAAAGATTAAAAGTTTCATAAATGATAATTACCATCGTTTGAAGGACACTCCGTCGAGTAGGTATTCGGTTCGCAATTTCAATTCATATATGAATACTTTTTGTTCTAGTTAAGCGATAAGTAAGTGATATAACATTAGAATCAAATTCTGAAAGGAGAAATGAATTATCACTTACAATATTTTGGTATGGTATTCAAATATAATTTCCATTTTCTAATATTTTTTCTTAATTAAAATAAATTAAAAATTATTACTAAATATATCGCAAATAAAAGGAAATCATCTGATCTTAAATCGAGGCAAAGGTGATTAATTGATGTTATACTTAGATATTTGTATCTACATTCCGGGAAAAGATAATGGGATTATATTAAATTAAATTGATGTGATTGTATTATATGAAGTAATTGAACCCATAACCATTATCCATAACTGTCATAATATATGTTAATGGCCTCCTAAAACATTGTTCAATAAAGATGATTGCTGACGATACATTGTTATACATAACGGCGACACACATCACGTCCAGAGGAAGCTAATTTGAATTAGAATGTAGAAGCAGTTAAAAAATATCTTCAGAGCAATGTTTTTAAATTGAATAAGAAAAAACTGAAGCTGTTGATTGCAAAGAAAAATTTTGGAAGCAGCTGAAGAATATTAACTTGAATATTCTACTCTTGGTTAACAAGAGTAGGTACATACTAATTATGGAAAATGAAATAGTTGAAGACATTGGGTACTTAGACAACTTAAACTTACTCAACTATAAAATATATAATAATTGATATAAATAAGTAATTAGTGAATTTTCTTGTAAAACTACCTGTTTGGTCAGGATTAATAGTGATTTGGATAAAAAGTCATGAATAGAATAGATGAATTGTAGAGTAGAGTAGTAAGTAGAGTTAGGCTGTGTATCTGCCAAACGATAGAGAGAGTCTCTAATAAGTGCACCCTTTGGAAAATGCTTGGCACAAAATACAGAATATTTTGTGGGGGTCATGATGCCCTTGGAATATTAATTAGTCATTGATTCATTAGATTTTCATTCTTCGGAAAACGGAAACTGTTGTCTCACCAGACTCACGGTATTGGTTTGGTTCAACTATAGCTTTAACACTTATCGGAAGATTTGGAATAATTAGTCCTTATTCGTTAATTCTTTTGTATGAACCTTTATTCAAGAAATTTCAAATTTGGAGGCCATTAAGTGCATTACTCTTCTATCCATTGAGCCCACAAACAGGCTTTCACTTCCTTATTAATTTATACTTTTTATATAATTATTCTAAAAGATTAGAGGAAGATCACTTCACAGGAAGACCAGCGGATTATTTGTTTATGCTGATTTTCAATTGGATATGTTGTGTCATTGCAGGACTAGTCATCGGAATGCCATTATTGATGGACGCAATGATCTTATCTGTGCTGTATGTTTGGTGCCAGTTAAACAAAGACACAATAGTTACCTTCTGGTTTGGTACCCGATTCAAAGCTATGTACTTACCTTGGATTCTTTTTGGCTTCAATATGATCTTGAATGGCATGGGTCTCAGTGCGCTGATGGGCATTATAATCGGTCATGCATATTTCTTTCTAAAATTCAAATATCCTCAAGAACTTGGGGGACCAGTGCTATTGAACACCCCTCTATTTTTTAAACAATGGTTTCCAGATCAACTGGGAGGTGTACGTACATTTGGAACTACCCCAAGAAGACCAGAAACTGGTAATCTTAGGGTTAATAGGAATGCTGGAGGTAGCTTCTTCAGGGGGCGAAACTGGGGACAAGGACACGTTTTAGGTGGAGAATGAAGTGGTTTAATGATGAACTAGTTCATCCAGTGGAATGAATTTCAAGTTCATTGTATGCATTTTGATGTAATAATTATTATACAAGTAGTATTCAAGTTAGAAATATTTTCATAAAAAGGATAAACTAAGACAACTGCAAATATTGGAAAACAGAAGCATTTTCAATATACTAAAGGCAAACAAATATACAGTAATCAAACATTTACTAAAAGTACTAGACTGGTTTGTATATGAAAAAATTTCTAGAATGAAGTTTTAAAATATTTTGAAAGATTGCAGTAGGAATTAGTTTCGAACGACAAGGCAGCATTGGCCGATCGGAATTATGACATGCACAGCCACGAAACAGGAACAAACAAAAAGTCATAACTATTTGATTTGGGTATTTCACAGTTCAATTCACTCTCGGTAGAAATGCCTCACTTCCCTAGTAAACTTCAAGAGAAACCTGTAAGCAATCCTTCAACAAAAGTGAATAATAAAGAAAGAAGTGAAAGAAGAATAATAAATAGTATAATTAATGTAAATATCTATAAGTGCTAATTACACTTACAACAAGGTAAAAATGCCAGACAATTGAAAAACTGTAGATTCGACCTTGGATGAATATCCCTCTGTTATTGACTTCATTTTTATATACAAAATTGGTTTTTCGATTACGAATAAGTAAAAATAAAGTTCACTGAGTGTTCGCTGATCTCTTGGTGAAACATTGTTTAATATATTAAATAAAAAACACTTGGCTACGTTTCACAAAATTTATAATAAATACTTGACAATTGTTTCAGGGTGTTACAAAAGTTAGACTGAAAAACATTTTTTGACCAACATTCTTATATACCTATACATCGTTACCTGCAATAAACTTAGGATGACATCGATGTCTCGGAAGTAGAGGGACGGGTCAATATACAGGTAGAAGTATTAAATTAAATCTAAGAATTACCGAATAACAAAGAAGGTCTTAAATTAGGAAATTGAGGAAAGTAACAATGATGATAAACTGAAGGTAAGTTTATCATTGTTTTTTTCTTTCGGTGTGAATCAGAAATGAGCATAAACTCAATAAAAGTATGCTTAGATCATAGATTCTTTAAATTTAACAATAAATTTTATCGTCAACTTATCGCCTCTATTGAGTGAAATATTTATGGATCATCTGAAATCTAAGCCTTTTTCTTCCCAAAATAACTTGATTTAAAATGTTTTCTTTTGGAAATGATTTGTAGACGATATATTTTGTATCTGGACAGGTACCTAGAGACAGTTGCAGCAATTTTTACAAGTTTTGAATTCCTTTTACAGCTCTATTCAGTTCACGTTAGAAATTGAAAATTCAACCCATAAATTATATTTTCTAGATTTAGAAATAACCATATCGAATAATTTTTCATTTAACATATATAGAAAACCTACATGCACTGATACTCAGATTTCCTGAAGCGCTTAAAATTAAACTCAGTGATTTCCATACTTTAATCCACCAGTTACTTTCAATTCCACTTTTCCGAGAAATCTACTATAAGGAAGTATACATACAGTGTCATAAGATTGAACTCAGTGATTTCCAACTTTAATCCACCAGTTACTTTCAATACTTTTCCGAAATCTTGATGATGAACTCTTGATGATGATTAACAGTTCGGAACGAATAAAACAATTTTTGCGGAATTTAGCCAAATGATTTTGAATAATCGAAACATAAAAGTTCTTAAGAATCATCCCCATTTGTGATGATCAAGACAACTTTAAAAATTTATTGTTAATTAAATACCATATTTGAAATAAAATGAGAAAAATTGAATTCAGTATTGCTAGTCTGCGATTTTGCGATTTTTGATCAACTTTTTTTACTGACCCTCCCGTACTACTTGAAAGGCAGCTTTGAGTTCACCAAAAAGTATTTGAGTTTTTATTTACCTCATGTTCCAAAGGAAAAAGAGATATGTTTCTTTATCTTCCACGCCTAATGAAAAAGGTTTTACCTTTAATACCATATATTCTAATTTTAATTAAAAAATGTTGTTCTTGAATTTTTCCAAAGGTTCAGTTGCAACATTCGAAAATACTTGTTGCTAATTGAAATAAATCTCTATTTTTATAAAATAAGGAGAAAAGCCTAATTAATCCCAATAACTTCATGTTGAACAAAATTCGTTTGTTCAAGAATTATGCTGATAGTTTGAAATGCGTCTTAAATCGACACTTAGGTACCAATGGATATTAATAGAACCAAATGATTGGATAAAATCTACTCGAATGTTATGGATTATTTATTGGGAACTGATTAAATTTTAGGTTTCTAACTGAAATAATAAAGACGTTTTATTATGTACCGAAAACAGATCAAATTATGTTGGTAATGAAAATTTAAGAAAGCAGCAACTTCAGAGAAAGGAATATTGAGTATTAACCAGCTGTGCTATTTGCATTTCGGTACATTTTCAAATTCTAAATTTAGATCAAACAAACCTTGAATGAAAAGACTTAGTGACCTTTCCTCTGATGCACTCAGAGAGAGGTGTTATACACATGTCTGATAAGGTATTTTGTAATTATATTGCATTCAATCATACGATTAGAAACAATCAATTTTGAATGGATTTTGAGAAAATGGTGTTATCTACTTACACAATATCGTGATGAATTAAATTACACAGCTCAACAATAAAATAATTTTTGTTAGAGATCTAGAGTATTCGCATGTTTCCATCTGCAGATTTTTCCGATACATATATCGATAAATCACTCACTCACTCAATAAATCAAATTCACTCATATAATTATGTGTTTATAAGTGTTCATATGTGAATGTATATGTATTTAAATTTATATGTATGTATAAGTTTGACATTTTACATTTAAGGTTTTTTTTTATTCCTATAATTATTATATTTCATTTTATTAGTAGTGATTCATATCACAAACTTTCATTTAAAATTGATTTAAAATTTTAAAGTACAATGTTTAAACTTTTGTGCTACCAATTTTGTTTTTTGTATCTGCTGTGTTTTCTGTTTTGTAATTAGGACATGTCCTGTAAATCAGTGTATGTTAAATAAATAAATAAAAGTGACGAATTAACTCTGGTATTTACGATTTGGCTCTTCAGAATACGGATTATTATTGTTTATTCATTTTAGACCGTATTTTTATCATTGATTTCGCCCATAACCTGACGTTCCCAAACTCCGTATCAAGTCAATTTAATCTTAATACACTTTGTTGTAGTTTTGTACTGGCGAAAAATTTCATGTCGATAAATTCCACTTAATGACAAATTTAAAAATCATTGCAATGAGACATAAAACTTGAGATCTTAAAAAATTCACTTGAGAAAATGCTCTAAAATTGTCCAAACAACTCATAAACCTCTGGACCGTGTGTAAGCCGACCGTAGATGATTTTTTCAATCTTATTGATAATTATTGAACGTTGACGAATACATACCGTTCCAAAGCACAGTATGCAACTGCTGAAACTTTCCTTTCATAAATACATATTGTAGAACATTGAATTCTCATTGCATGGCAAATAAATAGTAATAAATAATAAGTTGTTCAATGCATCCCTCAGGATGGGCCACTTTCCTTCATTGTGGAAGAAAAGTTGTGTGGTTTCCATTTTTAAATCTGGCAATAATTCATTGATAAGCAATTACAGGGGTATATCCATACAGTCGGCAATACCTAAATTACTTAATTCTCAAATTTGGTGCTCTGCCTGAGCGATATTATTCGATGTTTTGAATCTGGTATCCAGATGGACGCTGTGTACATTGACTTCTCGAAAGCGTTCGATAGGGTGACTTTGAATTTATTATTGGAGTCCTGGGGTGTACATAGTGCTCTGCATCGCTGGTTTCGTAGTTTCTTATGTAGCCGAACCGAAATGGTTCGTTATAAGAACAACATTTCCACAGAATTTTAAGTGCTGTCGGGTGTGCCCCATGGTTCACTTGGGACCTATTTTATTCAACTTATTTATGAATGATGTCGAGGGTTCCATAGATGCTAATTTTATGTTTGCGGATGATATGAAGATATATTCACCAGTAGATTGTATCTCAGGCGGTGATGACTTCCAGCTTCAAATTGATGTTTTTGTTAGATGGACTGAAACTAATTGTTTGGAACTTAATTTGAGCAAGTTCAACATCATCTCTTTTCATAAATCTGGTTCTCCGATTTCTCATGACTATCATCTGGGAGATCACATGTTGACTCGAGTAGATTCGGTTCGTGACCTTGGTGTGATATTCGATGTTTTGATGTACGTCTTAATTTCAAGGAACATTTGAGAAGTGTAGTTTCCAGATTTTACCAGATGCTAGGTTTAGTTATCCGCAACTCTACGGAATTCTACCCAACACTATCAGAATACTCTATTGTTGCCTTTGTAAGTCAATACTAAAATATGGCTCCAGCATTTGGTCTCCATACTACCGCTGCGATATCGAGAGTCTTGAGGGAGTTCAACGTAAATGCCTGCGTTTTTTGGGTTATAAATCTGGTTTCCAAGTCAGACGAAACTATGACTTCATGCGTGTGTATTTTAAGTTGGATTCATTGGAAAACAGACGACATGTGTCCGATATGTTCCCTATTTGAAATACTTAATGGTTACGTTGATTGTGCGGATGTGTTACTCAAAGTAGATTTTAATTTGCCATACAGAATTACAAGGCACACTCCTCTCTTTCGCTTGAGAACATGCAAAGCGAACTATATTACGAATTTTTTTTTTTGTTAATCGCGTTCTGTAGCAGAGCAACCAGGTATCCCATGACATTGACTTTTTCTCTGGTTCACCAAGATCATTTAAATTTGAATTTTAAATAAGATTTGTATTTGTTTTTAAGATTGCATTTCGACTACTTTGCCTCTATATGTAAGATTTATATATGTATAAGTTGGTTGTTACTTTATTCTGTGTTCTATATTTGTTAAAATGGGGTTTCCCGTTCACTAGGTATATATATATATATATATATATATATATATATATATATATATATATATATATATATATATATATATATATATATACATGTTCATATTATATGCTTAAAATAAATAAATACAGAAATGTTTTCTGTCACTAATATGATTTTAGGCATTACAGAGTTAACTTACGACGTTATTCCTAAATGTGAACAGTGGTTGCAATTTTAAAATATTGGAGAGTGATATATCCATTAATTATAGCAATTGGAAATATTAGTACATAATAATCACTTATTGTGATTATGTGACCAAATAAACTTGAAGAGAAACTGCAGTTAGAAATTAATGAATCTTGGTTTAAAATTAAGAGTTTGTTGATAAAATCTATTTAACTATGAATTGTATGTAAGCTTGATATGGGTATTTGGGGACAGATAATTACATACACACCCACTGCATGTTGCAGTAATGTTTTTTATGTAGTTTTATATTGTTGTATAAATTGTACTACTGGTATTTTCAGTAATTTATATTGTTCCATATCTGGATTGGAGTCTTAGTATAAACCACCAATGTGTTTATAAAAATACAATTCAGTATTGACAGATTTAATAGCCTAAATTTAAAATTTCACAATAAACTTTACAAGAAAATAACAACTATCTTAGTTAAACACATTTATATCAAAACAAATATCCATCAACCATAAATTTTTTCAATATATATTAATTTTATTTCAACAAGGTTTATAAATATTACATCAATAACATTATTTTTGAGGGTATATTCTAACATACATATATTATATAGATAGAATGGTAATATCATTAAATCTTCATATACAAACAAATCTTATGGTACGGCTGATGGATTTTTATGAACTATTAAAGTCATAAGGTACAGTTGTCATACAAAAAGAATTAATCTAAAAAGCTATTGTTACATTTATTGGAACCTTCAAAGTTATATTTAAATGCATATATTAAAGCTAAAAATAGTTTTGTAAAGGGAATACAATTTGGCCTTTTAAACTTTTCCATTGTACAATTCATTTTCAAATGTTTTATTCTGGAAGTGAGCTTCATCTTCGTCATAAACACTAACTCTATTATTGTATAAATTTCATCAGAGTGTTTTTGAATTCAATATTTGGTCATTACTTTAATGCAATAGCAAAATTAAATCCATATAAGGTGATTTTATTAGTGATAAATGTGAATTTCTTTATAAAAAGGTCTCCAACTGGTTTGGATCAACACCAATTATATCAGTCATGCAATAATATTTACATATATTTCGAACTTAGGTAACTGGAAAAACTTAATCTAGCAAAAAACTGGCAGAATAATTTGTACAAGACTTTTGTTTGTTAATGATTTAATTCTGGTAATCAAAAATAACATTTTCTATTTTATCATTTTTCACTCTAATTCACAAAAAATATATATTATGACTAATGAATGGAAACATTCATATAAGAATAACTATACTGTTTCTCTATTAATTCAAAAAGTTAATGATATTTTGAAGAGAACTAAAAATATAGAACAGGGAAAATGTAATCTATAGATTTTTTTTCATCTACTCAAAAAATAGAGGAAATGTAAATCTTTTTAAATCATTTACAATGAGCATTATATTAGATGAAGCAACCTTAATCTTTATCAATGATGTTAGTATATATATATATATATATATATATAAACGTTCTTTAAAGTTATATGTAAATACTCAATAATGAACAAGATGAAAAATAACACTAATATTAGTTTCATACATATATATATATATATATATATATATATATATATATATATATATATATATATATATATATATATATATATATATATATATATATATATATATATATATATATATATATATATATATATATATGAAATGGTATTATCCCTGTGTGAGTTCATTTTTATAATGAGGGTTAAATGAAACACAATTCTCACAACTCCAAAATTTGGTTTAATTAGCTACCGGTTTCGCGAAGTATTATTCGCATCATCAGGCTTCAGAGGGAGTAGACCACTTTGGTCAAGTATGAGGACATGTCAATTACACGTATGTTGTTGAATAACAATGGACTAGTACAAATTGAATGACAAGTTGTCATTCAATTTCCATCATGTCTGACATGTGAATTTGAGAAGTCTACAGTGAAAATTTATAGTTATTTATTTAGAATATTTATTGAGTCAATAATATAGTTATTCATTTAGAAAATTTATTAAGTATTTGTACTAGTCCATTGTTATTCAACAACATACGTGTAATTGACATGTCCTCATACTTGACCAATGTGGTCTACTCCCTCTGAAGCCTGATGATGCGAATAATACTTCGCGAAACCGGTAGCTAATTAAACCAAATTTTGGAGTTGTGAGAATTGTGTTTCATTTAACCCTCATTATATATATATATATATATATATATATATATATATATATATATATATATATATATATATATATATATATATATATATGAATCTGAAAAGATTGGTTGGTTATATAATTGAAATAATCAATTAAAATCAGAATGTTGGAAATATTCAACGTCATTTTTTACATATACTAGAATGAGATGAAATGTAATAGAACAATGTACTATAAAAATACATATTTGAATGGAAACGCAATTCTTTTCAAAATATTTTTGCGCATAAATAGCTGCCAGAAAATAATCCTTAAACTAATACAAAAAAAATTATCATAGAAGAATGTTAACACGAATTTTGACGCAAATACTTAACAGTTACATTGTATTCGAGACTAGAAATATATATTTGGAAAATATTTGTAACAATTTTGAAATATCTATAAAATTTTCAACATGAAAAGATATCTTGTTGTTATGAATAATAATAATAAAATGCATTTTTCACTTTCCATCACCAACAAGGTTTCTGACCATACATAATAAAAATAGTAATAAAAATAGACAATATACAGCAAATATTTTTTCACTGAAACTGCATGAAGATATCAAAGGAGAATTCTTTATATATGTATATATATATATATATATATATATATATATATATATATATATATATATATATATAATAATATTTGTAACAATAACAGACCTCATTAAAATTTTATTTTTAGTTGACATTTTTCTACAAATTGTAACTTTATCGAAACTATGAAGTGACTTGTTTTCATTGAATAACTGATGAAATAAATAATAATTACTAGTTAAAATATAAGCAATCAAGAAAATATATATGCCTATGCATATAATCACAAAGACAGTGTTGATAAAACATTAATTCGCCTGTTCATTGTCGCTAAGACTGCAAATTTCAAGAATATGTATAACACTGAAGATTTGAGTATCCATGCTTACAATTGACACAAGTACTGTAGGCTACTGAGGTGCATGCAGAGAGCAGTTTGTTCAGAGGATTACTCAATATTAACAGATGTATGCCTATTTTGTGAAAAAAATCATGATTATACATGAACCACATTTTTCCCTTAATGTATTTGTTAATCGTCAGAATTATCTAATTTGAAAATCAGGGATCCACATGTGACTATCGACAAACATAAACTATGTTGCATTAGTTGTATGCTAGCTGAATTCCTGTATATCAGGGGCAAAAAATGCCCGCTTCAAATTCAATGAAATTATTACCATAAAAAACAATACAACATAGATTCAAAAAATTGAAGTAAAGTAACAAAAATTCCAATTATAAAAAGAAGGGAGAATTATTTATGTGAAAATCTGGTTTAGTATATATGAAGTAAATGGTGGTGAATTAATTCATTCATTCAGACAATAAAAACTCAATACCCTCTGATGAAAATATTAATTTTAGAACAATATTTGAAAGATTAATTCAAATCATCTGACATAGAATGTAGAGTCACTAGAATATTTATTATAAGTATTAATTGTCATATTTTTGGTTGATTAGTTTTTAGTTCTGAAGAAGTTTTATTATTACAAGTACCTACTGATGAACTTTTATGATAATCTTTTATGTGGGGAAAAACTAACAACAATAATAAGAGGGGACAATCAGTATAATAGAATAGAGGAATGTAATTAAATATTTAAAAAAAGGTGTTGAATTAAATGCCACCAATAATATTATTGCCGATTATTATAAATATCTGAACTCATATCAAATAAAAATGTTCATTTTATTGCCTCAATAAAAGTTTCATTTAATATGTTGCAGGTTTTTACAGTTTAGCTGTCACTACAAAAAGAGCCCTTATCGTTTTGAGTCAAAATGATAGCTTCCTTTCAATTGCATAATCTGTATACTGAATTTCTGCAAAACTCTTCATTTATTGAATGATAGTGAAATTTATTTGATAATAGCATAACTTGGCTTATTTAAAAAGGGAAGTAATTAGGTGAGAATAAAATTTAAATTACAACAAATACTGTTTGCTCCAATATTCTTAGGAAATAGTTTAGTCAATTCAATTCATAGATTTCTAATATGTCGTGATCTTTTGATCAAAATGCAGCTAGATGTAAGTCCACTTGAGGTTTTTGCTAATTCTGATATATTTATTGATCTTCTTGGAAAATCAACTTTGTTGCCCAATACCTATGAATAAGTTTCAGGTGAGTTTCAATGAAAGCGATATACAGTATATAATATGAAATAAAATTCATTAATGGACAATTTTAATCGAAATAGCTAAGCAATAAATTGAGATCATTGTATTTTTGATGAATGCATTCATTAGAAGTATGAACACATTATATAAAATTAACTTCAAATGTTTTATTTTGCTTTGAAAATTTTAAGTTTACTTTGGAGTGTTTATAACCTTGTTTCATTTATACTCTATCTTGATATTCTTGAATGTTCTGTAGATTAAGTTTCAGATGTTATGTAAGTGAAAACTCTCATAGTTATATTGAAATCCCTATTGTTAATTAGGAATTAAATACAGATCAGTTTTTATAATATTTTAAAAGCCGAATTTGAAAAAAATCATAACTTACCTTGAAAGAAGAAGGTATTTCATTTATACTTCTATGAACTAAGGTTCCATTCAAAAACAGTACATTAGCGGCCTCATCTTCAGGTAATGTTAAAGTTTGATAGTTAAATGTTGCTTCTCTTTCTATCCTCTTCAAAACTTCTTGAGATTCTTTTCCTGTACTTACACATAACAAATCTGGACCTGCCATTGTTACGAATGCTTTCAAGTGTTTGGAACTAGGGACCTGATATAAAAAAATAAGTAATTTTTTTATTAGTAAGGATTATCGCAATAAAAATGGAAATATTTCTCATTTTACAACACAAATTTTGAAAATTAATTAACAAAAACTTTCTTATCATTCTCATTGAGAAATATTGAATTCTCCAACAGGGGGCATTCAGTGAATATAATTCATAGCATCCCAAAATTAAACATGAAGAGACGTAGACCCCAAGTGTCATATCTGAATGGTCAGCAACTGTATTTTGTAAGACAAATATCCTATTGTACTGTTGAATGAAGGAGAAAAAAACGGCCCCAGTAGTTGATCTATATTTTCACAAAATTTCCATTGTAATAATTGAGGAAGTTAAACATGGATCTTTTTGGCTTCATAAATGAAATTAAAGAGCTAAATTCGTTATTAATCGGCTAGATTTTATTTCAACTTCAATTCACCTGCATAATTATGTTTCTGAATAAACATACATTTTCTAAATAACTAATACATACACACGGTATTAAATGGTATTTTCCGTATACTTTTCGAAACACTTCATCTTCTTCGTATGTTAATTCAATTCAGATGGGCGTTTGGAATTATGTTTTATATAGCTTTAAATTATTTTTCAAAAAGTTATTCAATTTGTCAAATTTATAAAAAAATCCTCATTTGTCCAATTTAATAATTTCATGTTTGAAGATTACAAACTTTAGAGTATGAATAATCAAATATATCATAAGTAGAAAACTAACTACCATATTCAATAGCCGCAAATTAGAATTTTCATTTTAAAATTAGATTGAGGATCTGATAGAGTATATATATATATATATATATATATATATATATATATATATATATATATATATATATATATATATATATATATATATATATAACTCAAATAAAGATTATTATTATTATTATACAAATAAGAAATATGAAGAATCGTATATGGACAATATTTCTTGATGTAGACCAACAAATTATATACCTACTTTAATAGGTGTACAGGGATATTCAGGGAAAGATGCTGCTACAGCTCTGGCGCCTGCCTCATTTGTCCATTGTGAGATTCCAACAAAGAACTCCTTGCCTAAAGCATTGAGAAAGCTCAATATACTTGCAGTTGTTAAAATTAACTGAATTAATGACTGATATTGAATTCACGCTCAACTCTTGGTGAAACATAATTGAATATTAAAATAAATTAAACTATTGGCTTAATGTTTCACGATTTAAATCGTGAATGGTAGTATTTACAATATGGTTGGATATAACGTTTTTCTGGAAATACAGTGAATTTCGTTATTTAAAATGTATCGCCCTGTGTAGTTCTTATTTTTGAAATTCTTGAAAACTATTAAATATTTGTCATATAATATTCCCTATACCTAATTGCCATAATTTCAGAAGTAATAACTGAGAAGTTCCATACTTAAAACTAAATCTGCATACATCTCACCAGTAAATAAACAGTCTCCACCATCTAATCTCGCAGCATGGTCGGAAATTTCAATTGTTGGAAGATCGAGTTCTTTCTTCAGTACCACTCTGATTGTGTCAACCTGAAAAGATATTACTATTCATTTTTGGACTGGGTAAAACATTTTGGAATGTATAATAAGGTGAAAAAACTCTTGAATTGATACCACAAAATTCGAATACTCTTGACAATGTTTCGATCTACAAACTCACTATAAAGAGTTCAATACAACATGTAATTATTATTTTCATTAATATTATTCAAAGAACAGAGGTCAGAGACCCATATATTTCTGATGGGAGCTACAGTTTAAATCTGAATGCCCAAGGTGAGAATCGAACATCAGTAAGCCAAAACCGTATAAGTTCACTATACCCTATACAAGTTTTAACATCTCTTTTACAACAGTAAACAAAACATATTCGATTCACATGAAGTTGTATTAAAACTCTTGATGGGTTAGTAGCTCGAAAAATGTCGAATGTGTTTAGGAATTTTGTAATTTTGTTGTTCAACCAATTGGAGAAAAATAATATTCAAAGTTAATACAAAAAATTATCAATCGATATAATGTTTTATGAGTAAAGGTCGACTTAAATTTCCAATTTCTGGCTTAGTTTCTAATTTTTTGTTCAGTGTTCAGCGAGCGATCAACTCTGGTTTTTATAATGAGCTGACCGCTCGAAACATGGACCCAACGTTATTAACCTTTTTAAAATTGAACTCTTGGCTTAATATTTCATGAATGTATCGAATTTGTGAAATATTAAGCCAAGAGTTCAATTTAAATTATTATTTAACCATGTTTCACCAAGAAGTAAGCGAGAATTCAATATCAGTTATTAATTTCATTGAATTATTTTTTCAGTTTAGTGTAAATTATTATATTATCGAAATGTTAACTTTATGCAACCTTGACTTGGATAATTTAATAGAACTGTTTCGAATCAAATCATATAAAAATTCTGTTAATAATTTTTTAAATTTTAACGAAATACTTGAGCTGTTTATATTTATAGATATAAACACCTATAATACTTGAATAACCTGATAAAATTTAAAAATGAAATTAATTCAAATTTGAGTAAGCTAAAATTTTTCGTTAGAAATATTTTACATGCTTAAGTACTATTCTATTTTAGAATATCTCAAGTTACATTTGTAAAATTTAATAATAAAGGCATAGTTGCTCAAAGAGATGCATTTAGCCTGAAAAGTAAACTTTGCAATATTCAACAGTCAATACGCAATACTCAATATATATGTGCCGCATTTTTGCCGGATTTTTAACAGAGTGAGGTGAGTCAGTAATTTGAGCCTATTAAACTGGGTCACGTGACAATTCCGTAATCATCCATAAAATTGTTGGATCTAGGTCGGTTCAATATCGATTCATTACTGTTCTGTGCGAAAAGACAGCGATGTTCTGTCTCTCATATGTATGTACCTATATGTGTATACATATATATCTTTATATATATATATATATATATATATATATATATATATATATATATATATATATATATATAAATATATAACAGTAATTATTTTCGTGTCAACCAACCACGTGCGGACATGAAGAATATATATATTTTTACCAACCCAGGAAGACCTGGGTTCGAATCCCAGTCGAGTTCGAAAACTTTTAGCTGTGATTTCAAATCTCAATTTTCTCAAAAAAAAAAATAAAATACACATGTATATATATTTATTGAAAAAAAGTTTTTCTTATTTTTAGTGGGAAAAATTTGTTCGTGTTAGTATATTTGACAAAAGTGATTACTGAGATGATCCATAAACTTTTTCACTAAAGTAAAAATTCACATTTTCCAATATTTTTTATAAACTATTTGAATCTTCCACTCAACTGAGCTATAAATTTATTCACTACCATTTCGGTTTCAATTGGGTACGTAATTTTTCATGAAAAAATTAGATTTCACCTATTTCACTTAATAAAAATTTTTTAATTCTTTTCACATTAAAAAAATTATCAGTGTTTTCACCATGACATATTGGCCAATCTGAGGAGAGTTCTAAAGTAATTTTCTAAAAAAAAACAAAGAAACACAAAAACGATGAAAAAAATTTGGTTATTAAAATTTCAGGAAAATGAATATAGTTAAAATATAGATTCATCTAATAAATTCATTTGAAAATATTTAATGACTATATTAAAATTTGCCCATACTTTCTTGGACTTGGATGGACTGTGAACCAAAACAGCAAAAAAAATTATGTAACCTAATTTTTTAATAAGAACTAAAAACTTAAATATTAGCTGTTTTTTTTTTGAAGAAATTTAAATGTATTTCCTTCTGAAGTATTTAAAACATAGGTATACCAAAACATATTCCATCATTCATAAATATATTTCCTATTACTTCTTTACTCAGAGAATTCATTTCTTTTTAAAGACACATGAAGAAGTCACTTCAAAGTGAAATTTGACCAAATAATCAATTTAAACATACAATTGTTTATTTCACGCAATTTTATGGTCATTATTTGCTACAAAATAAACTTTTGGCACAAAATTTCTCCGCTAGTCATATTGTATTAAAAAAAGTTCTGACAACTAGAGAAATAATTCACCTTTTAAAGCAAGTAGGATTAAAGAATTCCAACTGCAAATATTCCTTCTTAATTAACAAGGTCAAAGTAATACACCTAATAAGAATCTGCCTTATTTAAGACAGAAATAAAGTACGAAACAAACCAAAGAGTATACTCGCCTCTCCTATTCTTTTCGGATCTCCTGGCTTTGTAATCAATGCAGTTCCATTACAAATTACTGCGGTATCTTCTACAAAAACACATAGAGGCAATTGCTCGTCAGGTGGTAACTCTATAACGTCTAAACCTAATTCTCTGAGCACTCTAACGTAAATTTCGTGTTGCTTTTTAGCTTCGTCCAAATCAATTACTTCTTCATTTGTAGCCTTCATCAATGAATTAGGTATTCTAGAAACTACAGCATGTGTATATTTAAAATTTGAGGACATTTTGACGATTGAGCGAAACAAACATCGATCAAAATAACGTTTGCCTTATTTATGCCAAACCAACGGTATAACAATAAACACAAGAGTTTAGCAGAGTTGCCAACCCTAGCATAAAGCAAAACTGTAAGTATGCCAGAGAAGTGTAGAAAACTCTAAATATCAAATTAAAAAACAGTAAATCTACATCTTCATATTTTGAATATTTAATGGCGGTAATAAATAGAATACGGCAGAGAAATTAAAAACAAAAAAATCAAGTAACTATCGAAGTATCAAACAAATTAAATACCAAAAATTTCAAAGATGCATAATGTTAAATAACGTTTGTAATATTCGCACCATGTACTGTAGCTATACATTTTCAAAATTATTGACTGAACTCTCAACGTTAACCGAACAATAAAGAATCTTATCAGACGAATGACGGAACGCACGATCAAGTTTAATTCAATTATATTTAACGATTAACTACTATTAGTAGCTCGATTAACCACTGTCTCTGGTTCGATACTAGTGGGTTTTACTTAAGCTGACTCAGTGAAAAAACTTTAGATTTATAGGTCTAAACTGAAAACTGAGAGGATTTCCAAAAAACTGTAGATTTACAGTTAAAACTGTAGAGTTGGCCACACTGTCTGCAGTGAAATTTCTTAGCAAACGCCACAAATATAATATCCAGCTGAAAGAACCAGCATTGAAGTTTCGTTGTGAGAAATTGAATGATGCCTTTGAAAACTCAGATTCAATTTGTAATTTTGTTGATTTAACTTCCAATTATAAAAAAAAGATTTCAATATTTAAATCGTGGAATATACAAATTTTTGAATATAACAACATTTTTTACACTCTAGATTTTCCATCCAACTTAACTGAATGTTCACAAATAAACAGTATACAAATTATTAATCAGATTTTAGTAGATATGTGTGTAAATGTTTTTATCAATAAAAATAAACTGTCTCCTAATGATTTAAAATGGATTTTACTACTGAAATTAACTAGATAGTCTCAACTGAAAAATTTGCTTGCTCGTTACAAATATGCTATCAGAATCATTCAACCGTCCAAAGTACTGTACACATCACAATAAAGGTTTGAAGGAATTGACGCATTAAACTTACTCTCACCTGAGAATGAAAAATAATGAAATTTATAGCATATTGTCAATACTAATTGATAAAGTGAACTTGTTCGTGTACATACTAAAAAAACAACATTTGAATTGCTATAACTCAGAATAGTTCTTCTTAGAAAAAAAGTGTATTATTAATTTCTATAGATAATTTTATGATCTACAACTTTTGTTAAAACTATTTTTTTTATACAAAGTACCGTTTCGCTGAAAAGTTTTCTGAAAAGGCAATTATAACATGCAGTAGACCGATGTTCGAAGATCGATCGGTCTACGGGATTGAGAAGTTGCCAAGTCTATGTTCATGGCTTGTAAGTAGAGCTAGGCTGTGTTTGGGGTGTGCTAATGTGATCACACAATGGTGATACTATTCTGTGATATGTTTTCCTCCATCGAACCAGTATGGAAAATAACAATACCAAATGACAAATATCCCTACAGATGTGACCCCACACCACGACCATCTTTACTACAGGCCATGAAATGAATATCTGACATATGTCAGAAGGTAGTCTAATATTGACGCCATTTCTTCCAGTGGTATACTAAAGCAAACAGGACGCTTCCCAAAACTTTCGCAGTTTGAAGTTAAATAATTTGAGCTTTTGGTATAAATTCTATATTTTTTAATAGTGTACAGTGTATTACAAGTGTTGATGTTGATAATTTGTTGAAATCTCAACATCAAACACTAAAGAACGAAGTGTTTAGTTTGTTTACAAATTTCAGTGAAACGAAATCAATTTTGTGTTGTTTAGGACTTTCGTAGTTTGAAGTTGAATATTTTACGATTTCAGTTCTAATCCTCTATTAATCAATTTTCTATAGTGTTATTTAAGTGCTAGTGTTGAGAGTTTGTGGATAACATAACATCAAATTATAAAAACGAAGTGTTTTGTGTGTATCGATTTAATCGAATCAAATTTGTGTTGTGTTTTGAGTACGGATTACTTACAAATAATTTTTTTGTGAAATATAGTGTAGAGGATAGGTATTCCGTAGATGATTCTGTAAGTTTCAAGCTTGGAATAGGTGAGTTTCTAATAAGTATATTTTTTTTAAATGACGAAAACTTGTTGCATTCCTGGTTGTAAATCAAATTATAACAGCACCCTGCGGGCGGGTGGGAAACCAGTATCGACTTTCAGTTTCCCTAAAACTGAATTTTTAAAGAGCAAATGGATAAAAGGTATACCACGAGATAATTGGGATTATATTGGGATTAGATATTGGATGAGTCCTTGAAAGATTTTTATTGTTGCTGTTTATGTGGTGAAGACAATGAAAATATTCTGAATATGCTTTGTTCCATTTTTTCGAATATCTTATTGAATGACTACACAAAAAAAAATCAAACTGGACACGAGAAAACTGAAAAACTATCAAAAAATAAACGAAGAAAGCTCAATACTTTCATAAGGTAGTTTGTTGGTTGCGCTATTCAGAAATATAATATTTATTTATACTTAGGTAAATTATTCAATTTGAGTAATTCCTACAGCGTTTCTTTCAAGGTTCCTATTCCCTTAAATAATTCAGTATATTTGGAGAGGCAACTTTTCATGTAAATAAATCTCACTGACTAATAGAAGTATTTTTTACGCAGTGGGGGTTTATCGAAAACATCGTTGTTTTCTTGCAATAATAAATGTTTTACATTTTTCTGTTACAGAAATATGTGCTCACAATACCCAATATAATATTATATATGTTATAAATACTAATAATATTTCTTGTTTGTTCGCAATATACAAAAAGTGTTGAAATAATGCTTGAAAGCTTGGAACATACGACTAAGATTGTATACAACTAAACACAATTTGGCAACACCGAAAGACTACGCTCTTACTGGCCTGTAGTGTAGATGGCCGTGCCCATACAATACAACCACAAAATATACGTTCTGTTCATAAATATTTATTATCTGTGATGGTAACTTGCAACGCCCTCTGCACGCCACGCCATTTGTTCTCGTTCTCATTTCAATCGTAACGATTTATTGCCAATGTTTACTTCTAACGTTTAGGATATATTGATAATTTTATAGTTTTTGAATATTGTGACGTCTGTTTGTTTACAGAGTTGTGTAGACTCAAAACTTGATATTGGACACGTAACTGTTTTTAAAAATTGTCGTCAATCCGTATTGGCCCAGAACTACATCGATCTAATAGGTTTTCTCTATTTTTTGAAGTATTTCAAAGCTTGAGGTAATATAATAAATAATACATCCATATGCCATGTAACTTTGTTATATTTTGTTTATTTATTTTTAGTTATGGGCGATAGTGATGATGAGTATGACAGAAAAAGACGCGACAAATTCCGCGGGGAACGTGCAGAAGTCAGTTATCGAGGAGCTGAAAGAGTAAACCGCCCTAGGGAGGAGTGGAACGAAAGGTTGTTTATCATTATGTGCATGTCTATATTTTAACATTAATTTTGTTTTATAGGGATTCATGGTCTCGTCCCAGACCTAGAGATTATAGAGGTGCTGGAGTTAGAGATCGTGGTTATTCCCCAAGTATGGAAGCGGCACCAAAAAGAATGAGACATGAATATTATGGTGATAGTTATTATGGTCATTACGCTCCATATCATCAGGCAGCACATAGGTAAGTGACTAATGTAAATAATGATTTCTGGATTGTGAGACATTTTTTATGTTATTACTAAGTTTTATATGTTCCACAATATATTATATATTGTGGACCTCATTACATTTGTATTATTTACCTAATTGTTTTCACCTTTGACATTTCCTTATAAAATGTTATTTATTGATTTTATCAAATTGCTAGCTAAGCAATTGACATCAACTATAGAATTATTCCATTCTGTTTCAAGCAAATTATCAATCACTTTGTCTTTATCATATGCATTCGTTTTTAATATTTTTACTTAAATATTATTATTAAATTTGCTTAAATATTTTTACTAATTTTTGAATTACTGCTCAGTGTCAATGAAATTATATTATGATCACCTATCTTTGGCGTGAGAAGAACTTGACAATTGATAGATTTGTCATTTGTAATGACATAATCAATAAGAGTTCTACTATTTGTTAGTCTTTTAAAGTCGCTAACAATCTGACCCACTGTTTTTTATTAATTTTTTACACTTGTTTGCATAAAAACATTTCAAGTTATAATCGTTGTTGAAATCACCCATTATTATCTGTATCCTGTTCAAATGGAGCAGATCTTCGATTAACTTTTCAAAATTATCAAAAAATATATTATCAGGTCCAGATGGTGAACTATATATTCCGGTTAGTAAAATATTGTAGTTGCCTACTTTGATCAAAATTGTTGAAAACCATACTATATTTTCAATTGATTAATTTATTATGATTCTGAATTTATTCCTTTCAAAATATAAAAAGTAACTCAATCTGTTCAAGTATTATTACTAAAAGATGCCACCATAATATAACCGATTATATCTACTTCATTTGCAAGAACCTTTTCTGTTAGATGAGTTTCTGATACACAGAGAGCCATAGGTTTATATTCATTTATATACTTAAAAGGTCTATATTATTATTTATTCCTTGACAGTTCATGTAAACTATGCTATTCATACTTAATTGCTACTTACTACGTTCTAATTTACTTTTTTCTCTTTCAAACATTCTAAGATAGCAGGGACAGTCTTTATCAAAAGCTCAATGATTGGTTGATAAACACTGTTAATAATATTAACAATGTAATAAGTTCTTTTCGATTGTGTAAATACGAATAACATTTGTATTTACACAATTAGTACCTTTGTTATTTGTTACCTCACTTTCCTTCGTGTTGTGTGTTCCACTACACATTGGCACATGTTAGATCATTTTTGTGATCCTGAGCTAGATGCTTGAATCTCTCACACTCGTAACACTAACATACTCATATATTTCACATTGTCCCCGTCCAATTATTATGTTAGCTTTTTCCAAAATGGTGTCCAACAAAACGGGGTCCAATTCTAATATTATATTACCACAATTTTTTTTTTGGTTGATTTTAATATATTTTTTGACAATATTTTCTTGTTTTCCTTTTTGATTTAATTTTTTTTTCTACATATTCAGATTCTACATTTACTATTGTTATTCTTGGTAATTTCAATTTGACGTCCGTAATCTCATATTTTTCTCCGAATTCCTCTTCCACTTTGTTGGTAATTTTTTCCTTCTGTGTTTTGTTGAAGCAATCAAGCCTCCCCGTTTTTTTACAAGGCGAAATCCGTGTATTGCAACTGCAAGATCAACGGGGTCTATTTTTGTTTGCAAATCTTTTCGGAGTTTGCATACTGCTCTGTTCTCCACAAGGTTTAATTATCAACTTGTCTTTACCCTTTGCCACCGGTTTTTTCGTGACAGAGGCGTAAGACATTTGATTAAATTTTAGGTGTGATTTCCGGTACTCTCTTTTTTTTCAAAAATTTATCACTTTCCTCGAGTTTGGCTTTCTCTTTATCTAGTAATTCGATAATTTTATCCTTTCTAGTTATTATATCTTCTTTATTGTTAATTATTTACCCCAGCAATTTTGTGTTTCCGGTGCAGTCTATACAGGTATATATCATCCTCCTTTCGTTCAGTTTTAAAATACTCGTATTTCGCACGCTATTACGTTACTACATTGTTTACAGGTTGTATTCCTACACCCTCAGATGTTGGCATAGCATTATCCTTAAAAGTGGTTCTATTATATTCTTTTATTTTTCGTTTTATCTATCTATCGGTATTTATACTCTTATAAACTTTTAATTCACTGTTATTCCCTCTCAAAACTAACAAACAAGGAAGAACGCAAGAAAAAATCTTTTTATTTCAAAGACTTGCATCGTATCGTTGCACTTAATCATATTGAAACTAAGTATTATGTCAATATAAATGATAAAATGGATAAATACTATGACATAATGTGTGCATGGAAATGTCTTCTTGAAATCATATCTAAAACAGTCTTAAATTAGAATGAATTCCAATACAAAATCAAGAAATGAAATTAAGAAAGTTTATAATATTTTATGGTTTTATTTTGAAATCATTTTATTTGTTATTTTTAAATTTTATTTTAATCTGTTTGTATAGTGCTTTTGTCTATGAGTTGTAGAATTCGTTTTGTGTTTAACTGAAACGAAATTGTTACTTTTCTAATCTCATACCTTGTCCTTAAAGAGCTGCTAATTTCTTCAGAGAACCTGCAGCAACTTCTCAGAATGAAGGTTCCACTCCACCTATGATGTCTTTCAAGGCTTTTTTAGCCACTCAGGATGATAATATTTCAGAAAGTGAAGCCATTGAGAAATATAACGACTACAAATTGGAGTTTCAGAGGCAGCAGCTCAATGAATTCTTTGTAGCACACAAGGATGATGAATGGTGAGTGTTATTTCTTCTAGTATGCACTCAATTTGATAATTTTCTCAGATTTTATCAGGAAAATGTATGCAAGTGACTTGATTTTTATTTGAATTTTAATCTTTTTTTTTACACAAGTTAGCGAGTGTATTTACATTCAAAAAGTACAATTGAGGTTATTACTTCACTGAAGTCAATATTTGTACTTGTCATATAGGTTGAGTTTCTTTGAAATAACTAGGAATTTATTATTTCTTTTCAATGTATGAGCATTATTACTTTATCAATATAGAGGCATATGAAAGAAAATGTCCAACAATTGACATTCAATGTAATGTATAATGTGTAATATATATTAGAAGGAATGAAACTAATAAATCACTACACTACCTACACTATATTTGTAGTGTTACTACTAGAATATGCTTGAGATACTGTAGTTATCATTATTTAGAGTCTTACACAATCCTATTTATTTTATTTTAAAATTTTTTGGGCTGGTACAAAATGTTCACTGTTAACATTGTTTTCAAACAAGCAGCTTTTTTGTAAATTAACTATTAAAACACATTGAACTTCAATAGAACCCACTCAGTGTTTATTTGAATAATGGATGAAATATGTCAATAATTGAGAATAAATGCAACATATCAAACCTTGATTGATTGATGACATGATCTTTGTCTTTCTACTACATACTATCATATTCACTGCATACTATCACAAGATCTTTAAATTACAACACTTATATGTAAGGGATGTGATATATAATAACCTGTAGCAATGGAAAATTGTAAGTTAAATGTCCAAAAAAGCATTGAGTAACATTCAGATATAAAATTTAATGTGCGGATAAACAATTCATCAATAATTGCCTCAAGTGTTTGCAGTTTCCTTTGATGTACCTGAGAAGTTGTTGATTTGCAGTATATATTTTTTTTAGAAAAACAGTTAGTGCCACTGTTTTTTTTTACGATTCAATCAACGATTCTGAAATTGGAAGTTATTATATTTTTTGCTGCTATATCTTTGAATTCAAGTTTCTTTAATATGACATTTGAATTTTTATTTTATTAATTTTGAACTAGTGTTGTCCTGGTTCGGTACTAAGGGCCGTCGTCGGTTGGAATTTCTTCCTAACGTTTCGCTAGCACGAGTGGCGAGCTTTTTCAAAGGTCCCCGTCGCTTGGTGGTGTTCGGTTACTGCAGACTTCTCAGTTTGTCCTAACCGGCAACTTGTCTTGTGTTCCTTGAGTCTCGTTCCAATTGATCTTTTGGTCGTCCCAATGTAGACTTTTCCGCAAGAACAAGGTATGCCATAGACTCCAGCAGCCGAAGGTGGGTCCCTCTTGTCCTTCACTGATCCTATGATCTGATAGATCTTCTGTATAGGTTTGAAGATAGTTCTTACATCGTGTCTCCTCAAAATCCTGCCGATCCTGTCTGTGACTTTTGGAATGCAAGGAAGGTTAAGCTTATGAAATCGTCGATCGCTGTTCGATTTCTTTATGTCCAGGTGTTCTTATGCACATTGATCTCTAGATGACCCTCCTACTGTAGCCATTTGCTTCGAACGCAGATCTTAAGTGTTCTAGTTCTGACTGAAGGTTATCTGGTTCACAAATTCTTCGAGCTAGTTCCGTCAAGGTTCTGATGACTCCATATTTCTGACTCTGGCGTGAAAGTATCGGTCCGTATGTGTAGGTTTTCTGTACACCGTATGGCCCAACTTGTTTCCTCGTTTCCTCACTAGGGCGTACAGGAAAGGTAGATGTTGATCTTTTCTGTTTCCGTGGTAAACTGGATACTGGGATGTTGGCTGGTGAGGTGCTGAGGAATGGGTCAACAGGAGACCCTCAGTCTCAATCCAATCTGGAATCATATCATAAGGCATACATGAGTGATACCATTGTATATCAAGAAGCCAACCGGAGCAGAACTTGAGAATTCGCCAGTCTACTTCCAGAATCAGAAATGGAACGGCCTATGAAGAAGCTCGTCACCCGTGATAGCGAAACGTTAAGAAGAAACTCCAACCGACGACGGTCCTTAGACCCGAACCAGGACAACACTAGTTCAACGATTGGTCGCGAAAGCCTCAACCAATTCATTAATTTTGTTATTCAACATGTGTTTATTACTCAAGTTTAAAATTTGCATACACTTTCTTTGATATACATTGGTAGCAGTTTGGTTGGCATCATGTTTACAATAGCTTTTTCTCTACAGCACTGAGAAACGAGACATCCTGAATTGTTCTACGTTAACAAAAAATATCTTAAATGTGTTCTTGTGTGTGAAGCAAATGAAACGTGAATTTATACATGTCTACGATATAAATGAAATATGAAAATCGAAAAGCGTGTGGATTTATACTAAATGCGTTCCGTTTAATAAAGCTGTGCGCGCAATGCACATGCTTTCGCGAATTTTCGTTTTTAAGGGTTAATCCCTACAGGTGAGATTTTTCAACAACGACGTAAATAATATACCTACTTTTTTGTATTCACATGTATGTCATGTAAGTTGAGATTCTGAAAAATTACTTGCGAATTTGCAAAATGTAGTCAACAGTTTAACTTTCAGTCTCTTGGAGAATTTTTGTTAAATATTTGATGTATTACTCAATATTCCTTCGGTAGTTTAACAATAAATTATACTATTTTAATTTTTGCAGAATGTATGTATTATTTTACGAATAGTAAAATTATATAAGTATTTCTTTTTTTTTAAATGTAATTTAAAAAAATTGTAATTTCACTTTTACTAATAACTGAATATATTAGCTAAAAATTGTTAATTTATTTATGTAATGCAATTATACATTAGTTAAGTAATGAATTTATTAGATAAAAATTACTTCATGTATTTATCTGTTATTGCCATACGAAAAGCGTTTTTTGCTGTTGTTTACTTTTGAGAGAAGCATGAAATTATTTATTTTTCAATATCAAATATGTCTTTTTTTAATATTGATGATAGGTCACATATTATTCAACCAATAGCTGAAATTTAAAACCAACTTTTGAGTTTTCTCCATTAGACTGATTTATTATTGTATAATGCATTGCAATTTGACAAGTTTATTGAGTGAGTCCAATATTCTTTGCTTATGCAGGTTAATTTGAGTATGTTCCAAAATTGTTTAATATTCAAGCAAAAAGAGGAATGTTTTCTTAGGATGATTGTGTGAATGAAAGCTGAAAATCTCCGAAGTGGTTCATTCTGTAATTTTCATATATTAATACATTTGTAAATTTTAGGTTTCGCTTGAAGTATCATCCTGAAGAGTCTGTTAAACGTAAGGAAGAACAGTTTGCTGCATTGAAGGTAAGTGAATAATCTGTAGTTCATGATCTATATAGCATAAAAAAATATGAATTTAAGCCAAATTTTTTGCTGTAATTTTGAGAAAAAAAAATTTTGATTAATGACAATAACTGATCACAATGTAATTTGTTCACTTTTACTTGAAAACGATATGAATTTTTATGTATTGTTGGAAAAGGCAGTCAGCATGTAATAAAAGAATTTTTTCAGAGGAGAGTTGATGTGTTCTTGGATTTATTGAATTCCCAAAAATTCGATGAAATTAGTGTTGATTGTTGCAAGACTAATGATTTATTACATCTTATGGATACGGTTGTTGTTAAGCTGGAAGGTGGAAGTGATGACGATTTGATTATATTAGATCAAGAATATGCAGGTAAATATATTTCACTTATTTAATATAATACAAGTTGTTGATTAAGATATCTGCAAGATATGAGTTTATTATTTTATATATCTAATGATCATCTGGGTTTCAGAATTAGAGGAAAAGTCAAAAGAACAACAGAAAACTAGGGAAGAAATTTTAGAGAAAAGAGCTGAAAAACAAAATGAAGCAAAAAAAGAAGAAGCTAAACTTAAAGATGAGGACAAAGATGAAGACCCAAAGAGAGAAGTCGAAAATGGTGAATTAGAAACAGAGAACAAAGAAGAAGGCGAATTGCTATCCAATCAAAGTAATGGCGAAAAAGAGGATAAGAGGAATGAAGAACATGAAATCCAAAATGAAAAAGTTACAATGGAAATAGACAATGAAGAGAATGACACATCTGAGATAGACAGGAAGGAAAAAAGTGAAGACAAAGATGACACAGAGGAGAAAGAAGACAAAGAGACTAAACCAGAAATAAAGAAAGGTTATTATTTTAATTACCTTAAAATAATGAATGCTTTATGATAATGTATGAAGAAATTAAAATTTTAATAGAAATATTGTTCCCTGAATCAAAAATTCATACAAGGTATTTATTTTTTTTTGCAGATAGAAAACGCAAAAGGTCAAGATCTTATTCTGGTTCTAGCAGTAGTTCCTCTAGTAATAGCAGTGACAGTGAAGATGAAAAAGAAGAGAAAGCAGATGAAGTGAAACAGGAGAAAGAAGAGACTAATGCTGCAGATGAAAAAACTAAAGAAGAGGACAAAGTGGAAACTATTGAAGAGGAAAAACCAGAAAAGCCCAAGGCTTTACATAAAACTACCTCTATATTTTTGAGAAATTTAGCTCCTACCATTACCAAGCAAGAAGTGGAGGCTATTTGTGCTAGGTAACTAAAATCAATTTTCTTATAGGTTAAAATCAAGCAATGAAGCAAAAACTAGCGGAAGCGACAGAATACGCTTTTACGTATTAGTGGAAAAATTGAAATTTCGACATGGCGGTTAAGGCAAATGAACGCAAGTCTACACCTCGGAAATAGTTCATTTATTTATTTATTTATTACAGTCGTCTTATGAAAAGTTAAGGTTGTTGCAACTGCATTCGATATTCACAACTTTGAAAATTAAATTTAAAAAAATCTATTATAAGTGACATCATGAAATTGTTAGGATGATAATTATTTGCCAATATATGATAAAACGGAATGTATTGTCTTAATGTTATAGAATGGAATGTTAATAGCGCACATTTACGCAAATGTCAAGCTTGAACAACAAACATTGTACTGGTTTTGAAGATGCATTGCAAGGCATTTTTGTTGCAATGAAAATCTATTTGTATTTTTGATTTAATTATATATAATAAATTATATTGGATAGATATGCAATCTATTTATAATATCGACTTAATTTATGGGTTATTGCAATGTTTAGATTGCAGGCTATAAACAATTATTTTTGATACATCGATCAAATATTCCTCTGCGACTGTTCTTTTGTAGGATACATTTTTTGTGTTCTTCAATTTTTGTGTTGGTGTTTGTACCTATGTTGGTTCCATAGATTGCATTAAAATCAAAACAGTTCAACTTATACACTCATGATTTTTCAATAACATTTATCTTAGTAGTCTATTGTTATAGCACATGCAGTATCAGAAGGTAGTGATACATTCCAATAAAATATAACTTATAATTTATTTCTTAGAAAACACTATCTTAGTTTTCCTGATATTTCATTCAAAATGTTGTGTTGTAATAACTAATATATAACTAATAATTTTCTTTTACTTTGTACATTTGGAGGAAATGAACTTATTATTAATATTATAAAATGTTCAGTTCAATAAAATAATAATATATTGAATATTTGGTATGAATGGAATATTTGGTATTTATTGAACCATTTGATTAAACAATAATCTTGAGTGATATATTGACATTACAAGTATTTTTTATACAATATTTTTTTATAATTTCTAAAATTGGTAATTGTGATATTATTTGTATCTGTATTTTTAAAAACAATAAATTAAAATTTACACACTTGGTTTAAGTCTCACTAATATTAAAAACTCTACTTATGTTTCGAGTGGTTAACCCATTATCAAGAGTATACAGTATTACTAAATTTCAAAATGTACAATTTCTACTTATATATCCTAGACCACAGAATTTAATATCGGTTTCAAGGAGAAATCTACTTAGTCGTTGCAAATAGGTAAATTTTTCTTTATATCATATGGATAAAGAAAAATTTATCTGTTTGCAACGACCAAGCAGATTCTTCCTTAAAACCAGTTTTAAATTCTGTAGTCTAGGATATGAAGGTATAAGTAGAAGTTGTACATTTTGAAATTTAGTAATATTGTATATTCTTAATATTGGGTTAACCACCCAAAACATATATAGAGTTTTTAATATATTTGTGTGTTACATATGTGTGTTAATTTTAATTAATTGTTTTTATCATAATGTTTCACGAGATAAGCGAAACCTCCTTGTTATATATTCGGTATATTTATTCTTTTATTGTCACTTGACATCTACAATATTTATTGTCAGAAAGGATCAATTAAAGGTTATTATTATTATTAAACAATATAGCAAGCGATTATAAATATCTGACATTTGTGCTCTTATTTGATATTTTACAAAATGTATGGACCATTTAATTCTATTTTAGTCAGTTGTTTGAACAAAGTTTAACAAAAAATATAATTTGTCACTTCGTCTCTAGGTATGCTGGATTCCTTCGCGTAGCCCTTGCTGAACCTCAACCTGAACGACGGTGGCTTCGCCGAGGTTGGGTCACCTTCAAGCGTGATGCAAATATCAAAGAGATTTGTTGGAATCTTAACAATATCCGTTTGCGAGATTGTGAACTTGGAGCTATAGTGAATCGAGATCTTAGCAGAAGGATAAGACCTATTAATGGCATAACAGCTCACAAACAAGTTGTGAGATCTGATATAAACATTTCTGCCAGGGTTGTGCTGCATATGGACACAAAGGCAGGTCTATGGATCGACGATGATGAACCTAAAGAAAGAGAGAATAATGAACTGGTAGGTCATATTATCATATAACAAGGTTTTAATATTTTGATCTTATTATTACTTCAAGTGTTCTTGCAATTAGAAGCTAAATTACCTAGCAGTTGACATTAAGGAAATCCAATGAAAAATGAGCTAGGTCATGCAGTTGCTAAAATATTAAAAATATACTGCTATTGCTATTTTATGCAAAAAAGGTAGTTTCATTTACAAATAGTGATTATATAAGATTTTACAATTTGATAATTTGCTGAAATAATTTTATTCATAAATGGGAAATTATTTGTTCGTAGCAACAGCTAGATATTTTTGTGGCAATGATTCCTGAAAGATGGCATTTTTTTATTTTTCAAAAATGATTCTTCATGTTCTGTGAATCTTGAAATAATTGACTACTGTTACATGTAATGTACAGGACAAATACAATCATAAACCTCCAAACCTCACAAAAAATATGAAATTTGTATATAATTTTTTCTGTTATTGCACCAAAAGTTGTAAATGTAAATGTTATTTTTCCAAGTTTACTTTTAATTCATGTTATATTCCATTGTACCATCGTATATATCGAATATATCGTTTAAAGTTTACTTATTCAGAGAAATCATAAAATTTTTAATCATTAATTACTGTGATGAAAATTTTATTGTTTTGCTAAAGAGCCAGTTAACTTTATATACTATTCTACATTGTAAGTAAATCACATTGTTAATTAGAAATCCACCCCCTGGTGATGTTCAACTTATTTCAATGAATAATTTTTTTTCTTTTCGTTTTGAAACTATCATATCATGGTTAATTGACTACCCAAATGCAATGGCATTTTATTTGTATAAATTCATTAAAAACACTGGCTTAGTTTTGAATTATATTGATTGCTTGACAATTGTTTCTGAATATTCTCAAAAGGATATGATGACATTCCTTTAAAAATAATTGAGAAGGTTTTCAACGAAATAAAAATACCACTATGCTACATAGTAAATAAGTCCTTTATTACTGGTATATTCCCTGATGTTCTAAAGATTGCTATAGTGAAGCCTGTTTACAAAAAAGGAAGCCATGAAGATATAAATAACTACAGACCTATCAGTCTACTAACTGCATTTTCGAAAATCTTCGAGAGGCTTATAGCAGACAGACTGATAGCCTTCTTTATTAAATTTAGAGTGATCAATAAAAATCAACATGGTTTCACAAGAAATAAGAGCACAGAAACAGCTATATACGAACTAGTCCAAACCATACTTGAGGCACTGGAACAGGGTATATTTCCACTGGGCTTATTTCTAGACCTAACTAGTGCTTTTGAATGTGTCGAACATAAGCAACTTCTATGGAAGATGGAAAACTATGGTATCAGAGGTGGAACTTTGAGATTGATAGGTAGTTATCTAGAGAATAGAATACAAAGAGTAACTATTGAGGAGGAGGGTGAAGTATTTTACTCTGATGATAAAGTCTCTTCAATAGGAGTTCCTCAGGGTAGTATATTGGGACCCCTTCTATTCGTTATATACATAAACGACTTACCTGGTCTCATTGAAACATTGAAACAACACATATTTATATATGCAGATGATACCAATATAGTACAAACTGGAAACACTATAGCAGAAACTGTAGATTATTCAAAGAATGTGTTTGACATAGTTCAGAACTGGTGCATCATGAATAAATTAAAATTAATTGAAACTAAAACAGAATGTATCATCTTTAAAACTGACCGCTCAAGGAATAAATACCCAAAGGAGATCAAATTAGGCGACTCATATGTGGAAATACTAGACTCCACGAATTTTCTAGGTATTCAAGTCGACTCAAATCTAAAATGGTTCGGTCACATTGATTATCTGAGCAATAAATTGAGCTCGATAAGTTATACTTTTAATGTATTAAAAACTCAAGTGAACAAGAAGACACTTCTAACGCTATATTATGCAAATTTCTACTCCCAGTTGAATTATGGGATTATAATTTGGGGAGGAACTTCATACATAAATAGAATATTTATAATTCAGAAACTGGTCATAAGATATATATATCATATTCAATTTAGAATGACATGCAGAGGAGTATTCAGACAAAACAATATGCTAACGGTTAGGTTTATATATATATCGAAACATTATGTTCTTACAAAGGAACACAGACTATTTTGCTGAACTTAGAAATAGGAATAACACTCGGCAAACTCGGCTATATGTGTGCCCACCTCACCATTTGAGTCTAACTGAAAATAATGTAAGATACATGTGTGTGAGGCTCTACAATAGTCTCCCAAAAGAATTCCATATGAGAATGGAACAAAGACAATTTAAGAGGAAAGTTTACAAATTTATTGTAGACTGTGAGCCTTACACACATGCTGAATTTTTTGAATATTGTAAACGAAGGGGAATGGATAGTTTGTATGAATAGTTTGAATGGGGGTTGAAACCACCTGCCCTTGGAAATAATTTTATTTTTACACTGTCCATTTACTGTAAGAGCAAATTTTCTGTTACTTGTATACAGTTTATAATGGAATAAAGACATTATTATTATTATTATTAAGTTAAAATTGTCGAGCACTTGATATATTTCTGTGAAGTCTTGTTCCATTCATTCAGTTGAACCATCAGATCAGAAAATCAATCAATCAAATTCATTTTATTTGTGTAAGAATTCAGATACTAAACATAGAGAATTGAAGTTATGTATTTCTTTGATCAAAAACGAAATATTCAATCAACTATTTGAAGAGCATGTTACCAATTATTACAAGATACTATAAATGTTACTTATATTTGTCTCATAATTAGTAGTCACATCTGAAATTGCATTTGTGTATACTTCATTATTCTGATATATTGCTGCTAATGAGTAAAATTCTTTTTTACTTTAACTGTAGGAGTTAAGCGCAGTAATTCAGCATAATCGTTGTTACCTTCAATCATCATTTTTTTTTTGTTTTATTAATTTTAATATCTATCGTTTCATTTTCTGTTTTCAGTCGTTTGGCCTCAAGTCTAAAAATCCTGTCTTGCATAATATAACCGATTATCTTATTGAAGAAGCAAGTGCAGAAGAGGAGGAATTGCTAGGATTAGAACCCTGTGCAGAAAATCAAGAGTCAACAGTGGTTGATAGAGATGAAACACTGATAAGTGTTTTGGACAAAATTATTATATATTTGAGAATTGTTCATTCTATTGATTATTATAATCATTGTGAATATCCAAATGAAGATGAAATGCCAAACAGATGTGGTATCTTGCACGCTAGAGGTCCAGCTCCAAATGCTAAGGTAAGTGTTAAGCATCTTTTTTTTTTTCGTATGTTAGTAATTGGTATTTACAAAATATTTTGTAAAATAATATTTAAAAATAGATTGAATAATCACACCAAGCAATAAGTTCATGAAATGCAAATGCAGGGAGTCAACAGGAAATTGCACATTTGTACCTACACAAATACAATATTTAAGTAGACCTTGCTGAAACTTTCCAAATACCCATGTAAATATTATACATACATATTTAGATACTTTGTTTAAATGAGTACGCCAGACTGTTACAGAATATCAGGAAAGGCATTATAAGTTGTTCAGTAGTAATGTTAGATATTTTACAAATAGATACAAATGAAGAATACGCCAATATCAACGTTTCATTGAATGCCTTTTGTTAAGTTTTCAGTTACAATAAGTATTGTTAGAATAATTATTAATATTTTATTTCAGACTGACATGACACAATTTATTGGAGAGGTCATCGAAAACAAAATGTCAAATTTTCTGCCAGAGAAAAAGAAAGAACAAAACAAAAACGAAGCAAAACTTATACAGTTGAGTTTGAAAGATCAGGATACTGAAATTGATAAATTCGTACAAGCAAATACAAGAGAACTAGCTAAGGATAAGTGGCTTTGTCCATTGTCAGGAAAGAAATTTAAGGGACCTGATTTTGTGAGAAAACATATTTTCAATAAACATTCGGAGAAAATTGAGGAAGTTAAGAAGGAGGTAGAATTTTTCAATAATTACCTGAGAGATCTGAAAAGACCCATGATTACCGATGCACCACAGAATAAAAGGGAAGAAATACAAGCACCTTACAACCACTCTAAGTAGGTATTTTTTTATTTGATCTGTTGTCTTAATTAACAAATCTATATATATATATATATATATATATATATATATATATATATATATATATATATATATATATATATATATATATATATATATATATATATATATATATATATATATATTAAAATTGATTTATTGCCTTTTAAGATAGTTTATTTTGAATGTTTTTAGCAATCAAAACTAATGAATTATTCATTAGTTTTGACAAAGTTGTGATATACAACGAAACGTCAACAAAAATAAAGTTTTTCATATTAAAAGATGCCTGTTACTGCAAAAAACATTCAAAAAAATATATATATATATATAAAAATTTCAATTACATCATTTATGAACATTTAATTTTTCAGTAATTTTGGGGGTGGTGGCGGCGGCTATGGAGGTGGTTATGGGCGACCTCCGCCATACAATAATTATTATGCTCCTAGAGCTAGGGGTTATGCACCAAGAACAAGGTGAGCATCGAATAACCATTTTATATTGTTTCAATCAAAGTCTATTGACGGTTGAATATAAAAGTAACTTCATCTTGTAAAGAGTAAAAAAATGTATTTAATTGATTCTACTTCTGTTATTTTTCCAATTAATTCCATGTTAATTATTGGAGTTCCAATTAATTTCAATTAAATATTTTCACTCTGTGATAATATAATTTATGAATATCTTTTTTTTTTTTAGAGGAGCTCCTGCAGACTACAGGCCAGTAATTCATTATAGGGATTTGGATGCACCTAGAGAACCTGAAGAATTTATCTAATATAGAATATTTTAAAAATAAAGAATATGTGGTATATGGTAGAATTTAGTCTTGTAGTTAATTTTCCTTCATTTTTTTCCTTAATGTATTGTTTGTTTAATAAAAATGTATGTTCTCTATGATTTTGTGTTATTATTGATGAAATACTATGGACTTTGGACTATATTCTTTGTGGAAGAAATGTTTGATAATAATTTCAATATTTTTTTTCATTATGAGGAAAGTTTGTTTCTTTTCAAGAAAAGTTGGATTTTTTTGGGATTTCCCAAGTTTCAGTGAGGTTGGCAGGGGTTTCATAGAGGGAAAAATAGCAGTCTACTTTATATGTTTATCAAAAACGAGGATAATAATCAAATAATCCCAACAATAAATTTTTTTCTTTCTGTTTCAAGTGATGTAGCTGAAAGGTTTTTGAGTTATATTTCTTTTAAACAATGAGTTTCTAAGGTTTCCATATAATTGATGAATTGTTTAATATTATGCTCGTGAGTTTTCTACTAATTTTGCAAATAGTTCTCAAAACTTTTCCGTAAAACATGTAAACTATGTGGTACGTTGTTTAGCGTTTGTATTCCTTTATTTGGAATACAAACGCTAAATTCTGTCTGTATTTAGAGTAGTTAAAATCATTTATTACCGTATTTTCTCTATCGTATGATCCATATAAAAACTTGTGTATTCTTTCTTTCTTGTACTTGAGTACTTGACTTAATCTTGAAGCAGTACTGTTATCTAGAGTAAGGTATTCTTTCCATAGAAACTCATCAATGCAATATGATATAAGAAATATATTATTAATTTGAAAGTTTCAGCTAAACAAATCAGACAAACATTTTTTGAACTTGGTTATTTTTTTAAACATAACAGCTCAAAAAAAAAATAGGTCATTGCAATTAAACAGCGTTGACGTTTTCTTAGAAATTATAGTCTTGTCAAAAGTTTGACAAGTTACAATTCATAACGACAAAAAGAAAAACCCGTGTCAAATTGTTTGACAAAAGTACCTTTTCACCTTTGTGAATCTGCCGATTACTCTTAATTTGTAATGCAATTTGCTACTATTGGTGAAACAGCTGATGTAGAAATTGGGAAGAAGGTATTCAGATGGGAAAATGTTTGCAGAAATTGTGTTTGTTCCAAAAACATACCAGGAGTAATAAATTTCGAACTAATTGAGGAGATTTTACGTAAGGAATTGTTGAAACATGAGAGTGGTAGAATGTTACTTGAAAATGGTATTCCTGTTGAAAAAATCGAAGAAATATGGATTGAGTTTCGTAGTGAGTAAATATGAATATCTGATAATAGTCTTTTATTTAGATAGTGGCTACTCTCTTTAAAAGCATAGAAGAATTTGGAGTCGATTAAAATATCATAAACATTGTAAAACACATTTAGAGCCTCTAAAGTAATATTCATGGAAAAAGTATCACATACATTTGCAATCGAAACTGGAGTGCGATATTTGAATGAACCAATCACATTTCAACATTGTTTTAGAAAATATAGGAAATTGTAACTTCATTAAAGGGCTTACATAAGTTGGTATTAAAAAACAGAAACTGATGAATAAATATTGTCTCGCTTTCGCATACTATATTGCTATTATTACAGACAATAGTACAGAAGCAATTCCTATTGCTTCAGAATTGCGCAGAAAATACGATTGCAAATCTCTTGTGATAAAACCCATTGCATGGGAAGACAATCCAAAAATGAATATTCTTTAATTACAAGTTATACAGTCATCGAGATTAAACTACCTCGTCAATGAACAAGGAATTACCAACCTCCAAAAGGTAAACGTTGGTACTATAATTAGAAGTGCATTTCGTCAGGCGCAAAATTAATACAACTATGTACCTTCCAGACGTACCTAATAAACGCAGCAGAAACAAATGTAACTGACGGTCATTTAAAAATAGAAAAACTAAAACGAAAAAAATTGTCATTATCTTAGAAGGAACGTCATTAAAAGATAAATAATAAGTAATAACAGAAGAAATAACAAAATGATCAATGTTTTATGTAGATCACTAGAACTTCAAAATAGCAAAGAAACTACTCGATATAATAACAAAGAGTAAGTCCGAAGAATTCTACAACACATCAATATGAAAAATCACGAAGATCGAACCGATCGATATATATATATATATATATATATATATATATATATATATATATATATATATATATATATATATATATATATATATATATATATATATATATATATATATATATATATATATATATATATATATATATATATATATATATATATATATATATATATATATATATATATATATATATATATATATATATATATATATATATATATATATATATATATATATATATATATATATATATATGTTCAATTTAGGTAACGGGGATAATCGGTCTGTTGAAGTGTTTGAAAACTCATTTATTCATTACAATTCTTGATATTTCGACACTTTTTTGTGTCTTCTTCAGGAGTAAAAAAACAAGCTGCAAAGTAATGACTGCAATGATCAATTTCAGTATCTAAAAATATAAAACTACTTACAATTAGAGTTTATGGAGTGAAGATAACATAACTAAAATTTTTTAACAAATGTCTCTTATTCTGTTGCCACTTATACCCTACACGGTATCTTGTTGCTAAACGGAATGGTCAGAAATGTGTGTGGTTTGAAATTGTGTTTCAATTTTTGACCATTCCGTTTAGCAACAGGATACCGTGTAGGGTAAGTGGCAACAGAATAAGAAACGTTTGTTAAAAAATGTTACATAGTTATGTTATCTTCACTGCATAAACTCTAGCCGTAAGTAGTTTTATATCTTTTACATATTGAAATTGATCATTGTATTCATTACTCTGCAGCTTGTTTTTTTTCTCCTGATGAAGACACAAAAAAAGTGTCGAAATATCGAAAATTTTAGTGAATAAATGAGTTTTTAAACATTTCACCAGACCGATTATTCCCGTTGCCTAAACTCTACATAAGTATTTAATAGTGTTGGCGTTTACTTGATGTAAATCCATTATAATTGAATATAACTTAAATTCAAACACTTGAACTTATGATTTACACATTATTGACTACATAGCATGACGCGTTTCGTCTTTACAAACGACTTCTTCAGATGCTTACAGAATAATGTAACAACATTAGAACATTATTCTGTAAGCATCTGAAGAAGTCGTTTGTAACGACGAAACGCGTCATGCTATGTAGTCAATAAAGTTTAAATCATAAGTTCAAGTGTTTGAATTTAAGTTATATTCAACTCTACATAAGTATCGCACGGTCGAGAAATTACCTTTATATATATATATATATATATATAATATATATATATATATATATATATATATATATATATATATATATTTATTTCAAACATTGTATAATGGTGTCAAACAGTGTATAATATTTGTACAACTGTTTGTTGATGACGGGAAACCCTCTTTAAACATATTAATGAATCAATATAAAGCTAAACAGAATATCAAATGTACAACGAATAAAATTTATAGTATACATATTTGAAGCTTATAAAATAACAAAAATATCTGAAAAATTAACAGAAAACCATGATTAGGATCAACGGGGCGATACTAAAATACATAAACAGAAGGTCAAATGTACACAGAATTAAATTTATACAAAACATATTTAAATTATTAAATATATAAGCATATGAAATTAGCGAAAATATCTGAAAAAATGAACAGAAATCCATGATTTGGAACAACGCAATGACACGAAATACAAAAGAGATTGATAATTGTAAAGGCCGATACTTTGAGAAAATTAATATCCGTAATACAATATTTAAAATTTTCTCATAATTTAATTTTCAATTAAAACTTAATTTAATTTTTTGAAAATAGCCAGGTAGACAATTGAATAGTTTCATGGCCATGTAAAGTGAATTTTGTTCATATAAACTACTGCTATGAATAGGATACATAAACGAAAAAACTTTTGTCGGGTATCATTCAGATTCCTATAGTTCTAAAAATACTGAGGATTCTGGTTAACAAATAATAGGAGTCTGTAAATATAAAGGCCATACATAGTTGAGAAACCCATACCTTTAAACTTTCCCCGACAAGAGTCTCTGCGCCCAATATTCAGCATAACCCTAAGCACCGACTTTTGAACTAGAAGAAAGGTATGCGCGGCCGAGGAGCCACCCCAAAAAATTATACCATAGGATATCAAAGACTGAAAATTTGAAAAATAAATCAGCTTCAAAACCTCAACTGAGACCTGAGATCTAAGGACTAGCAAGGTATACAGAACTGAATTCAGCCTCTTCCCCAGCACAGCTACATCTGCACACCACTTCAAGGGAGTCCACAAGAATACCTAAAAATTTTATGTTATCCTTCAACTTAATGGATGATTCTCTAGATTTAATTGCAGTAGGAATATCGATATTTGACCGACTATGAGTAAATACTATGCACTCAGTCTTACTTTCATTCAACACCAGTGACACCATTCATCGAAAGTATTCAGAGCAAGGGTGCACTGCTGAGATAAATTTCCAACATCACCGCAGGAAAATACGAAATTAGTGTCGTCAGCATACATTATTGGTTCAAAAAGCTCGCCAAGTCCACCAGAGAACATCGTTACTATATAACACAAATAAAAGGAGACCCAATATACTTCCCTGTGGAACTCCAGCTGTAATTTTACGCAAAGGAGATTCGAAATTGTCACCAACATTAAGTGCAACTCTTTGATATCTGTCACATAAATCGCTATGCAGGAATTTTGAACTTTAACCCCTAATACCATATATATATATATATATATATATATATATATATATATATATATATATATATATATATATATATATTTCCAGGAATATTAAGAATAGACCATTTGTGGATGTTTAAAAATCTCAAGAAATTGAAACTAGATAATAATTGTATCGAAAAAATAGAAAATTTGGAGTGTTTGATTCATCTGAACGAGTTAGATTTGTCCTTCAATCACATATCTAAAATAGAGAATTTAGAATCGTTCACACAATTAGAGATATTATCCCTTTTTGCAAATATGATATCAGTCATTGAAAATATGGACAACTTGAAGAAACTTAAAATATTCAGCATCGGAAGAAACCGTATTTCCTCCTTAGAAAATGTGAGTATATATTAAATTTATATATTATTATATTATCATTCAATAAGTGTTTTTTAACACTTAGTGAATAATAAAAAGCTTTTAGCTATAGAGCCGTTTTATATTAAATTTTTAACGTCATTTCAATAAAAATTTAAGATAATAGGTTTAGTAGGTACAGCTAAAAAGTTTTCTGTATATAATATTCAAACATTACAAATTTATATATATATATATATATATATATATATATATATATATATATATATATATATATATATATATATATATATATATATATATATATAAGGAACTGAAATTTTGTTGTGCTTATGGCACTGAATGAAATATTTAAGAAAATGAACACTGTTTTTAAATGTTTTAAATTTGTTTTTTTTTTAAATGAAACAAATTTTTCGATGCTTGGTGTATCTGTAATCCGAGAGAGATGTTTTCTACTGATTTCTATAGATGGAATTGTAGAGTATTCATTACTCTACGATCTTCCGCTTGAAGTCACAAGAAGATGCTTGGAGGTTGAAATCGTTACCCCACTTCGATGGACGTGGTGCGACCTACGAGTTCCTTGCAGAACGAAACATATATGTCTCGCACTTCCATCAGGTGTGGCATCGATTTCAATATTTCTCTAACATTTATCCCTTGAAGGATAATGGAAACATCACATCGTACACGTTCACATATCTAGCTCTACTATAACATTCCTTTGATTAATTTCAATTTTTCCAATGAATGTTCTAGTATACATTTTCTTATGTATATATATATATATATATATATATATATATATTCGTATTTTCTAATTTCCAGGTGGCGTATTTAAGAAAATTGCCCAATTTGAAATCTCTCAACATGGCCGAAAATATTTGTTCATCGACAGAAAATTTTAGGTACTACATTGCAAAATTTTTGCCAAATATTGTTTTTTATGAATATAGGATGATTACCAAGATTGAGAAATCGATAGGAGATGAAATTTTTCAGTTGAGTAATATTTATTCTAGTATATTGTTAAAACATAAAATGTTTATAAATCTACGATTTTATAAACAAGTGATCCCTGTGCTTTAAAAGCATCTAATGAGTTAATAATATTTTATCTAAATGAGAGGTAATAATAAATACTTGTCTAAAAATCACTGATTGAACAATTCTTTATTCGACTAGTTTCGCCTTTTACGGCATTATCAAGAATGGTCTTCTTGATCGAAGATCATTTTTGATAATGCCGTAAAAGGCGAAACTAGTCGAATAAAGAATTGTTCAGTCAGTGATTTTTAGACAAGTATTTATTATTACCTCTCATTTAAATATGAACTATCACAGAGTTGATTCATCGTCCATTGAATTTATTAATATTTCATCAACTCGGAAATAAACGAATTTTCAAAGTCAAAACAGATATAAGGGGAAAAATTAAACATAAGGCTTTGTCTTTATGAACATATGACGCCTGTAGTTTAGATGCAATAAATTGGTAAAATTTTATAATTAAACTCTACTTGTAATATTACTTTCATTTACTAACTGTATTTTATTGATCTAATGTTAAATTATTGAATAGTATTGGCGTTTACTTGATGCAAAACCAATTTTAATTGAATATAAGCTAAAATTCACACTTTTATTGACCACCTAGCGTTTCGTCGTTACAAACGACTTCTTGAAATAATAGAATACTGAAGTATTCTATTACTAGTCTACTACTAAATGACAGTCACGACTGTCAGTTTTAGCTTATAATGTTTAATTTTTAGAGAAGAATACCTTATAATGCTCGAAAGCGAGGAGGAAGAAATAGTAAAGAGAAGGCAGAAAGAAACCGAAGAAGAAGAAGCTAAATTGCACATGGAATGTTTCGTTGAGTTCTTGAATACGCGACGACTTTTTGAATCGTTTTTCGAAGATGATTCCGAGGGTAAAGCTTTCCTTCTTATTGGAGATAAAGTTGATGAACTGCATAATACTTATCGGGATAGCATTCTCAAAAATTCTAAAAATATTTTCGATATTGGTCAAGAATATTACAAAATAAGACAAAACGAGAAAAAATCTTATACGAGCAGCATTGAAGTCGTAATTGAGCAAAGTCAGGCAGAATCAGTTGTGAGTAATTGCAACAAATGATAAACCTGTTTTTGTTGTGTTGTCAATTCTATCTTTCAAACGCAGCAAATATGACTTGTTATTTTATTACTATTTTGAATTTGATATTGGAATGGAATTTTGAATGGAAGCTGATAAAATTAGAAATATAGCAGAATATAATCAGAGCCTTCTAATTCAATTATTTCGATTAACATTTAGACAATTGGGATTGTCTGAATTTTCATAATTTCTACCAGTGGTCCGTAAATTATATGAAGAAGTAATGGGTGGTGTCAGGTACAATCTTAATAAAGAACATAAACAACTTTCAGTGGCGGATTTACCAATAGGCCAAGTAGGCCGGTGCCTACGGCGGCAGATTTAGAGGGGCGGCAAATTTAGCAAATTTTTTTTTTACAGATTTTTTTTTATAATTATAGGTGTACACAATCTATTCTGTAATAAAATCGTAAACCTAAAATAGTCTGTACATTAAAGATATTCGAAAATAAATAGTTAGGATGGCTTAAGATGAGTAACTGAGTAGAATTAGATTTTTTTAAAATTTCTTGTTTGTCTGTCTGCCAGTGGCATCATAGCACCCGAACGAATGAACCGATTTCAATTAAGTTTTTTTTTGTATTACAGGTGTTTTACGGGCGAGTGTTCTTAGACATGTTTGATGAAAATCAATTGAGCCGTTTAAAAGTTACAGAGGTTTTACGCTTTAAAGTCGGGGGTTTTTTGTTTTGCCTGTCAAATAAACTTGTTAGGTCAACATTAAACTCTTCAGTACATAGCGGGTTGTAAATAATCTAGTAACTGACAGAAATATCATTAAGTTCACAATCATACTAATAACGGGATTAAACTAACGTATTGAATTTCAAAAGTCAGTAGGGGCGGCAAAAATTGAATGGCCTACTAGCGGCAAATTTGTAAATCCGCCACTGCCTGGGTTACACATAGCGTGATATGGGCTACTCAGACCTATCTATCAAGTTTGTTTTGTTCCCAATAAAGAATAATATTACATAAACGAGTATAAATTATATGCAGAATAATAGTCTGTACTCTGTAACTGCTGGAAAAACATAATATTGTATTAGCATAATAATGAAATAGTGTGTACTTTGCTCCAAATAAAAAATTAGTCAGTTATTAGAACTTAATTCCTAAATTAAGTTACAAACTTAAATTAGTGTTCACTAAACTAAATTGTTACAAACGACTTCTTCAGATGCTAACAGAATACTGAGTAACAATAAATTTGAATAAACATGTATAAATATCAAGGTAATTTTAGGATTCTATGACTCTGGGTTTTACCCAAGATGTTCCATTCTAAAAATAAATTTTATTAACTGAAAAGTTTTAACAAGGGTGAATTGTTTAATTATATCTGTTCATTGAGTCAATTTCCAAATTTTTATGCCGATTTATTTCCACTATTTACCAAAAATCTAATTGACTACCTTTCTGTATATTATGTGAAATTTTGAAATTCGTATCAAAAGTATGGTTTTCTGTTAATACATGGTTTGCATAATTCGAATTGCTTTTGTTATTCGCGAAACTATATTTATGTTCCTGTATACTAGTGCCGAAATTTCCACTTGTTTTACATATATATATATATATATATATATATATATATATATATATATATATATATATATATATATATATATATATATATTTCAAGATTCACAAATCATTCAATACTAGTAAATACTGAGACTCTTAATCGAAATATTTCAAATAAAACTCTCATGGAACTGTCTACACAAATGCTGTCAACGAAAACGAACCCATCACTTTTGAGAGTGAATATTAAGAGCGTTTCGAAAAATTCATCGATCTTGTTGAATGATAATAGGATACAATTGTTTCATCATTGTTATGAATCGTCAGTCCATATTTAATCTATCAATAAATCAGTCTTTTCTCCGATAAAGGGAGCTCACGTGAATTATTCACTGAGAAAAATTTCCCTCAATTTGGTATATGGACGTTTTGAAAGTCATCGATGATTCTTCGAAAGTCATCTTGATTGATAGATTAAATATGGTCTGACGATTCATAATAATGATGAAACATTTGTATCCTATTATCATTCAACAAGATCAATAAATTTTTCGAAACGCTCTTAATATTCACTCTCAAAAGTGATGGGTTCGTTCTTGTTAACAACATTTTTGTAGATAGCTCCCTGAAATTTGAAAGAGAAACTCTGGTGTTGACAAGGTGTTGACTTGAAGGCTAATTTTTAGGCACATATGGAGAATTTTTTGAAAGACCTATCGGAATTATTTGATGTTATCAAATCATTTGGACATCATTTGGAAAGAAAAAACGAATCTGTTACATTTATCGAAGGAGACATTAAAGAATCCAATGAAATATTTGAACAAATGTTAAATTCAATTTGGAAAGTTCTTATGAAATTTGAAATCAGATTAAATGATCAAATGCTGGAAACAAATGAAATCTACGAGCATTTTCTGACAGATTCCATTAATGCTTTCATAGAAGATTCTCAAGAGTTATTTTCTAATATGAGGAATAGTATTGCAGAATATCATGATGAATTGCAGGTAAAAAAACATTATTTAAATTTCTGTAATGAGACATCAATTGATATTCATATTGAAAAAAGGAAAGCATATTAATTTTCATAAAAACATATAAATGCAGTCACAAAAATACAACACTATATGAATTCACAAATCAAAACAAAATTAATAAGTAATGCTTTTTTCTCTATCAACTATTGAAGATACTTTTTTAAAACTAATATGTTCTACAGATTCCGAGAAAATGGGTCAATGCATTATTCCGGCCATCAAGAGACATTTTTTTTTCAAAATAACATTTCAGTAGTTTTTCAAAATTCTTCGATTCCAAAATCCAATTTCGATATTTCGTTCTAGAATGTACTCTTTCGAATTGATAGGGTTGATTTGCCTGATTTTTCCAACTCTCTCACATGAAGTAAAATGGAAAGTTTTTCGGGAACACGTAGGTTGTTTTTTTGTATTAATTCTTACAAATATATAACATCCGTATAAGTAAATGCCTTTCAATTAAAAGATTTATATATGTTCATGAAAATTGTCTCTATTATCCAAGGTTCGAAAATTTTTAATCAGTCTCTTTATCGCTCAGGTAATTGCTGAAGAATTCTTCTCTAAACACCACGTAGATGAAGAAACAGATAAAAATGAACTGGAAGAAGAAATACATATTCCTATGAACTCTGAAGATGATGACATGGTGGCCAATGATAGTAAATCTAATACAAAATTGAAGGATACAACCATTGGACAAGAAACTAGAGTTAGGTGGAAGTCCATGCTAATCCTTCTCAGTGATTCAGTTCCTGCACCTTTAAAGCCTGTACGTGGTGAAATTGATGAGGCAAACATTATCTACTAAGAATTTTATATCTTAATAGTGAATTAGTATTAAGACGAATGTTTTTAGTCTCAAAATTGACTAGCCTTAAATTGAGAAAAATGGGTAATTAAATAACAGGCTAAGATTTTCCCATGAAAGTTTATAAAAATGGATATGTTGGTTTAATTGAAAAAAACACAGAAATTTGCAAATACTAAATTCGAGATAAGTGTTTCAAGAGTCACAGCCTGACTTTACATAGGTAAAGTTGGGATGTGACTCGAGAGGTTAAAGATAAAGAAGCTGTTCACGTTAAAATGAGCTCCGTACTTTTTCGCATTTATTCCTTCTTCTATGAGTGTGTGCCTTTCAGACATCCCTTTTATTTAACATTATCTTGTTTTTCCTGCCTCGGAGAGATAGCCAAAGTTGAAGGATGTTTTTGATCAGAATATTCCATAAAAATTTCAAATTTCTGGCATTTCCATTCGGCTCTTACATCGAGACACTTCAGACGGACCACATGGCCAAGTAGCCAAGTCATGAAATAGATTTAGAGAGAGAGATGTGCTTGTTTTGTTAACAAAACACTGCAATGAAAATCGTAAGATAAAAAAGTGTTCCACATAATTACTTCACTATATAATATTATAGTCTATGTGGAATTAGAATAGTTCATAGTAAACACAAATTAAGGTACCTACCGGTGAAGTTTTTCTAATTCTGTAGATAGCATAGTGTGCATTGAGCTTTCTGCAAAGTTTATCTGCATTTTCGCAACACCGAATAGGTTTTAAATGATCTTTAACTTTTGTTAGACGTTGAAATAATATCATCATGGACAAAGGTTAACACATTCCGATATAGATTATATGTGCCGAAAGAAATACATTCGGTCTTATCAAGGTTCGAGACTAAGGAATTTCTCATGAACCACAGTAAAACCCTACATCTCTTTGACTGCTCCTCATGAGAGTGTATAAACAATAAAAAGATGTGGTCCTGGGACTGAACCCTGAAGCACTCCCAAAATCGAAAAGTACTTAATGATTGATAAAGCCGATACATGGAGAAAATTAATATCCATAATGAAAACAAATTAAAAGTTTTTCATTTGAGAGAATGTTTCATTATCGAAGCGTACTTTCCGGATAGATAATCTTGCACCCTCGCAACCATAGCAAATATTCCACAAAATTCTTCAAAGCAAAAAATTTTAATATAATTTAGTTGTATTAAAGTCTTGGTAATGGGTTGATAAATATATTTAGAGTTTTTTTTTCTAAATTTGTTCAATTCAGCCAAATATTTTTGATTTTCTGCTATTTAATTTTGCAGTACATCAAAGACAGGGAGACATTGATGAATTCTTTAGGAAGTTCTAGAGACCTTCATATGCTTTTAGTTGATAACAGAGAAGATCTGCTGATTTCGAGAGCCAATGACTGGCTGAAGGATACAGTCGATACTTTGATCTCGTAAGTAGAGCTGAATTATGGATGCGTATTTGCTGAACTATCGACTGTACTTTATTGAGGTTACTCAAAACATTATTGTACGATCACTACAAAATGTGAATTGAATATAAACTAAAATTCAAACACTTTAACTTATATAGCAGTACTTGAACTATATAGTATACTTGAACACATAGCACTATGCTATGATGTCAATAAAGTGTAAATCAAAACTTCAAGTGTTTGAATTTTAGTTTATATTCAATTACAATGGATTTACATCAAGTAAACGCCAACACTATTAAATATACAAAATGTGAAGTTTATTTTCTAAAAAGTTGTCTTATCGGCCAGGCAGGAAGATGGTTGTAATAATAATTATCATCGATGTCGATACAACTGGATAGATTTGTTGGAATTGTGTTATAATTGCTACTTTCATTAACATTGGCTCATATGTCATTACGAAAATTCACTATGCCATATATTGAGAGGTTAGCGTTTTCTGTGCACAGAAGAGTGGCATCAACATTTGGATTGTCTGTGATTTTATTCAAAACCTGTTTGGCATACTGAATTTATTTTAATTTTTTTATTTCAGTGCCGAAATCATAAGGAATAGGGATAAAGTGATAGAGATAAGTATGTTCTTGCAGAAGCAAAGAGAAGAATGGGAATCCCTTCCAGTAATATCAGAAGCCATTTTCAGAAAATTACTCACGCCTCCTGTGACAGATCCAGTTGGCAAACAAATTCAATGAAAACAGTGATCGTTACCGAAAAATTCGCACATATTGCCGGTTACATATAACATAAACGATTACATTTATTTTTACGATGACCACATGTATAAGTATTCATAAGTAGATTTCTCTGTTTATTTATAAACTTAATTTATATATCTAAAGTGTGCAAATATATTTGTGAACTTGAATAAATTTATTTTATTTGTTGTCAGCTGTTGGAACAACAAGTTTTGGCAACATATTGTTAAACTTCCAATGTAGAAAAGCTTGAAATATAAAGATATAAAAATTCAGTGAAAACTGTTTCAATCATGTAGCTATGTTATTTTTGACATAATGCTTGCCAACATGATTACATTTCATCAATATTTTCTCAAAATATAACTCGAATGTCTATATTTGTTATTATATATATTAATTAAAGAATTATTCTGTATTAATATAGAATCATTACTGAATCCAACTTAAAATTTTGCAGCTCAAGAGTTTGCGAGGCAGGCTCTTGTAAGCAAGAAAACCATCGATCTATATTCATTAGTTCCTTAAACACATTAAGTTGAAGTAAAATATTTTCTAATCATTTTTTAATAAATGTCCAAGTGCAAGTTTTTGAAGTATGAATAATTTAATGTTAATGAAGATTTTGAAGATGAATAAATTGTTCACCAGTAACGAAGAAGCAATCATGTGATAAACAAATATAAGAAGTAAGAAGAGTCTAGACTAGACTCTAGATAAATGCATATAATGAAGGGCAAAATTTAGATGTATAAAATATATACCTTAATTTTCATAATGATCTGAACAATAATAATTACATTTCATAATGAATTTTTTATCAAAAATTAATTGTTAAATTAATTTAGTTACATTGCGCACTTATCACTAATTCAGATGCATTATTTTTTGGCCATCTGCAGGTTATAAATAAGTTTATAAATATACGAATATCATGAATTTTCAAATATTTGTGAATTTTACGATATATAACTGTAATTCAATGAATATATTTCTTCTGATTTTCATGCATATCGGTAAAAAATTTTACCAAAGATAAACTGAAAAAATGAAATAATTGTTCTCTGAAGGTTAAAAATGAACCATCGTGTGAAAAAATTTATTTTCATTTATAACTGAAAGAAGTTGATATTCAATAATTATAATATTATTCGGCATTTCATTAGGGAACCAAATAGATACTGAAACATGATTTTTTCAAATAAAATATAACTTCCTCAAAGATAATTTGAATTACCTAATATTTCACAAAAAATGTTATTCTTGAAAACGCTAGAGCCTGGAGGACGGTAACGTTTACATTAATATTTACATTGTACCAATTTCAGCTCTCTTCATATACTGTATCTGAATAACTTCGAGAGGTATGGTAATAACCTTTACGTGGCAAGGTACAAAAGTCTAAGAAAAACCATTAAGAATATTGATTTGGCGTATGAAAATTTTATTCAAACAGCAGAAAATAATATTGTGCAAGACCTCTCTTCTTTCTGGTCTTTCATTAACGAGAAAAATAGGATCTCTAGAATTCCTGGTGAGATGAGAGATGGCGAGCGTACTAATCATAAACCACCATCCATAGCTAACGCCTTTGCTGAATATTGCAGTTCGGTATATGAATATATGATACATCTTCGAAAAACAATTCATGTAAGGTGGACTATTCAGATTGTAATGATGCGATATGTAGCACTTCAATAACTCGGAATCAAATCATTATTGTCGCCGAGAAACTCTCTAATAAACTTACGTCTAGTTCTGATGAAATACCAAGTTTTATTATGAACGATTGTATTTATGTCTTTCGGATCCATTAACACTATATTTAATCCCAAGATAGTACCTGTCTTGAAAAAAGGTGATCCTTCTGTTGTAAACAACTACAGGCCAATATCCATCTTATCTTATCCAATATAACTTTTTAAAGTTATAGTCTATAATGCTATATAACCAGTTGTCAGAAATAACATCAAGATTGAGCAACATGGATTCATGTCAATGAGATCTTGTTCAAGCAATCTAATACTGTTTTCACAGTACATTTCTAAAGTACTCGACTCCACCGGTCAAGTTGATGCGATTTACACAGATTTTCAGAAAGCATTTGGTAAGGTTGCTCAAATGCTACCGGTATTCTCTAATAGCCTCACGAACCTTTTTCATTCTTACTAGGTTGACCGACGTCAATTCGTACATCGGAATGGTATATAGTCGTCTGAGTTCATACCTACCTCTCGAATACCTCAAGGGTCTAATCTTGGACTACTGTTATTTATTCTGTTCGTAAATGATCTGATAGATAATATTTACTCTTCACATTTCTCCACATTCTATTTATTTCTCCACATTTGATGTTTGCAGACGATTTGAAACTATGTAATGAAATTAGATCAAAAGACAATTGTGTTGAACTTCAGCTCGCGCTGGACCATGTTGCTAGTTGGTGTGAGGACAATTATTTGAGTTGGAATGTGTTAAAGTGTAATGTTGTTTCTTTCACAAGGAACAGAGACCGAATTGACTTTGATTACAGCGTCGGTGGTCAGTTTCTTCCTCGTTCTGATAAGGTCGGAGATATTGGTGTAGTCTTCGACCAGAAGCTTTCCTTTGTCCCACACATCACCCAACTTATTTCATCTGCCGCGAAAATATATGGAAATATGCTGGAAAACTTATTATTATAGACTAATAAATGTTAGAACTCATTAAACAAAGTTGAATAGGACAGGACAAAAATACTAAAGATAAGAATATATCGAAAAGATATTCATTTATAGAATAATTGTATAAACTATATAACTATAACAACAATATATACATAATAAAGTGCTCGGGATCGAAAATATAATATAAATATAAATTATTAAAATTTATCTCGTATCTAGAAAATGGACGAAGCTGACCTGCAGCTAAAGGTTTATTTCGATAATTGAGTTTCACAGGGTTGGAACTTCAGAAATTCTTCAACATTTGGATTCAGTTCTTGGTACTCCTAATTGTTGTATCACTCGCTCTTCTATTTTCTGTGAAAAAAATTCAAAATTACTATACATATTTTGAAATTATTAGAATATAATTTTAGAAAAAGTATTGTTGAAGGATTTTCTAACTACCAAACAGAATGAAGCAATAACGACAAGCTCTAATGTTGTATTGAATGATAAGTATAATATTATGAGTATATTCGAAATTCAAACAAATATACCAACAAAATATTAATTTCAAAATTGACATTAGAGTTTAAATAGATTATTTTTTGAAGCTAGAAAAAATGAATGTCTTGATTGAAAAAAAATAATTGAATTCTTCTGTCAATTTTCAGTGTTGTTATTTTATGTTTAATGTTTTTTTCAATAGTTTTGTGATGGTTTTAGGTTTATCGCCCAAATGATCTAAACTTCTTTTTGCTCCTTAGTAGTGAAGAAATTCTACCAGTAGTTACAGGAATCTTCTTTATTGATCTCTGATCAAAAATTGTATTATTCATAGACTTAATTTAGAAATAGCACCTTGAGATACTCGACATTTTTCCATGTTTTCTTCTTCAGTTAGAATTTCAATATTTCTTTTTATATAATATTTTAATACTAATTAATTATTTTAGGTTGAGATAATCATATACTTATTTTCCAATTCTCACTGATCAAAATAATTGATATTGATGTACATCTGTTACAGTTCGTAGTATTTTACTGGCATAATTTTCTTCGATTCCACAAAAATATTCATTAAATAATTTCGAAAATTTTGCTTCCAATTGTTGCTTTCCAGTATGAATCTATTCATTATAAGAAGTGAATCAAAGAAAGCCATTCAAAGTATATACAAAAAATCAATATTTAGGAATTCGATGAATGGTTCAACTCCCAGTGACATTAAAATAGAGAGCTTTCCGTTGTTTCGCTTATTATTTCCAAATAAATTTTTATACCAAAAAGAGCAATACTTTTTACTAAAATAAATTTTTTTCCTTTAAAAACATTTCCTTTTAAACATGCAGGAATGCTTAGCTTAGCAAATACTTCAAAGACATAATAGTTGTTCTATTTTCACCTCCACCTGCACAATCATATGATTAGTATAAGATGAATATTTCTTCAAGGGTGCACAGTACATACTTATAAATGCATATTTGTGAGAACTTATTACAGAAATTGTAATTCAAGTTGTGCTTTCTGATTAATAGTGAGGAAATCGGAGAAATCAACTAAAAATTACTCTATAAGTGGAATAATTTCATGCAAAAGCTTAATTATATTAGCTGTGGAAAGTATGGGACTTCTGAGAAAGGTTATGTTAGTGAATTCGTAGCGAAGAATTTTTACTGTCCATATAAACCCATAGTCTTTAAATAGTCCGACACCTGAGTTCTTTCTCTTACCCTGTGCATTTCATTATTTCTTTGGTGCCTTGCTAACAACTCAATTTCAGATAAGTATGCTAGGCTTTCCGACTTGATGATTGCACCTTCTAATTCTGGACAAAGTTTTGCCGCTTTTCTCTTCTTTCTCAGTAGACTTTTCCATCCATTTGGGGCGGCAGGAGTTACACCTTCGCCCTTCTGAGAAACTACTGTGGAAGTAGTAGGTGATTTATCTTTACTGGCGTCGCCATTATCTTGAATGAGAGGAGTAACAGGATTGTTGTCTCCAGTAATCGACACTAGGGTAACAGATTTTGCTTTTTGGTTCGTATCATTTGGGGTATATAAAGAAATTACTGTGGTTGATTTGGAATTGTGAATCGAGTATGAAACAGGCTGAATGATTTCGTGATTACTACCATTTATGGAGGAAGTGGTTGACCAGTTTTGTGGAGTGGTACTGGCTGAACTCGCAGGATGGGTTGGTGAGCTGTAGCCAGAGGTACTTTGGGAGCTTGGATGATGGACAATGATACTAGTACCCTTACCGGTTCCTGAAAGTTTAAACGTCCTCAACTCAAGTTGATGATCGCTGAGCGGTGACATTAATTCTCCTATAGAACTTATACCAGTCTGTGTTTCATCACTGCCTTCAATACTTGCATTACTATCTCTCCAAAGACTCATGGGCCTCTCATTGGCTTTGTTATCTGCGGGAGGTTTAGTCTCTGAGGAAGTATCAATCGTATTAGGACTTTCAAGGTCTTGTATTAATTGTAAAGCAGCTTCGAGCTCTCTGGAGAAATCTCCATCACTGCCCTTCGCTTCAGATCTGGACGATTCATGTCGACTACTGCTCTTTGAATTTGTTTGAGTTTTATCGGAAGTTGAAACACTCCCGCTGTTGCTTTGAGGAGATATAGTTTCTTTTTTATTCACTATAGCTTTCTGCAATTCTTGGATCAGGGATGCATATTGTACTTTTTCGTATCGGGGGCTCAGAGATTCCATCCTCTGCATAGTTATGGTCGACGTTGTCTGTTCGCTGGTAGAATCTTTTTCCTCTCTATCACTTAGAGCTGTATTAAGTCTCGATCGATAAACCGTGGGATCTGTTAATTTTTCTAGATATTCATAGATCTGTGGTTTGCTTGTAGGGTTGAGGGTTAAGCTGTTCTGCGAAGAACTTACCGACAAAGGACCGGGGGAAGTAGCTCTAGAAAAACTTTTCATGTAAAATAATTTTCTATCGCTATTACTTGTACTATCGTCTGAAGCCTCTTCTACGTGAACTACTGGAGTATCGAGTAGTTCTGTTTGTTCGGTGATGACCGAGGTATAATAGCTATTATGGGCACTGTGAAATTGTGATGATTGATTTTGGGGACTACCGTTCTTAACAATTTTTGTACAAGATTCAAGATTACTGGAGGCAGCAGCCTGGTCCGCCTCGAAAACCCAACTTTGTGCATAAGCGTCGTAAATGGCATGAGGTTTCGATGGGGATTTTGATGGTTTTTGCTGAAAAATTAAAAGAAAGATATATATTTTCTGAAAGGTAGGTATATCTATATCTTTAACATAAAAATGAATCGCAAAATGTGTTGGTAATCGCATAACTCAACAACGCCCGGAACAATTTTGTCAATTCTTTTTTTATAATTTTCGTTGAAGTCCAAGGATGGTTTTTACGGTGAGAAAAGTTTATACAAACGTTTTCTAACTAAAATGTATAGTCAACGGCTGGACCGATTTTACAATTTTTGTTTGTTGTATTTGTTATTGTCAGGAAAAAATTTGAAAAATTGCATTTAAAATAAAAAAATTGAAGAAACTTAATTTATAATATAAGTTAGAAATAATTATTAATTCTCAAAAAAAGGATGTAGAAAAAAATGAATATCTCATCACACGTCTTGGTTATTTCAGAGATATCTCGACTTATATTAAAATTTCAATTTAATATATTTTGGTAAGTTTGACAGACTAACATACACGTCACTAACAGAGCACGTGGTATATTTGAATATAAAGAATAATATTTAGTTTTCTTTAATTTACAGTTGAAATTTCGTTTTTAAAATGATAGCTATTAGATGTACAAACTTAAGTCGCAGAACTCGCAACGCAGCAAGTCAAATAAATAAAAGAGCAAGTCAAACTGACGAGCAACGGAATGAAGTTGAACGGAATCGATGGAATCGAAATTAACAATATGAAAAGGTTGCGTTTAACTCCTATCGATCTGCATTCAATTATTAAATCGAAATAGATTACAGTTCACAGAAAACAGTTGCTATTGGACCAATGAACGTGTGTCAATATTGCAAGGCAAAGTATAATTTTTATGGACAAGAAAATACTACCAATGATGCGACAAATTATTTCGCGAATATTGGTACAGCCACCAGAGCCACTATATTCATTAGTTTCCGGGAATGGACTAAACTCCGAACATCTTTTGACTTATATCCAGCAAATATCTCATATAATTAATGATGAGATGTATGGCACAAGTACTTGCTACGAAATTAGGAATATACCGTTCAACTATAGAATAATCAGGTTAATCACTTAACCTGACTATTTAATTAAATGTGTTAATATAGGAATTTATTGATAATTCGACTGATTTTAAATAACAGGAAGTATTGCAGTCCCTTCGTAAGTGAGTAAGTCCCTGGCTCCACACGGGATAAATATTAAAAACAAGATAGTGTACCACAAATAGTAGAACAGTTTTTGCGGATTTTTGAAAAATATTCAGAGAAAAATAAATGAGCGTACAAAGTTCGCCGGGTCAGCTAGTATACATATAAATGTTCAAAATGTAGCAATTTTGAACATTTGTCCGATTTGTAAAGATCCTGCGAAAAAAATCACATGTGTAATCAATAGGTAATATTGATTTCGAAATTATTTGAACACAGCTCATTTGTTATCGAATAAAAAACAGTTGGCTTAGTTTCACATAATTATATCTTTAATTGCCAATTGTTTCGAGGTGTTACGCCATTTTCAAAAGTTAAACTAAGATCTCAGTTTAAAAAATGACTAAGAATGAATTAAAAAGTATTCATTCGACAAATCCAATTTTAATGAAATTATGTCTTAGCGGAGCTGGCTGTATAATTCCTTAGTCTTAATTATAATGTTTCTTGTAAGTATCTTTTGATAAGTAAAAACATCATATTATGTTACGTATCAAAATAGACACATTTAATGATATGTACGTACGAGTTTTGAGTGCTGGTGTATCTATGATCAGAAAAATATCACCTCCTTTTTCAGTTCTTTTTTAGTTTTTCAACAATAAATGTGATATATTACTCATTTGACAATTTTTGGAGTCATACGAAGATTAGGTTTGATCTTGTTACACCATTCGGTGATGGATATGGCACAACTGATGACTTTTTTGAAGAATAAAGAAGTGCTTGTAGAAGAAAGAAGTGCCTTGTGCTTCCACACAAGTGCAGTGTAGTGTAGGTCAACCGTACATACTCACATAGCCAGAACACTTATATTAGAATTTAATGAATATTTGTTTTCGCATGGTTTAGCATACAAAAATAAATATTTTATACAAACATTGATATAAAATATGATATAAAATATTAATTGTTTCTCACCCTAGAGATTACATATTCTCCGTCTGCAATGGTGTCAAGAGACCTAGTTCCAACTGCTTTTTCTTTTTTCAATTTTTGTTCCGTTGGTCTTATTTGCATGGAGCAGTAAGCAAATTGACTAGCCAGGAAAGAGGCAAATATAATACTTGCGTCCAAAATTCTATTTGCGAAACATCCTGAAAATATTTGGAAATTCATTTTCAATCTATTTCATTATACTTTACTATAACAGTTTTATATACATCAAAGTAGGATAATTATTATGTTCTAATCATTCGCAAAAGCTGAACGAGTGTACGAGTATATAACAATTTTCAAGTTATTAATTTCTATGAATAAGTGTGAGTAAATTTCTTTCTCATATAACTATCTCGCTGGTTTCTAAGATTTCATCTCTTTTCAGACAAATTGCTAATTTTGTAAATTGAGATTGAAAATGGGTACTCCTATCTAGAAATATGGAGTAAAAATTTATATTTCAAGTTTTTTGAAAATATATTGCATATCTGAACACCAAAGATGCTTTGCAAAAAATTAAACCGATTCTACGTATGTGACACATCTTTTAGAAGAGAACCATGTCTTCGACAACAACTTAAAATATTGCATACTGAGCGAAAAGGTTATAAACTAACCCTGTTAGAAGCCATGGAAATCAATAAAGGGAAGAAATCGAACAATTTATTAAATGATCAATTTTTAATCAATAATTCTCCGTTTTTAAATTTATTCCAGTAAAAATGCAATCGAAGTAAAGTATTCTATGGTCATCCCCACAATTCAGAAGAAATATGTTCTATAGTCATCCCCCCTGTAAAAGGACAGTGTTCTATGGTCATTCCCACCCTACGCACTTCAAGATAAACATACGCAGTCCACAGTGTAATAGCTTAGTTTATCATCAACATCTGATGAAGCCACTGTGTTGGCGAAACGATATTGTCATGTTTTGATTTAATTATAGTGAAAATCGAAAAACTACTTAGTTTTATTTAAATTATATATGAGTAGGTCATATATTATACTAAAAGAAGAATGGGAATGGAATGGAAATGATTTAAGAAGATTGAGGACAGATGTTCCAAGAATCAATAACTAATAATTTTGAAGCAAGTTTTGCTAAACTCGAGCGAGTCCTAAAATTCTATCAATGGAAGTGAAGAAAGAACATGAAATGTGAGATCTCGAACAATTCACGAGTTCTCAATGCTGCCAGTAGAATTAAAACAATGAGTGATTGATGTTCTGTTCTAATCTCATCACATCAAATTGTGCATTGTTAGATGAATTCTTTTTACAATTAAATTACAATTTGAAAATGGCTGATCGCCGAAACGCGTAAAGGAGAATTTTATTGTAAAAACCTAAAGAAGAATTCTCTTCTTTTAGTATAATATATGACCTACCCCCAAGAATCAGAAATTAAATATATATATATATATATATATATATATATATATATATATATATATATATATATATATATATATATATAACTTAATTATATGGCAAAACATTATTGGCCGGGTCAGCCAGTAATTAATAAGCGAGAAGTCACAGAGTTTAGTAGGCTATAATTTTTTCTCTAAACAATAGTTCGGTATGTAGGTACTCGAAAGAATAAACTGTAGGATGATCTCGAGGACTATCGTAGTATAATTGCAAAATAAAGATTCCTTACTCTCGTTGCTATAACATGTATAAATTCTTCGAAATCCTATTGCGTAATCACATCACTGTAACGATACAATGATATTGAACCGTCATTACCGTTGAAATGAGATTCACTTAGAACATATGAGGTTCTGAGAAGTTGCATAAAGAAATATACACAAGGTGATAAGTGGTTGAGTTACAAATTTAACTGAAGCTTTTGACTTTACAGATCTTTCTTTTATTCATAAGAGGTACATATATTTTACCTTTTGTCATATTTTTCTAAATATAAGTAATTTCAGTTACTTTGAAAATTTCGTTTAAAATAAATATTCAAACTATAAAACTTTTTCTCATATAAAATGTTTTGAAAAAATTAAAAAATTATTCAACTTTATTGAATGGTCGCTGATCTATTGGTGAAAGATGGTTTGATGTATAGAATAAAAAGCACTTGGCTTGGTTACACAAAATTACATCAATGGCTTGACGGTTTTCTCAATGGTTTTGCGGTGTTACCTCATTTTCGAAAGCTACACTCAAATAGAGTTATTTAACTTTTTAAATTGAGGTAATATTGTAATTTTATCCGAAAATTGTCAAGAAATTAATATGGTATTTGTGAAATCAAGCCAAGTGTTTTTATTCCATATATCTACAAAAATGAATCGTGTACTGAATCCAACAATTTTATCCATACAGACCTTTTAGGCAAAATGAATTTTACACTAATGTTTATATAATACCTGGAATGTTCGTTTGTTGAGTATAATTGAATTCATGAAGCTAGGATATACATAAATATCGAAATAATGTTAAATAGAATAACATCTAGTTTGTAATGAAAACATAAGAAGACAATTTCGTCTAAAGAATTAAAAATTAATAGAGTGGAAATCAAGTTTAAAGAAAGAATAAAATTTTTTGGTATTAACTTTCATCAAGTAAAGGTTACATTGATTCAATCAAAAATTAAAAGAGAGGTTATACATAAATAATGAAATAAACAGTATAACATCTAGTTTGTAATGCAATCATAAGAAGACAATTTTGTCTAAAGAATTAGAAATTAAAAGAGTGGAAATCAAATTTAAAGAAAGAATAAAATTTTTTGGCATTAACTTCCATCAAGTAAAGGTTACTGTGATTCAATCAAAAATTGAGAGTGATAATCATTGAACATTCTAGCAAATATTCTTTCAGGTAATTCGCAACGTGAGCATATGAAAATTCTCATCTACTCACAAGTTAAATTAAATTCCCTACAGGTGTAGCTCCGTTTCAATAATTCACAAAGTCACAAATATAGAAAGCCGGTTTTGGCGACTCTACCTGCTCTCGGCGAAACCGAAAGTTGAGTGAACACTTTCGACTACGGAGAAAAGAACGACAGAATACATGTTCGACGACCATCCGCAACAGAGAGACTAATCGTTAATTTCAAATTGATTACGACAGGTATGGGAATTAGGTACCTATCGACGTCGAGGAGAGACAAATATCTCGTTCTCACTGTTGTGAAACCGCTCTCCGAATTCGATGGAGTGCTGTTCGTTCAAAAAGGTACCGGGAAATATACGAGCCAATTAAGTCTTTATATAGCAATAGGAAAAAGAATACACTTCACATAATCAACACCTAATTCGAAAAATTGTGAGAATTGTTAGAGAAAAGCTATCATAAAATACTATCAGAAATAAAACGTCAACAGACAAAAAGACAGAAATCTCGCAACTCAGTTCTTCTATGCGATTCATTTATCACCAAGTCGGTTAATTTATTCAGTCGCTACTTTAAGGGACCTTCTGTCTTAAGTTATCACGTAGTAAGCTAACCTAACAACATCTTATTGTGATCATATCAATATTAAAATATTTTAAATGAAATATATTTCATTTTAAAGCTTATAATAGGGTTATATCAAAAATATCATAAAATATACTATCAGAAATAAAACGTAAACAGACAAAAAGACAGAAATCTTACAACTCAGTTCTTCTATGCGATTCATTATTACCAAGTCGGTTAATTTATTTAGTCGCTATTTAAGAGACCTTCTTTTTTAAGTTATCACGTAGTAAGCTAACCTAAAAACATCTTATTATGGCCATATAAGTATTAAAATATTTTAATGTTTCAGATGAAATAGATTTCATTTCAAAACTAATACTAGGGTTATATCAAAAATATCATAAAATATACTATCAGAAATAAAACGTAAACAGACAAAAAGACAGAAATCTTACAACTCAGTTCTTCTATGCGATTCATTATTACCAAGTCGGTTAATTTATTTAGTCGCTATTTAAGAGACCTTCTTTTTCAAGTTATCACGTAGTAAGCTAACCTAACAACATCTTATTATGGCCATATAAATATTAAAATATTTCAATGTTTCAGATGAAATAGATTTCATTTCAAAACTAATAATAGGGTTATATCAAAAGTGTTATATGAAAAGCTGTTTAATAAAAGGCTGAAACCATTTATAGAAGAAAATAACTTAATTCCATCATATGAGTTTGGTTTAAGAGAAAAGCATTCTACCATAGATCAAGTCCATAGAATAACTGACACGATTGAGAAATCGGTGGAAGAAAAAAAGTCTGTTCTGCCATCTTCCTTGATGTGAGGTAAGCTTTTGATAACGTGTGGCACGGGGGACCCAAGCTTAAACGAAAACTTTTACCCAAGCAATATGGAGAACTACTGGAATCATATATCTCAAACAGAAATTCTATAGTGAAGCAGGAAGGTACATACTTTGAAATAAAAGAAATTAAAGCAGGAGTGCCACAGGGCAGTGTATTGGGACCTGTCCTCTACCTACTATACACCAGCGACATTCCTGAACTAGAGCTCGATACAATGTCCTCTTTCGCGGAAGATACAGCGATACTCTAGCTGAGAGCAGAAGCCACGAGTAAGCAACAAGAAATTTGCAAGTATCGGTGAATAAAGTAAAACACTGGAAAAAATATTGGCGCATCTAATTGAGCGAAAGTAAATCCATTCATATTAATTTCTCGAATAAACTTCATCAATATATCCCTATCAGTATAAATAATGCACATATACCATATTCTAATACAGCAAAATACTTGGGTATTACTTTGAACGCTCCGCTGGAAGGCCCATGTCAAAAAAAAGAGAGGAGCTAGGCTTAAAGTATAAGAAGATGTACTGGCTGTTCGGAAAACATTCTTACAACAAGTTACTGCTGTATAAACAGATTCTCAAACCGGTATGGACATACGGCATTCAACTGCGGGGCTGTGCCAAAAAGATCAACATTGACATCATTCAGCGATTTCAGAATGAAGTATTAAGGAATATTGTCAACGCTCCTTGGTACTTCAGGAACAGTGACCTCCATGGGTATTTGGATATCGAAACTGTTGATAAAGCTATCGAAAGAATTGCCAGGAGTCATGAAAAGCGTCATGACTCGTGAACTTCATCACGTCAATATCGAGGCTATCCGACTTCTCGATAATACGACGGTAGTGAGAAGACTCAAGAGGACCAAACCTTTTGAGTTAGTTGAAGTGACAGTGTAAAAGCAGAGTAAGGTGCTATTAGGGTACAAGTTGATTTTGTATTAAATTAATATCTAGAATTTAAGAATCGCTATTGAAGTATTGAGCGATACCTTGGTTTTGTCTTATTTCCGATGATCAGACATTATCAGATCGAAATTGTTATGTAAAAGGAAAAAAAAGAGATAGATTGACTTGACCATCGCATGAAAACACAATGTATCTAACAAGTAATAGATATTATTTAAAATAAGGTATTTTAAATAAATAAAAATAAATTTGCAATAGCAAATTTAATATATTTTATTTAAAACATGAAAGATGTTCAATATTGATACTATATAGAGGGTATATTTGTAAGGAAGACAAGCTAAACCAACCAAAGACAAGTGAATTCTACATTTTAGGCAATTTTCCTCAAATCGAGAGAAGTTACATGGAGTTTACACTGAATATTGAATACCAAATACATTCAAAACAAAACAAATGAATTTAATGAAAATTTTGGTAACTTAGAAATTGATGGTACAGGGTTAATTCACATTTAGCACTATTTGACATAATGATCATTTCAGCACTTTTGTGTCAGAAATCTGAAATATTTCTTACTGAATTAACAATTTTCTGTATGTATTAAAGTAAGTATCTTGCAAAGAACTTACCGTAGAGAATGAGGAGATGGTGAGGATGGTCCTTGAGTATTTCAGGTAAATTCTGGAAATATAGTCCCCATTCACGCAAAATGGCGGCCGCTAAATTGACTGCAAGTACGGAACATGCGATGTACAAAAGAGCTTCTTGACGACGATGGGAAAAATTCCCAAAGCACACCAACGCACCTCCTAGGGTACCCATTACTATATTCTGTGAAAAAGGGGAAATTATAAAGTTGATTTGAATGTTCGCTGATCTCTTGGTGAAATATTGTTTAGTATATTACATAAAAACACTTGGCTTGGTTTCACAAAATTTATAATAAATACTTGACAATTGTTTCCGGGTGATACCGCCTTTTCATAAGTCAGCTGTTGACTTTTGTTGAAGAGTTAACTTTTAGAAAAAAAACTGAAGTGAAAGTTGCAGTTACCTTTTGGAAATGGGCTAACACCCCGAAACAATTGTCAAGTATTTTTTATAAATTTTGTGACATCAAACCAAGTGTTTTCATTTAATATATAAAAGGGAAATTATTGCGATAATATTACACTAGGTACTCAAGCTGATAAATAGAACAATCTTCATGCTGATTGTATATATTTCTGCAAAAAGTGACCCTCAGGAGATTTTTGTCAACTTTCAAATTATACCTAAATCGACTTGAGTTGATATTGACGTGAAATAAAATTTCCCTACATGCAAAGTTGAATCTACGGTGTTTTGCTATAAGAATGTAAGAGGACCCCTCCTCTGATCATATAAAATTGAGATAAGATTGTTGAATTGATGATCGGTTGTTGAATAATAAAGTTAAGATGAAGAGACTGATTTATTGACAATTGATTAAATTCATTCTGTAAACTGAAAAATATGCAAATTTGTTTTGTTTGAAGTAATCTTATATTCTGCATTTTCTTTCAAATAACTGATGTATATTTAGAATATCGAACTTTACTGCATAAATACTGCGTGATTTTTTAAATTCTTGTTCAAGGACACCGTAAAAAATGAAAATCTCCTTCATTAAATGGCGAAGAAAACACTTTTTTTCTACATTTACACACTTTTCAAACAATTTTTACGTACGTTTCACCATTAAATGGCTTTTTCGGACTGACCTGTCGGAACCATTTGGAACAGAAACGGTGAAACGTTACGTCATAATTGTTGAATAATACCGTGCAAATCTATAAAATGGTGTTATCTCTACCATTTCAATTCTGAAATAGATTTATTTCTATGAATGGATTCTAATATAAGATATAAGGGAAGTAAAAATTCGAATAATAGTACATAGAAAATGAAGATGCTCAGACCATAACAATTATTTACAATAAGCCATTCGAGCTTTTAGACACATTCTTCAACAGTAACTTCTTTTCATATAATATAACTATTAATATTACATGGCAATTATCTCCGCATAGAAAAATATATATGTACGTACTGATATGTAAAGCTTAAAAAGTAATAAAAAGCTTAGGAAAAGTATTAACAAAAAATAAATGATTAAGAGCAAAACAATTAATTGGAATATTTACATATATAAAAAATTGAAAATTATATTAATATAGTAGGACAGATGGACCACTTATGGTCACTTTAAGAACTTTCAATTATTTTTAATGTCATTAACATGACAATAATTAATGTCATTTATGTTTCAGGTCTGCTCTTCCAGAAAATGTAGTGTAAAAATAAATACCTCAGGTATTCATTTTTGTGTATTTTTGTTCATTTTAAAAATAAATATAACTATTTTGTAGGTATTATACCTACAGAACTTTTTGTTACGAACTTCAAACTTTCCCAGTTTTGGCCATTTTATTCTAAAATTTAGCCATTTCTTCTTGGTTTAGACAATCAACTAATGATTGAGTAACGAAATAATGATACTTATCAATGATATTCATTGAAATAAAGAACTAACACCCATTATTTCATCAATTAGAGAGGTTGGCCATAGGTAGGGTAATGATCATAAACAGTTTCAAATTATTCGATCAGTTTTGAATACTTTTCTACATTCTATGTTGAATGAAGAGGCAGATTTTTGCAGTCGTGTGCCTATCAAAAAATATTTACTGATAAATCTCAACATTTATATGTGAAATCTGTAAATTCCTCCAGGGGTTCAGTTATTTTCGTTAAACAAGTATGAAAATTGTGCATTATGTTCTTTCGGTAACAGCCGAATATTAGAAAAATAATTATTGCCTTCGACAAGCTTATATTTTTTGGAAGATATATGTTAAGTATGAATCATACTATGTAGTTTACGTGATTTATTATATACACTGTATAATTATGCTGAAACTTCAGCCATGATTTAATAAGTTAAATTGTAAGTTAGTGTCTTGGGTTCAAATCAATAAATAAAAAGAGGCCTATTACTTATATTTAATCAATATAATCAATCGTAGAAGTTAAAAAAGGTACGGTGACAGAAGTACTCGAAAATAAATGTATGTGAGTGAATGCAGTGAAATCTCCAGTATATCGAAAGTGAATTTTTGATCGATTGCCTGTTTCTGGATTTTATAATTACCACTACAAATCGAGTTTTTCTGAAGCAACGGAAAATTTCCCAAGTCGTTCTGAAAGTAAACAAACTGGTAGTCATTAGGAGCGAATTAAGTCGATATTTTAACAAGTAGGTACGATAATATTTTATAGCACATCTAATTATGATGTTTTTGGTAGTAATACTACAAGTACTTGAATTATCATAATACATTGTTATTTCGTTGAATAATTACAAAGAGTGACATTCAAATTATACTATCTTGAAGCGGGAGAACTAATCTGTCAAACTGACATTGATTGAGGAGGGAGATACGTGTTGAAATTCCATGTCAACGTATTAATGAATTAAACACATTCTTCAAAATTTCAAAAATATGTCATTACATGATTCTATGAATTATAAATGTCCACTACAATATTGTTTCGGTATGCAATAGCTTCATCAGGTGGACGAAAACTGTAGTTGTATAGATACCGAAATAATATTTCAGTGGACATAATTTTATGGAATATCTTTGAAATTTTTAAAAATGTGTTTAATTTATTAATAGGTTGCCAAACTAACGCCATTTGTAATTGTAGGAGGTTTGAGGTTTGACCATTCTAATTCGCAAGTACCTACATAGAGTATTCGAAGATTGTCATGTTTGACAAATATCAAATTTTGAAATTGAGTTTAGTTTTATCGAAGCAACACACATCGATACATTGCAAATTAGTGTTACGATATATGGTTGGGAGATATTACTTCTTAACTGTAGCAACAACAACTTTAATATGTATATGCTTTATTGTGTTAAATAGAAATTTTAGTCGAACTTAATTGAACACGTTGTAAATTAACCTTCTTATTCTAAACTTAATCTACTCTATGACAACATCAGCTGTGCCAACACTGATGTCAATTACTTTGGTAATGTTACAAAACTATAAGAAATAGAATATCTGTAAAAGCTTGTAAAATGTCTAAATGAGAGGTAATAATAAAAACTTGTCTAAAAATCACTGACTGAAGAATTCATTATTCGACTAGTTTTCTCCTTTTACAGCATTATCAAGAAAGCCGTAAAAAGGCGAAACTAGTCGAATAAAGAATTGTTCAGTCAGTGAATTTTAGACAAGTTTTTATTATTACCTCTCATTTAAATATGAACTATCACAGAGTAGGTTCATCGTCCATTGAATTTATTGTAAAATGTCTTCGAAAATTACCGGTACCAATACTATAATTACTTAAATATTATCGATTATACACCGATTAGGTACTTACATTGTAATTACTAAGAGTGTCAATTTGACAGTTCGAATGTTGTGTCAAAATGAAACGATCCAAGAAGTTTGAGGTGAATAATCATATAAATTTTGAAGTAGATATTATTGACTGATCTTCTTTGAGAAATTAGGACAGATAATAATTCATTAATTTAAGTGCATATTAGTGATTTACTTTGCCGTAACATTTCACATGGTTGCAATATCATATTCTTTATAATTGTTCCTTTTTACTTCCTCATATTGTAAGTCTAAAATTTCAAAATAGTTACTATCCTTTTAGAGGAAGGTGAGTAAAAAATGATACAAATTGTTACCGAATATACTTTTTTGGAGCACCCCTCGAGAATAATGATCGTTGTTATACCAGGCAAGATGACCTAATTGAGCATTTACTGATAATACCTGAAAAAACCTGAATTGTTACTGCTAAATAAGTGATAAACTGGTTATCACTGTTAAATATATGTAGGCAAATATATTGACACTCATCTGTAAGTTGGATTGCATAACGCTAGAAACACAGGGGCAGGACACTACGTGTTTTGTTCTTCTGATCGCAAAGGTGAAAACATGATCAACCGACCAAATGAAGCCGATTAAGAAAAAAAAATTATTTTTCAATTATGGAAAATTCATATTTTACAACCATCAATTTATTGACACCTTATTGAGTACCTCAATTTGACGTAAAATAGCAAGATTTTCAGAGTCTTTCTATCAGTGTGAACTTGTGCTCACAAACTACCAAAATTTTTTCTTTATGAATGTCATCCAGATAACCCCATTTCATGGTTCATTAACTACGCACATGTTTGAACAACAATTCATGTAAGGTATTCAGATTGTAATGATGCGATATGTATCACTTCAATAACTCGGAATCAAATCATTATTGACGCTAAGAAAATCTCTAATAAACTTACGTCTGGCCCTGATGAAATACAATGTTCATTAACACATATATTCAATCTCATAATAAGCAAAGCCACTTTTCCTAAAATATGGAAATCGGTCAAGATAGTAGCAGTCTTGAAAAAAAGGTGATAATTCTGTTGTAAACAACTACAGGCCGATATCCATCTTATGAAACTTTTCCAAACTTTTTGAAATTGTGGTCTATAATGCTATATATCCAGCCAGCAGATATAGCATCAAGATTGAGCAGCATGGATTCATGTCAATGAGATCTTGTTCAAGCAATCTAATGCTGTTTTCACTTTACGTTTCTGAAGTACTAGACTCTACCGGTCAAGTCGACGTGATTTACACATATTTTCAGAAAGCATTTGATAAAGTTGCTCATGCACTCCTGATATAGGAATAACGCAACAAATTTGGATTCTCTGATAGCCTCACCAACCTCTTTCATTCTTATCTGGTTGACCACCAGCGAATTCGTACAGCTGGGGGGCATTCAGTCGTCTGTGTTCATACCTACCTCTAGAATACCTCAAGGGTCTAATCTTGGACCAAATTTATTCTGTTCGTAAATGATTTGATGGATAATATTCACTTTCCACATTTGATGTTCGCAGACGATTTGAAACAATATCATGAAGTTAGACCACACGACAACTGTGTTCAACTTCATCTCGCACTGGACCATGTTTAGTGAGGACCATTATTTGAGTTTGAATGTGTCAAAATGTAATGTTTTTTCTTTCACAAGGAAAAGAGACCGAATTGACTGTGATTACAGCGTCGGTAGTCAGGTTCTTTTTCGTTCTGATAAGGTAAGTATACATGATCTTGGTGAAGTCTTCGATCAGAAGCTTTCCTTTGTCACACACTTTACCCAACATATTTCATCCACTGCGAAAATATATGGATTCGTTATACGTAATGGCAAATACTTTAATAAATATTTTAATAATTACACAACATTCATAGGACTATTTAATACCCTAATCCGTAGCAAGTTGGAGTATGGCAACATGATCTGACATCCCATTTACACTTGCCACCAACGCCATCTTGAGGCTCTTCAGAGTGAAATTCTTAATTTGGAGGGAAGAATGTTTATCCACAGAGAGAAGTGAATCATAACGAATTATTGAGTCGATTTAGTTTAATTTCATTGCAGAGCAGGAGAGAAACTTTATGACTCAAATTTTTGTACAAATTACTGCACAATAGTATTGATTGTCCTCCTCTCTTGTCCGCTTTGATTTCTTGTTCGTAGGCAAAATTCTCGTAATACAGAATTATTCCACCTAGAGACTCCAAGGACCAACTCCCTAATACAATCCCCCATTTGGTTTATGGAGTCTACATTCAATAGAGTTGCCAATAATTGTGACATTCACTTTGACTCCATAGAATTTATTATCAGGATTTATGTGAACAGATAGAATCGACTAAAATGAATTGATTTAGAGCGATAATATTTCATTGAATGCTATAATGTAGTTATAAGTTACTATTTTTTTAGATTAGCTTGAGCTCTTTGTTATATCGTTTTCATTTTAATTATTTAGTTATGTTTTCAACATTGCTATTATTTTCTGTAATTGGGTGTTATACCTGTTGAGAATAAAGAACTTATTATTATTATATATATTATCAACTGTTTTAGTCAAGATAAAGTGGTTTCAGTAGAGTCTAAACTAGTCGTTTTCCACAACTGACTCCGAAATAAAGTAGTAGGAAGGCACCTTTTCTTTCTATAGGAGATGTTATTTCAATGCTATTCCTCTGATGCTCTATCTTTGCTACAGCGTAAGAGTAGTTGTCTCTTTTCGTTAAAATAATTTATTATCATTAGATATCAATGAAGGCTTTAATTATCTATAATAGCCGTATTACAAAACATACAAAACAATCCCTTGTATATACAAATACTTATTCTGGAGGACAATAATAGTGTTGAACCTAACCTAACATAAAACCTAGTAGAACAAATCCTTATTGATTTGGTTTATTATCAACTGAAAATACTAGAATATCCCTCTGTCTGAAGAGTTACAAACGCTGAACACTATTAGTAATATTACTAATAAAGGTTCGTCTTTTTACATACTCAAAAATTTTTTTTTTAATTTTATACAATTTATTTTTACGCATATTTCTAGATTTCCACTACAAAATGATGATTGAAACTTACCACAAAGCCTCCTACTAAGTTAGAAGTAAAATGTAGAGCTGGGACCGATACCATGAAGAAGATGCCGATCACAAGCTGGGTGGCGCCGCATAACACATACACGGAAGTCCATAGCAGTTGCAACGCCGTCCAGAAGCTGCTCAAGCACATCACGTTTCTGGAAATGCAAGTAAGAATTGATTGTTTGAAGTTGGAGTTCAATGTGGTGCAATTTTTCTATTATGCTTATTAATGAATCATTTGACTGACGATGATACTTGCATTGGAGATTAAAATTGATTACATCAAAATAAATTATATATATAATAAAAGTAGTTTTTCTGTGATTGTTTTTCAGGAACCAAAAGGTACGTCAATTATTAACTTTGTCCCGTATTATACTAGAATTTTTTTAATCGACTGTTAAATATTCAAGTTGTTTTCAGTATACCTACTGGAAAAAAAACTTTAGAACAAAATACACGAACTCATAGAACAAATTGTCATATGACAAGCTTGAGCTTGAAACATTTTCGGTAATTAGTATTAAAAAAAGAACTTGCAGATCTTTTAACCGTAAATATATTTTTCCGCGTTAAATTTAACAAACGTTTAAAGAAGAAAAGAATCCACTACATGGAAAACTTGAAACGATACGTCCAAGATTTATCAAAAGTTTTCTAAAGATAGTGCAGTATCTGACAAGGATTCATTGACCCATGCAAACATCATGAAATGAAACAGCAATCAAAGAAATAGGACTTTCCTGATCAGCTAGACCGACCAGTCTAGTCATTTTCTACCAGTAGAAAATGTTTGGAAAACTACCATGTCTCAAAATGTTTTGAAACACTGAATTGAGGATTTACTGGTAACTTTGATTTGTTCTTCGAACCGAAATTATTCTATGTAGTTCCTTTAGAGTAGAGGCTGAATTTGAGCCAAATAGAGGATCTGGGTTTGAATCGCTAGTGAGACGTCAACATCAGTAGTGGTTATGATAATGGGCAATGAACAAAATGCAAACCAAAAATGTCCAGAACTGGTAGCAAACTCTAAGTCTAAGTATTGTAACGACTGTCAAATGAAAAAAAATTACGCCATAAAAGCATGTTCTAAAGTTTAAAGCACGTTTGAAGTTTATTTGGACTGATTAACTCTTTACAGTGACTAAAAAATTTATGAACACTTTTAAAATCATTCAAACTCGTAGAATTAACATAAATGCCCATGTCTAACCCAAGATTCGACCGCACTTCTGCCTATTGGAGAATCTTTACACTCATCTATTGGCTGCGGAGACAACTCTTTCTACAAAAACTCAATTCCTGAGAAAGTGCATTCAAATTTGCTTCAAAGTTATGTAAAATATATTGATTTTACCAGATAAACCAATGCTATCACATTACCTAATTTTGTTTTTCATTATTAGGCCGTAAATATAATAAGCTTCCTTTTCATTTCCGTGAATTCAAGAATACTTTAACCTAACCCTCATCTAAGCAAATAAATATAGTCAGCAACCTTCCTTTTCCTGGAATATTTTAATCTAGCCGTCATTTCATTTAAGCTCTTCTAAAGGAGTACGTGCCACCCACCTGCACTTTCTCTGAATCATCGGGTAACAATATTTTTCACAACGAACCAAATTAAATTCCCAGCACATTTCAGTGGAACTAAACTGAAACTACTAGCATTATGCGGCTCTGAAAATAATTCTTAAAAATAAAGAATCATGTATCAGTTCGATTGGATACATTGAGATTGCTAGTAATGGGTGATTTTTAAGCGTAGTTTTTTAAAATCGAATAAAACACCCAATTTGCATCATATATTCAAAATTTTTATTGCAATTGATAACTTGGCTTTTGCCATTTACATTTTAAAGATAACTTCATGTAAATGTTTTCCGCGGCTCCTTATCAAATGGTCCATTCGGAAGATCCGATTTTATCGTCACTTTTTCGAGCATTTCGGACTGTATCCCACGAATTACGCGTGTTATGTTATCCTGTAAGGCTTCAATCGTGTTCGGCTTGTCCACATACACTAACGACTTTACATAACCCCACAAGAAATAATCCAAATCGCATGATCTTGGCTTCCAATTCACAGAACCATTTCGAGAGATAAGCTGCTTATCAAATTCATCCTTCAACATGTCTATTATTTCACGAGCTGTGTGGCATGTGGCACCCTCTTGATGAAACCACATGTCAACCAAGTTCAACTCGGTCAACTGGGAAAAAAAAGTTGCGTATCATGGTTCGATGTCGTTTGCCGTTGACGGTAACGTTTCCTCCACGGTCGTCTTTGAAGAAAAATGGATCGATGATGCCTCCAGCCCATAAACCACACCAAACTGTCTCTTTTTCGGGATGCATCGGTTTTTGTATGGCATGTGGCTGTTCATCACTCTAGATGCGACAGTTTTGTTGATTTACATATCCGTTAAGCCAGAAATGAGCCTCATCGCTAAACACAATTTTTCAATAAAACAGCGGATTTTCATTAAGCTGTTCTAAGGCCTATTGACCAAAATTAGACGTTGTGGTAAGTTAGTCGGCTTCAATTCATGCAGAAGTTAAATTTTATAGGCTTTCAACCCCATTATTCAAACGTTTTTTTTATTAAAACATATTTATGAAAACATTAATAGTCGTTATTATTCGAATTCATACTTTCTTTGTGAATTAAGAACGAAATTTCTTGAAATATTATTATCTCTGATTTATAATAACTAATATAAAGAAATTCGATAAGCATCGCCGAAAACGTAGTGTGTAATCCTAATGCTGACAGAATATTAAATACTAATAATTCAGATGAATTATCATAGGAGTCAGTCGGAAAAAGTTCATTACTTTATAATTCTCCACATCCGTTCTTACTTCCTCTCTAAGCAATGGTTATTTCCATATTCTTTCATCTTTCCGGTGCGGATATAGTAGACACGGCAACTATCTTTTAGTATTGTTCATAGAAAAAGCGCCCTTAACTTTACATAAGAAAGAAGATGAAAGTAATTTCATTAGTATCTGATGAACAGGTTTAAGCCGGCTGTGATCGGTCATTGGGCCTGGGAACTTGTACCTTACCCGTTATTAAATAGTTTTTATAACCACAAAACTCACGAGGTATACATAAACGTCCAGCTCTCATACGGGATCTGAATCCAGATCTTTCTTTGACAGACTTCCAGTCTCAACCATGTGGAACGACATAAATTTTAATCCATGAAAAAAGTTTTTGGAATGATAACTTATAATACATACCAAAAGTACTATTAAAATAAAAAGTATAATTCGAAATATTTGTCTGAATTCTCAAATATCGTTTAATTTACTCGTTATAGGTTTCAGGCTGCTATCAATTATTGACTATGTGTTGTCAGCTAGTGTCAACAAAAGTCTTTGATGTGGAAGTTTTTAGTCAGGGTGTAAAGCGTAAAAATATTGCATAAAATTTATGTGATCGGTCACATCACGCTGTTATCCTCATGCTTAGTAATAAAAAAATATATAGTACCAAACAATAATTTTATATCTATGTTAGAAAGGCAGAAAGTAAAAGGAGGTTTGAAACTTAGAAATATCGACTCACTCATGCTGCTTTGTGTTGTTGATAGAAAACTGAAGAGAAATCCCAACCGAAAAATATGGTATGAAATTTATCTGATAGGTTACATCACGCTGTTATCGTCACGCTTTTAAAGTTATTCTCAGTTCATAACTAATAAATAAGTATATCTTTATATTATGAAGACATAAAGTACAAGGTTTGAAAACGGTGATATATTAAAATATCGACTAACTCGAGCTGTTTTGTGTTGTTGATAGAAAATTGGAGAAAAATCTCAACGAAAAAATAGAGGCAACTGTCTTGAGGAATAAGGATTTCTTTTGCAGGTCGTAAGGTAGAATAATCTGATATAAAACTTATCTGATAGGTAAAATCACGTTTTTATCGCCATTCTCAGTTCATAACTAAAAAATACGTATATCCTTATATCATAAAGACAGAAAGAAAGTACAAGGTACTTTCAAATTTAGTACTTAGGACTTACTTTCAAGGTAAGTCAAACTTAGATACCTCGAATTATCGACTAACTCAAGCTACTTTTTGTTTTTGATAGAAAACTGAAGAACAATCTCAACGAAAAATAGAGAGACCTGTCGCATGGAATAAGAAATAGATCAATTACAGTCAGTTTATGCTTTAATATCGAAACGATGAGCAATCCTTTTCACTGATTTAGCACCAAATGACTCTTTTATTCCGTACACAAAACGAAAACAAATTACGTGGTCGATTCTTGATGTTCAAAGAAGCGGTCGTTGAATTCAAAACAAATAATTGAAATTCTCTCAATCGGAATGGTGACAGTTTCGAGAGTTTATTCAGAAGAATGCTAAAATGCAATTCAATTATCTTCTAAAGAGTTGAGAGAAATTCTAACATCAATATTTGTTTTTTTCTCTCAATTGTACAGAAATTTTAGCAATACGAAGGGAGTACCGTTGTGAGTTGTGAGCCTATTGGTGCGACAGTTGGGGGTTTCAATTTTGATACGTGCTGTACTGTCTTGTCTAAAGATGGATATCTCTGCGAGGAAGCGTTCCAAAATTATCCAAGAACATACAAATTGTTGATAAGAAATAGCAAAATTAATCCGAGAAAGACAAGCACTGATCTTCGAAGGGATTTAATGGTTTCTGGTGTGGAGGTGAGCAACTCAACTGTGCAAAAACGACTGTTGGAGGTTGGCCGTAAGAATTGCATCACAAAAGAAGAAATGATTATAACTGTTGGAGGTTGGCCGTAAGGATTGCATCACAAAAGAAGAAATGATTATAAGTGCAATTCAAGTGTGGTTTCATGATGACGAATTGAAGAAAATCTGCGCTACGCTAGTGGAATCGATGCCTAGACTAGTTCAAGAAGTTATTTCTGCGAAAGGAGGACGTACTTCATATTAATATGAAGAATTTACACTATTTTGTATGTATTTTATCTTTGTTTTTATTTTTTCTCCCAATTAATTCGAACAGCATAGTATATTAAGAAAATCTGTTCTGACGATAGGCAATAACCTTGAAACATATGTAAACGGCTGTTATATAGAAAAATGTGTAGGTTTTCAACGTAAGTTTCTTTTACTCAATTTTAGTTTACCTGCATTAAATATAATTCTTAGAATAATTCTTTTATCGTTAAGATTGTCTGGGATTTCCAGAAGCTATAAAAGTCTCACAAAAGCCGGACGGTATTTCATTGTCGTCTGCAACGTTGTGTTGACTCTTCCCAATATGTTTTGGGTGTATAAAACGTGTACGAAACAGTGTTTCGTGTTTTATATATTAATTTTTTATATATCTCTTCAAGTACTATCATCTTTAACTTGAACTACGCCGTTCTGACGATAGGCAATAATCTTGAAACATATGTAAACGGCTGTTATATAGAAAAATGTGTAGGTTTTCAACGTAAGTTTCTTTTACTCAATTTTAGTTTACCTGCATTAAATATAATTCTTAGAATAATTCTTTTATCGTTAAGATTGTCTGGGATTTCCAGAAGCTATAAAAGTCTCACAAAAGCCGGACGGTATTTCATTGTCGTCTGCAACGTTGTGTTGACTCTTCCCAATATGTTTTGGGTGTATAAAACGTGTACGAAACAGTGTTTCGTGTTTTATATATTAATTTTTTATATATCTCTTCAAGTACTATCATCTTTAACTTGAACTACGCCGTTCTGACGATAGGCAATAATCTTGAAACATATGTAAACGGCTGTTATATAGAAAAATGTGTAGGTTTTCAACGTAAGTTTCTTTTACTTAATTTTAGTTTACCTGCATTAAATATAATTCTTAGAATAATTCTTTTATCGTTAAGATTGTCTGGGATTTCAGAAGCTATAAAAGTCTCACAAAAGCCGGACGGTATTTCATTGTCGTCTGCAACGTTGTGTTGACTCTTCCCAATATGTTTTGGGTGTATAAAACGTGTACGAAACAGTGTTTCGTGTTTTATATATTAATTTTTTATATATCTCTTCAAGTACTATCATCTTTAACTTGAACTACGCCGTTCTGACGATAGGCAATAATCCTTGAAACATATGTAAACGGCTGTTATATAGAAAAATGTGTAGGTTTTCAACGTAAGTTTCTTTTACTCAATTTTAGTTTACCTGCATTAAATATAATTCTTAGAATAATTCTTTTATCGTTAAGATTGTCTGGGATTTCCAGAAGCTATAAAAGTCTCACAAAAGCCGGACGGTATTTCATTGTCGTCTGCAACGTTGTGTTGACTCTTCCCAATATGTTTTGGGTGTATAAAACGTGTACGAAACAGTGTTTCGTGTTTTATATATTAATTTTTTATATATCTCTTCAAGTACTATCATCTTTAACTTGAACTACGCCGTTCTGACGATAGGCAATAATCTTGAAACATATGTAAACGGCTGTTATATAGAAAAATGTGTAGGTTTTCAACGTAAGTTTCTTTTACTCAATTTTAGTTTACCTGCATTAAATATAATTCTTAGAATAATTCTTTTATCGTTAAGATTGTCTGGGATTTCAGAAGCTATAAAAGTCTCACAAAAGCCGGACGGTATTTCATTGTCGTCTGCAACGTTGTGTTGACTCTTCCCAATATGTTTTGGGTGTATAAAACGTGTACGAAACAGTGTTTCGTGTTTTATATATTAATTTTTTATATATCTCTTCAAGTACTATCATCTTTAACTTGAACTACGCCGTTCTGACGATAGGCAATAATCTTGAAACATATGTAAACGGCTGTTATATAGAAAAATGTGTAGGTTTTCAACGTAAGTTTCTTTTACTTAATTTTAGTTTACCTGCATTAAATATAATTCTTAGAATAATTCTTTTATCGTTAAGATTGTCTGGGATTTCCAGAAGCTATAAAAGTCTCACAAAAGCCGGACGGTATTTCATTGTCGTCTGCAACGTTGTGTTGACTCTTCCCAATATGTTTTGGGTGTATAAAACGTGTACGAAACAGTGTTTCGTGTTTTATATATTAATTTTTTATATATCTCTTCAAGTACTATCATCTTTAACTTGAACTACGCCGTTCTGACGATAGGCAATAACCTTGAAACATATGTAAACGGCTGTTATATAGAAAAATGTGTAGGTTTTCAACGTAAGTTTCTTTTACTTAATATTAAGAAAATTTGTGGTTTACCTGCAAATATCTTTCGTTATCTTGAATTTAATCTATCTGAGAACGAATAGGTACGTCGTAGGATTTGTAATACTGATGAATGGAAAGACCATAAATGAATCATTCAGTACTACCATAATAATATGCTTCAATAAGTGGCTAATTGCCTACATACGGAACAACAGAATTCTAATGAAATTATTACTGCGGTTGTTTCGCAGAATTATCGTCCTATCAAGACAAATTATGATTGTTCGCAATTTGAGAATCAATTAAACCATATACTAATCTGACCTTGATCGACCTTGCTCTTGAATCTAGAAAAAGAAGGCGTAGGAAGGAACAATGGAAACATAAATAGAAACCATTCGAAATTTAATTACACTTCAAAAAATAAAAGTGCACATGACAAAATGTATTCCACAAATGGACGAGCATTGATCATCAATGCAATATGGAAACTTTTCAACTGCAACTCAATAAAAGTTATTTTCTATGTTTGACGGAAAGCTATCGGATAAAGTTCAATTCATTTCCATTCCCTTGTGGCCGGTTAAAGCGGAATGATGTCAGTATATAACGAGTATAAACATTAAATAAGTGGATCATTTTAATGAATAAATGTTTCGACTTAACAGTTTTTTCCTCAAATGGATGAAATAAACTAGATCAAAAAAGCAATTGAACTTAAAGAATATCAACGTGTACTCTTTTATAAGTAGGTGATTCATTTGAATGATGTTGTGAATGGATCATTAAGCAGTTCTACTCCATATATTGTGGAAATATCAAACTTTTTGGTAGAAAATATGTAAATTATGAACAGAAAATATGAGATAAAAAAATGATAAGTGCATAATTTTTCATAACAAAAATATATCTGTACATTGAAATTTCATCTTTTTGTATATATATATATATATAATTATATATATATATATATATATATATATATATATATATATATATATATATATATATATATATAAATAATTATATATATATATATATATATATATATATATATATATATATATATAAATAATTATATATATATATATATATATATATATATATATATATATATATATATATATATATATATTATTTTGATATATATATATATATATATATATATATATATATATATATAAAGTTTTTCATATTAAAAGATGCTCTACTGTACGTTAATATGTCACAGAACTGCTCCTAAACGACTGTACCTATTTTGTTAAAACTTTTTATGTGAGTTAAAGTGGATTCGAGAATGGTTTAGTTCCCAATTGGACCCGATAGGTGGCGCTGCAATCGAGTTCTTGAAGTTTTTGAATTAAAGATGTTTTAACAGGACAACGTCTGTTGGTTCGCTAGTTCCATATATAGATATATTCTTTAGTTTCACTTAATTAATCTAAAATTAAATTTTCACAAATTGGATGATGTTCGTACATCATAATGCTTAGTAATCATGTTTTATGCTCATATATTTATCGAATGCATATTAATTCATTTGAATATTGAGATCGAAAGTCTACAGGATACGCTGTAGTATTCGTTTTTCAGGTTTTCACGCCACAAATTACACAAAAAGCGATTTTTTCCTTTCGGAAGTAAAAATGGATTATAAAAAACAAAAACCAAGTTCTCATACTGCATCTGTCAAATGTCAATTGCTGACTGCATTTTGATATAATTTTTTTTTTGTAGGTGGCTTAGACATTGTTGAAATCGTGAATAAACGACTTAGAATTACACCCAATGTATTATTTTTTTATGAAAAATTGGATAGGGTTTAACACCGTTATTTACATTCAAATTCAGTTTTTGAAATTAATCGTTAGCATACTTCATGGATATTGATTTTTAGCGAAATAAATAACCCTCTTCTGAGTTATTTCAAGTCAAGTATCTATGGTTTAGACTAGAGATGTAACGGAAGTGGTTATACCGAAACCGAATTCAGAATCAGAGGCAAGAATGTGTTAAGGCAAGTCTATGAAAATTATACACATTATTCATCAGTTATAGGTATTTTTATCAATTCAAAAAATTATACATGTATAGGTAGGCGTATGAATTGTAAACAATCGAATTTGAAATCTTTAACAGTCTAGTGTCTAGTGCAATCAAGTAAATTGAAAAACCCTTGCGGATAATTGCCACAGATAATAAACAATAAATTTATTGCCACAGGAAATAAAAGTGTGATTATCTACTGAATAGTAAAGACAAACCGAACAGCTGTGTTTCATCCTATTTTGGGTATCATCAATTTACAACGAGTTCGATATTTTTCGGAATGCACTAAACATTCAGAAACATTGCACACACATTCATCACTCACGAATTTTTTCGTTGACATTTGTGCAAACAGCTATCAGAGAGTTTTATTCGATATATTTCGACCGAATATCGGAGGGAAGACTAACTGACTATGAAGGATGCATGAATCTTGCAACTATGTTTACATATATAGTTTCGAGATTCACGAATCATCCATACTTAGTCAAATCGAAATATTTCAAATAAAATTCTGAGGGAGCGGTCTACACTAATGTTGTCAAAGAGAACGAACCTATCACTTTTGAGAGTGAATATTGAGTGCGCTTCGAAAAATCATCGAACTTGTTGAATGATAATATGATACAATTGTTTCATCCTTATTAGGAACAAACAATCAAGAATCGATAAGTTTCAAAAGGCCCCCAGGTCCTATATCCAAATGAGAAGATCATTAGTTCTTGAATTAATCACGTGACCTCGCTCTATCGAAGAAAAGACGTATAAACTAGATGTTGTCATTCTAGATTCCTCATCCTGACAACATTACTGAGAGTACGTGAAGGCTTTGTCTTTGTAGACATTTCAAACACTCCATTGCTCTGTTTGTAATGTGTAGGAATGGTCTTTTTCTAATCGCTTCAGATTTCACCTAGGCGGACAAAAATATAACTAGTTTCGAGATTCACGAATCATTCATGCTCAGTCAATACTGAGACTTCTTGTATAGACAGTTCCCTGATAGTATTGTACACAATTCCTAGGAAATGTATGTGATTCCATAAATCGCAAGGAAATGTGTAAAATAATTTATATTAGACACATTTCCTAGGAAATCTATACATTTCCTAAATAGCAATCGGAAATGTAAAACATTTGAGATATCAACGTGTACTTGGGGTTAGCATGGCGAGGGGAGGATAAAAATAAATTTTTGTGCACTTCCAAGTGCCATTCAAGCTTATCTACAAAAATAAATAGCCATATGGACTGACTCGTTTACATTTAACAAAGTATAATAATATAAAGACTTACTCTAATATTGTGACATTTATAATTACAATAACAGACTGATTACTTACCAAACAAAAAATTCACTTTATAAGAATAATATAAGTCGATTTTGTGATAAATACCTTTTGAAAGTTACTAACAGTTGATTTTTGAAGCTTTAATTAATAAGATAATATGAAGATTATTATATTTTACGATAATGATTGTTACCTGAACGTTGTTGTCTCAACGATCAAAAATTATTATTCTCATTTTAACGTGTTTTATTACAGAAAGCATTATTTTTATAATGTGATCATCATTTCCTAATACGATATTGGAATTAAATACAATTCCTATGTTAATGTGTACAATTCTTAGGAATTGTACACATTGACATAGGAATGTCAATGTACATGTGTAAAATTCTTAGGAATTGTACACATTTCCTAAGAGATTTATGTATTTAATAGTTTTTGAAACAATATTTTTCTTGAAATTGATTTATTTTATATTTATATTTAATTGATTTATTGTATATATATACACGATAAATAAGGAGTATTGCCGTATAATATTAATTAGTAAAAGATGATGACTTCTCGGCAAAAGTAGAGCCACTATAATTGATACACAACCAATATATTAACCTTGTCTTTATTTCGAACATGTTTACATTCTTCATCAGGACTCTGAAAAATAAATAATTAAATAAATATTAATGCTAATGGCAATAGCATTAATAAAAAAACAGACTTTGCTAGGCTCAGTTGCATCTATAGTTATCCACTCTCGAAGAAAATTCGATAAGCCCAGCTACAATTCCTGAGTTCTGTTTGACGTTTTGTGTTCTTTCACTTGTGGTGACAGTTGACAGACAGTTTTGCACTTGAAACTCTGTGATCCTTAGTGACGTTTGTCTGTGTTTTCTGACAGCTCGGTATCTTTAACATATGATTGTTGTGACACCTGATTTTATTATATATATTTTATATTGCGTTTTCAATGAGATTATCTGGTTCTGTAAGTTCTAAAATTTGTTTTACCATCTATTTTCACCGCTGCGTACAGTCAGGCTACATCTACAGCCTAGTTAACCGTATGATGTAATTTTTTGGTTAAAACACTTTGTTTTACACTTATTTATTTTTCAGAGTCCTGATGAAGAATGTAAACATGTTCGAAATATAGACAAGGTTAATATATTGGTTGTGCATCAATTATAGTGGCCATACTTTTGCCGAGAACTCATCATCTTTTACTAATTATATATATATATATATATATATATATATATATATATATATATATATATATATATATATATCAGGAGTTGGAATAAGTTAGTAAAGGTAATGGTTACTCGGTTACGTGGCCTCAATCTGCCTACTCCACGAACTGAATAAAGGAAAATGAGGAAAGGTTAACTGGTTACGTGGCCTCAATTTGCCTACTCTACGAACCAAATGAGGGAAACTAGGAACGATAAGAAATAATTCGGTTTCGTGGCCTCAATCTGCCTACTCCACGTCAACTCCGAGTCAACTGAAGTTGACTCCGAAGAGTAGGCAGCTTGAGACTTCGGAGTTAACTATTAGAAACGATTTGGCTCGTGGAGTAGGCAGATCGAGGCCACGTAACCGAGTAACCCTTACCTTTACTAACTTATTCCAACTCCTGAAGATGGCTTCTCAACGGAAGCCGAAACGTCGAGATTATATAAATCTAGAACCGGCTCATTCCGAGAACCAAGTTTTATATATATATATATATATATATATATATATATATATATATATATATATCTTGAAATTGATTTATTGCCTGTTTGAGGTATTTATTTTGAAAGTTTTTAGCATTAACAGGCTTTTTTAATATGAAAAAGTTTATTTCTGTTGACGTTTCGTTGTTATATTACAACTTTGTCAAAACTAATTAGTTTTGACAAAGTTGTAATATAACAACGAAACGTCAACAGAAATAAACTTTTTCATATTAAAAAGCCTGTTAATGCTAAAAACTTTCAAAATATATATATATATATATATATATATATATATATATATATATATATATATATATATATATATATATATATATATATATATATATATATATATATAAGGAAATGACATTTTTTGTGCTTATGGCACTGAATGAAATATTTAAGAAAATGAACACTAGAACATTCATTTGAAAAATCTGTGGTGCGACTGACGAGTTCCTTGCAGAACGAAACATATATGTCTCGCACTTCCATCAGGTGTGGCATCGATTTCAATATTTCTCTAACATTTATCCCTTGAAGGATAATGGAGACATCACATTGTACACGTTCACATATCTAGCTCTACTATAACATTCTCTTGATTAATTTCAATTTTTCAAATGAATGTTCTAGTGTTCATTTTCTTATATATATATATATATATATATATATATATATATATATATATATATATATATATATTCATTGATATGAATTGTAATCACGAGAAGTGCTTTTTTCAATACAGACGGGAAAAAGTGCATTCGTGCATGAATTGTTCAGTTATACTCATCAGGGACTAATAACCATCCGAGGCGTTTTTTCAACATCGTCTAATGCGATTATTATTAGAGTGGCGTGAAGGTCGCCGGATAAATGATCCGCAGGATATCATTATTTTAAGTTTGTTTCTTCTGCGGTTCTGGGACTACTTTCGAGTTTTTTGTTCTGAAGTCATGCATATTATGAATTTGCATTATACCTTATTGCAAGTTTATAACAGTTGCCTCATGCATATTCATCATCGTCTGATGAAAGGTTTTATCTTTTAGGAGATGCATCGAGCCTGTGAAAATTCCACGAAACTCTTCGTGCGTGAGAAAGAGTACTTTTCAAGACTTGCTCATCGCACAACACGCAACTGGGTTGATCGGTAGCTTCTCACGTTACATTTTAAAATGTCAATTTTGGAGGAAACGAGAACTGGAAGGGTAGGCGCACATTGCACACTCAGGATTGGGATATCATTCGATCGGTTTTCTATTTGCCACATATAGGGGAAGGCTACGTCTGACGACCCTGCGCCTGTAATGGTTCTATATACTCAACACTCAGTAGCATTGTATAATCTTAATAATAAGTTAACCCCCCGAAACATATGAGAAACATGAGATGCACTTCGAAATATTCAACGAGTGATGTGCTAGAAAAGGATTATATGTAATTATGTCTTGTTTGATATATTTTAATTTAGAAAAGCGGGGTGATTTGAGGGGGAAAGTAACTCGTCATTCCATAATAATATACACTGAATACTTCATAATTTTGTATATCGTCCCCATGATGTATTAATATACATAATAATAACATACTCACAAAGTTTATAATAAATATTTGACAATTGCTTCAGGGTGTCACCCCATTTTCAAAAGTTAAACTGAACAACATTTTCAATTTCGATGTCTCCGAAGTAGAGGGACAGGTCATTGTACAGGTAGAAGTATTAAAGTAAATCTAAGAATTATCGAATAACAAAGAAAGTCTTCAATTAAGAAATTGAGGAAATTAACAATGTTGATAAACTGAAGGTAAGTTGATCATAGGTTTTTTCCTTCGGTGCGAATCAGAAATTTCCACTTGTTCTAGAAGATCCAGAGTTTGACTTTTCATCTGTGGTGCAGCCATTTTAATTATTCAATTATGCAATAATAATTTAATTTTAAATCTATGAAATAGTTATTATGAATGCAATGTGTTGAAAGTCCCGTAGAATTTTTGTTCAATATTCAATAAATTCTCTATATTAAGTAACAAAAATTCTACGGGATTTTCATCACATTGCATTTATAATAACCATTTCATAGATTTAAACTCATTAAAATTGCTGCACACACAGAAGAAAAGTAAAACTCTGGATCTTCTAGAACAATTGGAAATTTCTAATTCGCACCGAAGGAAAAACCAATAGTAAATGATCAATTTACCTTCAGTTTACCACCATTGCTACTTTCCTCAATTTCTTAATTGCAGACCTTCTTTGTTATTCGATAGTTCTTAGATTTCATTTAATACTTCTACTTGTATAATAATAACCTGTCACTCTACTTCCGAGGTATCGATATCAGCCTTAAGTCGATTAATGTTGGTCGAAAAATGTTGTTCAGTCTAACTTTTGGAAATGGAGTAACACCCCGAAACAATTGGCAAGTATTTATTATAAATTTTGTGAAACCAAACCAAGTTCCATCAACTTTACATGATGTATTATTGTGTATAGTTTGACTATACACAAGAGATATTCACTTGTGAGTAAAAAAACCGAAGCTATACTATCTTCAAGATTCTAAGCGCAAAATGTCAAACGTTACGTAAGTTGATTTGTAACTGAAATTGAAGAAATGAACAAGATAAATTTGCCTCAAGGTGTAAAAACAGTTTTATCACTATCGGCCCACCTGAAGGGAAATATTTTTCCATAATAGTGAAAACATGATTCTTGGCGCACCTCATGTTGGTATTCCATAACTTTTAGGTATTCAACTTTCATATTAACCGCATAAAATTAATATCTCACGTAATATAAATGGGAATGAAATGCTGTCGTTCCAGCAATCAACACCTTAAATTGTTGTTTATCGAACGAATTACGTCGAATTTCATGAATTGCAACGAAAATGATAATTATTAAATTAGTATTCTTCAGTGGCAACGGATTGATATTTCCAAAGCATCCAAAGTACTTGCATAACTTGTACCGGTTAGCGAAGAGAGTAGCTCATGACTCTTTTGATTACTATCTTTTAATCGTCGTTGCGAACAGGTGATATTATAAACGAGTCCTGCCATTTCAAAACGTATCCAATCGTCAATTAATCGAAAACAGTCAGCAAATGCATGTTCAAATAAAGTAACTTTCAAATAGAATAGGAATATTAGTTATGAAAGGGAGTAACTTATAATGTCATAATTGAGTTACTGGAATTTCGAATATCTCTGCGCTATGGTTTCACACTTTATTTCCCATAATAGAGGATCTTCCATTTGACGATAAAACTACGTGCTAGATATGAAGAGAGAAGTCTTGTATAATGAAGAAAAAATTTAAATCGAGAGAGACTAATCATCATTAATATGTTCATCCTACGTTATCTATATAGAAATGTGTCGACTTCTTTTCAGGAGTGTGTTCCTTCCTGTTTTTCCATCTCCAGGTTCGTCCAACTTGAAGTTAGGTACGCCGTTCTAAGGAGAGCCAATAAGCTCGTAACTCGTGTCAGCAGCTGCTACCAATTACGGGATATGCCGACATTGTTCACTTTCGTTTATATACATACACACACACACACACATATATATATATATATATATATATATATATATATATATATATATATATATATATATATATATATATATTAATTAAAAGTATACTATAACGTTCTTTCGATAACTTTTTGACAACTTATTCAAAAGAACATTATAGCAGAGCTGGCTATGTGAAACATGAACAATGCGATGTCTCCATCATCCTTCTAGGGATAAATGGTGGAGAATATTGATGCCTACATTTATTGGAAGCGTAAGACAGTTAACTGTTTCGTACTACAAGTTACTCATCAGTTACGACACGCCCAACAAATGAAAGGCAACGACTTTAATCCTCACATACCCTCTTATCGATCGGGAGACAGAAATATAAAATAACTCGTGTTCATATATAATGCATAAATTGATGAACATCTTAAATCTAAGAAGTCAATGAAAATGATAATCCGCTGTTTTATCGAAAAATTGTGTTCAGCGATGAGACTCATTTCTGGCATTGAACGAATATGTAAATAAACAAAACTGTCGCATCTGGAGTGATGAACAGCCACATTCATTACAAGAATTATCATGCATCCTGAAAAAACGACAGTTTCGTGTGGTTTCTCAAGACGGTGCCACATGCCACACAGCTCGTGAAACAATGGCATGTTGAAGGATGAATTTCGTGAGCAGCTTATCTCTCGAAATGGCCCTGTGAATTGGACGCCAAGGTCATGTGATTTGACGCCTCTGGATTATTTCTTGTGCGGTTATGTAAAGTCGTTAGTGCATGTGGACCAGGCGAACACAATTGAAGCCTTACAGGATAACATAACACGCGTAATTCGTGGGATACAGGCCGAAATGGTCGAAAAAGTGACGCAAAATTGGACCTTCCGAATGGACCATTTGATACGAAGCCGCGGACAACATTTACATGAAGTTATCTTTAAAATGTAAATGGCAAAGGCCAAGTTATCAATTTCAATAGAAATTTTGAATATATGATGCAAATTGAGTGTTTTATTTGATTAAAAAAAAACTACGCTTGAAAAATCATCCATTTTATCTCATTTTCATCTGTTTGTAAGGGCTTAGTTTCATGTGTTGTCTAATCTCACTATCTGATAAAATTTCTAACTATTGACATTATTTTTCTAATTTCAATTCACAACTAATTATCTAACTCAAACTTCTTTTGACCTTTACCCTCCTTTCTACTCGAGGAGGGCGAAGGCGTTGCAAAAAAGGCAAACTCTCTTGTCGCAGTAAAAATAGACCTGTAAGTTTTAAGACCAATAGACAAAATACTAAGCTTTGTGGATCTGTATTTAATGACTTTAAGTGATTGAGAATTGAAACGCTTATTTTTTTTTAGTCATTTTTAATTTGCAAACTAACTAGAGGAATGTGTGAAAAAAATTTTTAAATGTTGGTTATCGTACTCGCTTTGATTTGTATATTAAAAAATTTTTAAACCCTCACAATTTTTGATAGTTGACCTCCATGGTAGTAAATAAAGCCATGGTTGTCATTTGATAGCAAACGACAAGATTCTCTGAACTAATCATTAAACAGTTCTACTCTATATATTGTGGATACTTTCCAGATGGAAATAATATTATCCCCCAATGTCAGTTTTTACGACTAAGAGATATACTCAGCAAACTCTATAGAAACTTGCTCTAAATCCATATTTCTAATTCAATGAATGATGACGCCTGAAGAAACTAATGAAACAACAACGATTGTTTTAAAACCATCAACTCATCTGAATACGAATTCAAATCTGACGCAATAAACCAGTTATATAGTGGTAATTTCATACTTTGCCCTAATATCTATCAACATAACGATTCTCACAATACTATTGAGATAGGTAATTTTCTCAAGGAATTTCGTGATATTTAAAATTTCAAGCTTATTACACACCTGCATAATAATTTCTACCGCGAAGTATACCATTAATCTCCGGGTTGAGAAACCACAAGAAAATGTTTATTATTGTTCAGATAAAAACTGAGACGAGAGTTTCAGTAATAATCGCAATTAATTTTATGATAAACCAAGAATTGGTTTTATATAAAAATCGATGGTTTTTCGAGAAATGCATGGTTCTTAGTTTGATCAGTCCTTCATTTCGGTGATGCAAATTTAGTCTTTTGTTTCAAGTGAACCGTTATCGAATCCTCTAGGAAGTTGTTCATGTTATGCGTAACTGTTGTTTCAATATTGAAGTGAATAGAAGACTCTCGAATTGGATACTTGCGATAGTGCCGAATTCTGTATAACAAAACTTGAATTATAATTTTTATACAGAATCGGACACTTAATCTATCGATGAATCCTTCAAGACATTCTACATGTAGGTATAGGAAAAGTCAGAAATTTGACCATTGACAACAATATACATATATAGAAAAATACCAAGCAAAGGCATCACCAAACAATTTTTGAACTGATGTGAAGGAAGAGGACAGAAACACCCTAGTAGTTCTCTTTATAACTGCTTTGAAGTATTTCATTTTACTTGAAGACACATTTCTGAAAGTATCCATTTGAAATCCTTATGTTTGAAGAATTTTAATATTTTCAGTCTCTTCGTCAAATGATTATAAAGTTCGATGCCACTATAGGTAAAAATTTAGGCACAAAAATAAATATGAGTTATATGAGCTACTGTACAAATGATTTATTTGTCTCTTGTATCATATTCAGGATATTGGGAACACTTCATTCCTGACTATTTTTTCTTAGGTTAATTAGGCAAATAAATATGCCAATAAAAAATTTCGAATTCACATACCCATGAAAATGAATATCTTCTTTCAATAACGTGAAATGCTTTTACCGACAATAATTTTTGCCCATCAAATAATACTTAGAGTACTTATTGGTAGAACATACAATATGTTCCAGAATAATTGCTTGATATGGTTGACATAATTTCGAGTTATTAAACAATTACCAAAACTGCAAATAATAACAACAAAAACGAAACTGTTCAAATATTTCCTATCTATGGTTTTACATCGAACGAACTGGAAAAAACATCGGCAAATTCAGTTTTGAACGATATTTCATTCAGTCCTCATGCAAAAACATAATTTAATTTTTTATCAAATTTGCAAGAGTATAAAATAACACTCGAAAAGGAAAAACAACTAAAAAATAAAAAGTAGCCAAACATAAAAAATTTAGGCTACAATCCACGTCACATTATCTTTAGAGGATCTTTTTGATCCTTATAAAAACAGTGGTATTTTGAACTTCAATGTTCAGTTTCGCAAATGCAATGGTTCAATAATTTACAAACATTGAAAGAAAACGCTCTTTGGGACAGAGATGTATGATGTAATTGGGGTGTGAGTAAACCATTGGACCTTACATCCAAGTTATGTACATCTTAATCGGATCTTACGGTAGCAATTAAGAGTTTTTTCCACTACTTTCTTATGCCCCATATACAGGAACCTAGACAAATCCTGTGTATCATTTCTATCCTTTTTCTATCGAATTCACACAAAAATTTAAACAATATCACAAAACGTAAATTTGTAAAATAGTAAACGACAAAGAGTCACAAAACAGTCCAAGATAAGTATTTGAAGCAATATTTTTTTATTACAGAAGATAAACATCATCTTCAATAATATTAATATAGTAATTATAAGTTCTTTAATCTCAACAGGTATAATACTCAGTTACAGAAAATAATAACATAATGTTGAATAATCACTATTAAGTATAAAAAAATTCGCTTTCTCTGTCCCTATATCCCTATGTATGCTTAAATCAAAAAACTACGCAACGGATTTTGATGCAGTGTTTTTAATGCATAGAGTGATTGAAGAGGAAGGTTTATATGTATAATAACATCCATCAAATAGTGGAGTCTAATACTGTTATTTTTGAGGTTTCTAATGGTATGTCGTAAATAATTACATATTTTCCGCTTACATTGCAAACGCTGGCTGAAGCCTACGAGATTTATCGAAATAATGTACTAAGTATTGAACACATTGAAAAGGTCTACAGAAAACTCTGCTGTGGTATATGTCTATCTCTTATGGATATCCCACAATAACATTTTTATGTCATTTACTTTTGTACGACAAATAATGGCTAATTTTCGAAGCGATTTTGAGCAATACAGCATTAATTCTTATCCAATTAAATACCTTGAATACATTGTTGATTTAATATAGATCTACTCGTATATGGCCCTTTACAGCATATGATTTAAATGAATATTTTCCAAGATATTACAGATTTACAGAGAAAGCGACTTTTTTTCATAAAGTAGTAATATATATATATATATATATATATATATATATATATATATATATATATATATATAATATATATATAAAATCTGCGTTATATGCCGACATGATAATTTATATGTCAAAACAACGTTGGCCGGGTCAGCTAGTAGCTAAATAAATAAGACGAAAAGAAATATAACAAAGAGCTTAATCTAATCTAAAACTAAAAAATCAACTAATAACTAAATAATAAAATCAAATAAAATATTACAAAGAACTCAATCTAATTCAATTCATTTTAGTCAATTTCATTCGTTCACATAACTGCTAATAATGACTGCTGTTATTATTATGACTGTTGTGCAGTAATTTGTACAAATATTTGAGTGATAAAGTTTCTCTCCTGCCCTGCAATAATATTGAACTAGTTCTAGTCAATAATTCGTTATGGTTGACTTATCTCTGTCGATAAACTGTATCATCCCTCCAAACTAAGAATTCCAAGAACCTCCTCTGAATGGACTCAAGATGGTATTACTGATCTTGAGGAATACAAATTGAAAAATGAGAACATCGTTCGAACAAAGCAGGAAAATTGTACTTTATAGAATTCATTGAAATCAAAACATAAAATCACAAACAAAAATGTCCTTAAAACAATCAATACTGATGGTAATTCGCACAAAACTGATATTTCCTGAAAAATTCATCGTGAAGACGAATTTCACTAGGACGAGTATATTGTATGTTTGCAATTAAAACGAGGTCAATAAAATGGCAATGCTGAATGAGCAACTCACAATTGAAACTAATTAATTCGATACTGTGGGATTCTTTTACACATAACCTGAATTCATCGGAAACAAAATACAAAATCAAGCTGTGCTCAAGTAGTTCACGTCTGTTCTACATTGTATCCTTTCACTTCGATTATTATTGCATTTCCCGCACATCCATTCACCAGCAACAATCATTATCCGTGGAAATGAATGACCTTGAAGTTAAATTTGAATGAAACTCTTATTTATAGAAGCATGTAAGAAAAACATAAAAAATTGCTGGGATATTTTCGTTGGTACAAGGTCGAGATGTTTCGTTCGTTCGAATTTTTTAGTTGCTGATAATTATCGGACAAACACGTTATTCTGTGGTTAATTTTATATTATACAGGCATAATTAGCATCAATTACTGGAGCATCTTCGTAGAGGAATACAAATATGAAAAATGTTACTACTAACAGTAGTAATTATATGAATAAATAAAATAAAGACGCTAATTGAAGGATTTCACAAATAAACCCATCTACTAGTATAGTGACGAGTTTTTTGCACGAATTCAAGATAGAAACTTCAGTTTTTATCTCAGTTATATAACTGAATCATACAATGCCAACATATAAGAAAATTATTTATTTCAATAAACATTAAGTACAATCTCTTACATACATTTACATAGATATAGCGTGCGAAATAATTTATGGAATCAATTAAATACCTACCAGCCGGAAAAGAAGATGTTTATGAAACTTTGCTGGTAAGAACAATGACGCATAACGTAACTAATGCGATTATTTTTAATGGTGTTACGGTTTAACCGGGAATACCTTCAATTTTTCACATCAGACGAAATTCTTGGAGACTTTAATATATCTTTTCATTCTACTTTCTATACAGGTAATTGTTCCGTTCAAGAGTTTAGAGCGTATCATTTTTGAAAAGAGGAAACGGATTTTATATTTTCTATAGACATAAGCCAAATTGAAAGTACAACTTAATTAATTAATATATTTGCGGCTGCCGTTCTATAGTATAACCACATTTTTAACCGCATGGTTGACGAACTGGGGGATATTTGAAAAGTACAGAGTTGACCAGCCATAGAGATTGCATTTCCTTCTTCTTCTAAGTACTAGTAAGTCCATGGTGTATTCCTCTTCGTCACGATGCTCCATGGAATGGTAAAATCTTATATCTATTTGATCCATTAACAACTTGATGGTGACATTTTTTTGTATTTATAGGTTTCTATACGTTCTAAAATATCGAGTTTTTGCTTTTTGAAGCTGTATGTGATATTTTTGAATTATCTTACATGAAAAAGGATGTATAAACAAAATTCGAGTTCTCATTGTCCAGTCTGAAGGAGCGTTAATGTTCTTTGAATCTCGCAAGATTCAATAATATTGAATCAAGAATTACCACTTACAGAACTATGTAGTTTTGAGTTGCCAGTGCTGAACTGCTTCAGAGTTTTTGGCATTAACTGAGTTTTAGTGCGATATCTCAAGAGAAACAAATCTTTTACAGTATTACGATATTCTTGAATCAGCTTACGTATAGCATCGATATTTTCCAGGGTGATTGTAATGTAATACTGTTTTATTCCAGTAGATTGTGAGTATAATCCATTAACGTTCGAATTCTATATGCCAATGAGAAAATTTCCCGCTGATCATTGATGAAAAGAGATACTAACTCGGTTAGGGATTTTTCTTGTTACAACTTCCACAGAAAATTGTGAAAAATTAACGCAAAAAAGTTATCAACTTCAAAAATTCCGAATTGCTAAAGATTCGAAAGAAGTGATAATCAGATCAAGTTGACTTCAGATGAACAGTGAATTTTGACATTTTACGTTTTCACACTCGGCTTGTATGTTTTATTGGCAACACTTAAAACACAAACCTCGTATAAAAAACGTATATTTCTCTAAATTGAATGTTCATTTGTGAGAATACTTTTGAACATTATGATTCTTCTGCTGCAGATGATTTTGAAAACTAATTTCAAACACTAATTCATCATAAAATGAAGAATTCATTTAGGAATATTGATTCAGAAGCATAGAAAAGAAAATTATAGAAAATAGTAGGGTACTTCGAGTTATAGTCATTAGGTACTGAATGGGCTTTATACAAAAACAGACATTTTAGAAAACCGGTTTTCGAATAATAATTTTTCCAGAAAACCGGTGTTAAACGATTTCGAATTTTTATAAAAAATTTTTTACTCGTATCTTCTGTAATTCGAACAAAAAATTTTAACAGAAAATTCAGAGTGATAAAAGCAGTTTTTGAGTGAAATTATTTAATGTTCAATTTTATTGATAGTAAATTTTTTATGCAATTGGTATAACATAGAAATAATAGTTGACTAGGATTAAATAACTTCAAAAACAATTATTCGTTGTTTATGCATTATTTTCATAAGAAGGATGTAAATATTTTTATAATAGTGGAACCAGTAATTCAGCAAACGGTTCGAATATATAAAAACAATATATTTTCATGTTTTCATAATAAGCATATTATTTTTTAAAAAACCGATGTAATTAAATACAGATGGATACTTAATAAAAACAATTAGAAAAGATATAACTGTGTATTATATAATGTTAATAATAATCAAAGCCGAAACACAAGAATAAATAAAATTTATGTATAAATACTTATTACAATCAATTTTAGTTTTGCAGGCAGTTAAATGAAGGACTTAGTATTTTCTATTCTGGCAATTTTAATACGAATTTAAATACTCCATTTATTTTTTTGTTTAATGAAATATGATTTCAGAAAACAGATGATGATATCGATTTGCTATTTAGCCGTGTCCCTAGTTTATTCACAAAATTCCCCGAAATAGAAAATACCCTCTCACTTGCAACTGAACTAGAATGGTTTTTAAAGCCTAAATTTTTTGTCCTTTTAATTGTGGCTTCCAGGCCTAAGAACTCTTTTCTTAGAGTTCCATAGTGAGTGGGAGTCACTTCTTCCGGTTCCTTTAAGCATTTATTAATCCCATAACATTTTTCAATGAAACATTATCTGGCTCTTGAATATCGCTTTCATCACGTTTTGAATATCACATTCTTCCCCTGAAGAGTAATCTTTATATAATCTTAGTCGGTTCTTAAAAACCGACAAACCCTAGTACTGATAAAGTTGATGAAATGTACGCTGATTTCTTCTGAAACATCGTTTGATATTTTGAATAAAAAACAGTTTTGAATACCGTTACAGTTAAAAACAGTTTTGATAAGAGACTAAGTTTATAATTCGACTAAAATTATATTGAATAAATAATTTACATACAGTCAATTCACATTCAATTATTTCGTTATTTATTTCAATTTCGATGTATTTTAAATTAGCGAAATTCACTTCAAACTAAATTGATCATAAATAAGGTAACTGATTTCGTTTGAGATAAAAGGGGCAGGATATAATATGAAGAAAGGCAACTATAAATGGAAAATATAAACAAATCTGTGCCACCACATTGCTACTCTATAAACGTAAAAGCAAACCAAATATAATGTTTATGTAGAATTTCTTTGAAGTGGAACCCAAGACAAATTAGAAGCCAATTGCATGCTGCTTAATATGTGGTCTGCATATAGTTTCGAGTATTTGTTGGACAGATAATAAACCACACTTCAGTGAATAACCACTATGTTCTTTGAATGCTTAATTATTAGAACCCATTGTTCGATGGAACACATCGACATGCAATTTCGACACGCAACCAATATAACTGAGTAAATATATGACACAGTAAAATATGGTAAATAATGAATATTAAAGAACTTTATCGACTCATTGTACTCAAAAAACTTCCAAGTTACAAATCATTTTCGATAATTCGTTGCAATTTCAAAGAAATAACGATTTCTTTTTATGACAATTACAATTAGTGTCAAAGTTTCGAACATTCAGGTTCGAAAATAAAATCTTAATTGAGAACCTATCGATGAGAACGAAAAGGTTGGAAGTAAACCCAACACACGTCGGTCTTTAGACTCGAATCAGGATAACACTAGTTCAAATAGCTCAAAATTCAGGGTAGTGGTTCACCATGAAGACGACAGGCGAATGCATGTCGAAACACCGGAAACATCAAACCGACAAATTGATAATAGAAAAACAACCCTAGAACCTGAAACCACTCCCAAACAACCCTTCTACAAATAATCCATTACCAAGAATATCGAGTTCACAAATAGAAGAAAAGTTAGATGAGTGTTTCCCAACCTCTGGTCCGCGGACCTCTGGGGGTTCGGTAGTATGTGTATGGGGTTCCGTCGTCTTCGACATTAAAATTGATAAGTAAATACCGTAGCAACCCTCAAATCAATGCATTCTCAATTTTCATGGAAAAGTTATTTTTTGTATTGCTAAAACGAAATATTTTGAATTTATCCCCAAAATTTGTTAAACAAAGAGACCCTTCAACTAGTTTTCCATTTTCTACAACACATTCTATAAATAAATACAGTTATTATAAGATATATGACCTAAAAGGTCATTTGGTTATAAGAAAACTTCGGTTAATACCTCATCAAATTTAAGCAACAAGAGGACGAACAAAACATAATACGTCATCTAATTTGTCCATCAATTAAAATTATGTACTTTATACGAATTTTCTCCACTATTGCGATGAAATCGGAGAAAGTTTCTGATCTTGTAAACTCTATAATGAGATACTATACAGTATATCATTATATTTATGGGGCATACACCTCATAAAGGTTATGGAAGATATAATGGCATAAATATATATATATATATATATATATATATATATATATATATATATATATATATATATATATATATATATAAAAAAAAGAAGCTTACGGTATAGACCTGCAATTTTATAAGAGCCGTTTACATATGTTTCGAGCTATTAGTTCTCTTCAGAACGGCTCAGTTCAAGTTTTAGATGTTCGAACTTGGAAGTTAATTCAAAATTAGAATTTTGTGTTTTGTGTTTTTTAATTAACTTCCAAATTCGAACATCTAAAACTTGAACTGAGCCGTTGTGAAGAGAGCCAATAGCTCGAAACATATGTAAACGACATAACTACATATATAAACGACTTACTATATTTACTCAATTCTGCTACATGTTTACTTAAGTTTATTTTACCTAGGTTTACTTAATTTTCAGTTGAGATTTCCGTAATTTAGAAACATTTTTCAATATATTCTTTTCAAATTATGCTATGACCTTGATGAAATAACGCTATGCGAACTGATAGATTTCGTTCATTGTCGAAATACATAAAGACGGAGCAAAAGTACATAAAAAAGGATCCAAATTTTCTACCTTTTTTATTTTTTCAAGCCGAAATTTCATCAAGTCTTTTTTGTCGACTAACAGCCCTGAAGATCAGAAAGCCATATATTGCAACGTCATTTTTTGGAATTTGAATTCGGACATAACAATTTTTTGTACTTGCAAGTAACGTGACTGTCCAAATTGAATTAATCTTAAGATAATCCGAAATAAGCCAAGCGACAACGAGCGATTTACAGGTCAGGTAATTAGGCACCAGAGTGAACACTGCCACACGCATTGTACTCCATATCGCCATGCTACCTGTTATCATGTTACACATATCTACTAGAGCAGTATTCCCACTGTAGATTGCATGCAAACTCGTGAACATTCAATGCTAAATATCGTACTTGAAGTGCAAAGAGAAAGCAACCGTTATTGAATGATATGAATGTAGAAATTACTTTTCATCCTAAGCATAAGATTGGGATTATTGAAGTATATGTCGCAGAGCAATGTCAAGGCCACACTTGATAGGAAAAACGCACGTCATATGACTCGACAATATTGAAATTATAACGAATTGTTACTTATATATTGAAATATCTTTCAAAAATCTCTAAACAGAAAAGTCTACGTGTAAATTGGCGAATGCGCCGGTCTGATGTTCGCCTTATTCAATTGATCAGGTTTGGGAAAAACCTGATTGAGATCTTCCATAAGATACAAATATACGAAACAATTACAACAAAGCTATATATATATATATATATAGTTTGTATATATAGTTTTATATATAAATATCAACTATTAAATTAAACTCTTGGTTTAATGTTTCACGATTATATTCAACAACATGAATTTGTCAACATGTTTCGAGAGTGAGCTCATTTTCAAGACTGTCTTGAAAATGAGCTCACGCTCGAAACATGTTGACAAATTCATATTGTTAAATATAATCGTGAAACATTAAGCCAAGAGTTTAATTTAATTTAAAATTTGGTAATGTTTCATCAAGAGTTAGCGAGAATTCAATCTCAGTAAATATCAACTACATAATATAGTATTATAACATATAATGCATTATATATACTACATAGTATAAGTTTTTGAATAATTCTTGGACTTTGAAATTGTGTTGAAGAAATCCAAATAATGGTAACATAGATTAAGATGTAAGATAACCTACTGGTGAATAAGTGAGTCACAAAGACTGTTTAACGCTAAGATATACGAGTTACCTAGTAATCTGGGTCGCAACATACAAATAAAAAATAACAATTATCATAATAACATAACAATTATCGTATTGGCGTTTACTTGATGTAAATACATTATAATTGAATGTAAACTTAAATTCAAACACTTGAACTTCTGATTTACACTTTATTGACTACATAGCATGACGCGTTTCGTCGTTACAAACGACTTCTTCAGATACTTACAGAATCATTTTATACATTATTCTGTAAGCATCTGAAGAAGTCGTTTGTAACGACGAAACGCGTCATGCTATGTAGTCAATAAAGTGTAAATCAGAAGTTCAAGTGTTAATAACAATTATCGTTGCGTTTTAAGGAGTTCTTCATTTCTACGCATTCTGAAGATAGTCTTCATTACCACACGTTAACTACCCCTACTCCCTTTCCCTTACGGTAAGGTCAGCTGATACGTGGTAATATATGTAATGGAAATATAAGATTGTCATCAGAATTCGTATAATTGAAGAAATCCTGAAAACATAAAAACAATCTATATCTATAAAAATCGTTCTAAAATACTGGTAACAATTATTATTGAGCATGTCGTAGACAATAATTAGTCTTTTGACAGTAAATAAATGCTTCTAAGTGCAAATTATAGTATACATACTTCTTATAATAGTTCTGCTTTCACTCACAAAAATACGGGCGGTTTTTGAATATTTCACTAGCAAATTCGTACCTATGTGTGAATAAAAATTCTATACTGTTGTTTTGGTTTGTTGTACAGGTTTTCCACTTGTCACATTTCAGTCTCATTTCAGAAATCCGGAAATTGATAAGCGTAGACAGTAAAAAAAAACGAATTAAAAAGATACAAATAATCGATTTAAAAAACACCGAATTTCATGTCCGCAGTTGAACTTTCCTTTGTCTCTAGTTTCACTATTAAATCAATTTTGAGGCCTGAGCACAATTGGTTTTTCGATATATATATAACGACAACGACAAAAACAATTAATGGCCAAACAATGACGGAACGCGATTCCTTTTCGCGGTTAGCCATTTGCTCCGGGAACAGTATTCAATGTCTGAAGAAATCATACAGACTGACTAACATATTCTAGAATGAAAAATCTCGACAAAAATCGAAAACGATGACGGAGATTCGACCGCAGAACTGAATACGCTGACATCATACCTGCAAAAAGAGTCTGATGAAGTTTGAATTTCTTTGTGAATGTCATGAGGTTCTAACAATCATACTTCCGTTTAATTAATGGAAATTCATCTGAGTTATTTCTTCAGAATCATTAAAACAATGCTCATACTCATTGCAAAACAAACGGGCAGTCTAATGATGTCATCAAATGCAGCACACAAAGAAGAGGAATTATCATTACTCTAACTCAATAACAATAAGAGAAAATGGGCAAAATTTTACATGAATTGGAATATAGAATTCGGACCAACGAACAAGAATCAGGATTGCAGAAATTTAATGTATAGATTATGACAGTTTTCATAGGTACATGAGAAAGTGGGAAAAATTTCGTTATAAGTACAAAAGAATTCAAACAATCCATAATATGAAACAGAAGCGTCATTGCAAGATCTGACCACTCTATCAGAAGTTACTATTACAATCTGAATGAAGCAGAAATATTAGTTGCATTGCTTGATCAAATGACGAAAATTGGACTCAATGTAATTTATCTTAATCAACTCATCCATTGAAATAGCATTCAATTAAGCAACGAAATTATGATTAATTAGGACTAATTGCAATCAGGAGTACCAACAAAATTGAAAAGCAGAAATCAGGAAGATTTTTTAAATCAAATGATAATTATTCAATTTGTTGCTTTTTGAAAATAGCTGTATCAAACTCTTGATGATGGTTTAGTAGCACGAAACATATTTGGCGTGCTTTGAAGAAATGAATGGACTTCAGACGAAGTATTGATTTCCACAGAATTGACTAAGTATTCGATACAAGGGCATCATAAATAATTTTTCATTTAGACAATAATTATTAATGATGTCTTTATATCGATGAGATTCTTTGAATTTTTCAGTTTATTCTTCAGAATGAAATTGTTGAATATTATATTATAAAATTAAGATAAAATCTAAGTACATAATTTCAATAAAACTAAGTGGTTTTCCGATTTTCACTATAATTAACTCAAAAACATGACAACATTGTTTCGCGAACACAGTGGCTTCATCAGATGTTTTTGATAAACTATCATCAACATCTTACTTCATCACTTCAACATCAACATCAACACTTATCATCAACATCTTATAAAGTCACCTTGTTGGCGAAACAATATTGTCATGTTTTTGAGTTAATTATAGGAAAATCAGGAAACTACTCAGTTTAATTCGAAATATATGAATAAATCTTTAAGAATCGATAGAATATCAAATCTTTCAAATCATACTCATTCAATAATTAGACATTAATATATTAAATTGTACATTACGTTTCGTGTGAACTTATCTCGATAATTTGAATGGAAGTATAATTAATATAATTTTTCTTCGATTTTGAAACTTATTTATAGCCAATTCGATCATCGGTTTGACGAAATTGAACTTTCACTGTAGGTTATCGATACAAAATTATTTTTAAAAAAATTTATTCGATTTTGATACTTATTTATAGCTAATTCGATCAACAATTTGACAAACTTGAACTTTTACTGTAGTTTATCGATGCTGATATAGGTAATCCCTATTTTTACATACACTGAGATAAACATTTAATCAATAAAACTATCATTTTCATAAATTATTACAACCACTTACCGGGCAGATATGTTCTCGTTTTCGTTCACGCTTTCCGTTTGGCCACTGGAAAAGAAAAAGAATTTTATTTGAGTCACAAATGTAAACATTCAACCCTAACTTAAAATTTGTTTCGTTGGTTATTGCACTTGGCATGTATTCAAAACATTTAAATTTGAAAGAATGAAATAAATGGTCTGGTAGTTAGAGCATCCATATAACCAGCTAATTATCACGGTGATTGGAAATAGAAGTGGATGGCTCACTTGATAAATGACACAACACAACTGATGAGTTAATTGTAACACGAACCAGTATATCTTGAGCTTTCTATTGAGAGTCGCATCGATTTCAATATACTCTAACATTACCCTTTGAATGATGGTAGAGGCATTATATCCTATATGTTCATGAATTTTTTGGAGTATGTCCTAGAATTTTCTTTGATATTTCATTCAGTCCCATTAGGCACAAAAACTAGACCTATGTATAGTTGTACACACATATTTTACTCATTATAGGTACATATTTTTATTAAGTAAAAGAAATTTACGTTGAAAACCTACACATTTTTCTATATAACAGCCGTTTACATATGTTTCAAGGTTATTGCCTATCGTCAGAACGGCGTAGTTCAAGTTAAAGATGAAAGTACTTGAAGAGATATATAAAAAATTAATATATAAAACACGAAACACAGTTTCGTACACGTTTTATACACCCAAAACATATTGGGAAGAGTCAACACAACGTTGCAGACGACAATGAAATACCGTCCGGCTATTGTGAGACTTTTATAGCTTCTGGAAATCCCAGACAATCTTAACGATAAAAGAATTATTCTAAGAATTATATTTAATGCAGGCAAACTAAAATTAAGTAAAAGAAACTTTCGTTGAAAACCTACACATTTTTCTATATAACAGCCGTTTACATATGTTTCAAGGTTATTGTATTTCATTGTCGTCTGCAACGTTGTGTTGACTCTTCCCAATATGTTTTGGGTGTATAAAACGTGTACGAAACTGTGTTTCGTGTTTTATATATTAATTTTTTATATATCTCTTCAAGTACTTTCATCTTTAACTTGAACTACGCCGTTCTGACGATAGGCAATAACCTTGAAACATATGTAAACGGCTGTTATATAGAAAAATGTGTAGGTTTTCAACGTAAGTTTCTTTTACTTAATTTTAGTTTGCCTGCATTAAATATAATTCTTAGAATAATATATTTTTATTTTGATGTATGAAGTATATACACGTATAAAAAGGTAATTTCTCGACTGTGCGATACTTATGTAGAATTTAGGTAATGGGAATAATCGGTCTGGTGAAGTGTTTAAAAACTCATTTAGTCATGACAATTCTCGATATTTCGACACTTTTTTGTGTTCTTCAGGAGAAAAAATAAGCTGCAAAGTAGTGACTACAATGATAAATGTCAATATGTAAAAATCAAAACTACTTACAATTAAAGTTTATGCAGTGAAGATAACCTAACTAACATTTTTTTAATAACAAACGTCTCTTAATTTATTGCCACCTATTCACTACATGTTGCTAAACTGAAAAAATTTCATCATTGTACACAATTACCTGGCCTTTGAAACTTTGCCTGGCCGTTGTGAAGTTTGAGCAAAAATCAAATCGTCAACTTGGAATTAAATGGACAGATGAACGGAAGAAAAAGTATTCAGAAAGGATGAAGCGTTTTTGAGAGGCAAAAAAGATGGAGCAAAAGTCCTAATTGCGAATTTTTAGCATTCAGAGGAATATTTCTGGCTTAGCATGCGCTTCGGAATTTCGGAAATTATATATATATATATATATATATATATATATATATATATATATATATATATATATATATATATGATATCGCACCATATATATATATATATATATGATGTCGCGCCATGCTCGACACGAACCAGTTCTTATTTTGTTTTCCTATTGATTTTATTTTTTTCTTTAATTTGTAAAATAAATATATTTGTTTCATTTTGTATGTAGGCATTTCTCTAAACATAAACAAATTATCCTTATTTCAAGGTTCAATGGAAGAGCAATTTATTTGAATTGCGCCTTGTGATTGTTCTTTAGCTTATATCATTTTGTATGTAACGAATATTTTCTTTTTCTTACTGTATACATATTTTCTTATGTTTCTCTTATTTTGTTATACTTTGTACTGCCGCTTAAGAACAATAAAGACATATTATTATTATTATTATATATAATTTATATAGCTATATAAATTATATATCTATATAAAGATATATATCTATATATATATATATATATATATATATATATATATATATATATATATATATATATATATATATATAGATGACAATGAAAAACTACCTAAGAGAAAATCCTCCCTACTGCTTGGATGAGTTTAGAGTAGAAATTTAAAATCCCAATTTATATAAACTGGAATTAATTAATTATTTTTTGAATTTATTCTGTTAATTTTGACTTAGTTACTATGTAATTGAAATAAACTATCTATCTATCTATCTATATATATATATATATATATATATATATATATATATATATATATATATATGAATATATATGTATATATATTCACTGTCCATGATTACAACAGCGAGTACCTATGTTGATTCACTTTCATCACTTCAGAAAGTAGAGCAATCGTATTACTGTATTTTTTTTGAAAATTTCTTAATGTAATTTTGTAAACGTTCGTCATGCACGTAGTTGATGGCAATGATTGATGATATAACAATGAGTTTTTGAGTTGATATTTCATAGTTGATGAAGTCATATATGTACATATTATTTCATATTCACGTAATTATAAACCTCGTAATTTTGATTACGACATTTTACGATTCACAACCATGGAAATGAAATTTGGTTAATTTATTAACTGAGTAAATGTCAATGGTTATATTCCTGAAAGAAACATAAACAACAATAGAATTTGCAAAATAATATACCTACTAAATTCTATTTTTGAGCTTCAACGCTAGGTATGTAATGAAATTATAAATCTACTTTGGCTATTCGATCACATATGAACAAGAATTGATTCATGAAATCGATTTTATATATTTTTGCAAGAAGAACATTTTTCAAGGGATTTTTAGGTTAACATAAATTATATTGTATGCATGATGCATGAAAGGATATCCAAGTAACGATGTCAGTGACCCAAGGATATATTTTTTTGATAATTTATGGAGAGATCTAGCATTACTGCGCATTTATACAATGCTGCGAAAGATTTGAATTTATTGTAGTGAAAAGATACAGATAATGAATATATGGATTGTGCGCAAATATAGATATTGAGAGTAATCAGCAAGGTATCAAAATATCTAATATTCTAATCGAATCATACTTTCTCATTCAATCAAGCATTCATATTCTTTTTTCAATGGGGTCCTCTAAAATAATTATTAGGCATATTTAAATGTCACTACTTTACTAAAAGACTATGCAGAAATCATTGTCTCGAATTTCTAGTAAAACAACGTAGTAATATCTTAGTGTATCTATTGCATACTTAGAAAGAAGAACATACTTTCGCTTCTTAAAGAAAATTGATGAAAATTACCTATCAGGAGAACACCCGATTAAGAACACCTGCCTTCACCTTGCTCCGGTGAAAGGCAGGGTGTGTGTGTGTGTGTCTAAGATAGTGAAAAAAGATTTTAATAAGCTTTGTCTGTTAGGAATAGATGACTATTTTATGACCATTTTATGATGTGAATGAATTTTTAGGTATAAGTTTTGAAATAATGTCTTTTCCTAGTAATGTACATTGATTACAAGCCCAATTGCCGTTCGGAACTGGCGTAAAACTGTACGCTTTCACGCCGCTTTACAAATATATACGCTTTTTTAGAAAAAGTGATTTTTCAAAAAGGTCATCCATTGGTTTATTTACTATGGCCGCATTTGTAGGCAGTATGAAATCTACACACCAAAATGTAGATATCTTTTTCTTAGAAATCTCGGCAAAATATGATGAAAGTATATTTTACGAATATGCTTGTTTCCCTTTTATTTTGTTTACCTACACCATTTAATAAAGAACATATTTTTTCTGATACCCACTACAAAATCTCTCCGTAAGCAAATTAAAGATCGATTCCCATTTTCTATGGTAGTGTTTAAACACACCGAGAATTTGAAAATACTCAATAAAATGTTTTGATGTGGCTTTGACAATTCGTGACATGACTTCATATTCCGAAAAGAGCGAATTCAGCTTTCGAGTGACAATTCTCTTAAAATCTTTAGTAAGGGGTGGACTACATTTGAAATCATTACTGGAATTGATTATTTCACCGTTTAAAACGTTTTAAAGTAGAAACGTTCAACCAGTAAGGTGTTTTGATGCAAGGGCTTCGCGACAAGTGTCAAATTTCAAATGTGAAATGACACTTCAAGGCAACTTTCAATTCCAGTCGACCAAAAGGGAAAATCAATTTATATAAGACAAAAATAAAGCTCAGAGTTCTCATGTAATAAGACAAATAAGTTATCTCAAATTTATTCAATTTCCTTCAAGAATCCGCCACACCGATCATTGAAAGATATACTTTACCACGCCACTGTCCGATCTATTAGAATGGAATGCCGGCATTTCGTGGAGAAACGAATGGTTTCGAATTACCAGGCAGTTCTTCCCATTACATAATACACCCAACAGGTGGATTGCGTAACATGGAAAGACGGGCGTATTGATGGTACTGAGGAAAAGAAACAGGGGAAAATAATCACGTTTGCACGTTGTTCGAACCCACACAACCTGCAATTTTTTCTTTATTTAAATCACGGGTATCTAATGAGGTGCGGTAACCATTGATCAAGATTGCACTAATGATATTGAAATTTGAATAAAATATACTGAATTAAAAAAACCAAAAAATATTTCATCATAAGATAATAATTTTTAGCAATAAAACCACTGCAACATCGAAAAAGTATGTCTATTATTCGCTGACGTTACGTTACTTTGCTAGTTCAGTTTGATAAAATTTAGAGGATATATTTGCATAGAGTATGGTAACTTTTTTGATAAAAATATTATAACAATATCACCAAGCAATGACAGTCAATCAAGGGTAACAAATGTATATCACCTACTATATTTTAAACAATTAGTTAGATATGGCAGCATGATCTGGCATCTTGTTTACACTTGCCATCAACGCCATATTGAGGCTATTCTGAGAAGGTTCTTGAAATTCTTAGTTTGGAGGGAGGACAAAGTTTATCCACAGACAGGAGTCAATCATAACGAATTATTGAGTCGATTCAGTTCTTCATCTTCAGTTTAGTTCATAATCTCATTGCAGAGCAGGAGAGAAACTTTATCACTAAATGTTTTGTACAAATTACTGCACAACATTATTGATTGTCCTCCTCTTTTGTCCGCTTTGAAATTTCGTGTTGCAAGGCAAATTTCTCGTAACACAGAATTATTGCACCTAGAGACTCCGAGGACCAACTACCTAATATAATCCCTCATTTGGTTTATGGAGTCTACAATCAATAGATTTGCCAACAATTGTGATATTCACTTTGAGTCCATAGAAGTTATTATTAGGAGTTATGTCAACAAAGGGAATTGACTAAAATGAATTGATTTAGAATGAGTTCGTTGTAATATTTCATTGAATGCTATTATTTAGTTATTAGTTACTATTTTAGTTTTTTTTAGATTAGATTGAGCTCTGTGCTATATCTCTTTCATTTTAATTATTTAGTTATTGTTCAACATTATGTTATTATTTTCTGTAATTGGGTATTATACCTGTTGAGAATAAAGAACTTGTTATTATTATTATTGTGTTAGATTTCAAATCATTCGAATACTCGAGAAACAATTCGGGCTTTTAACTTATCAGAATTTTTCACAACTGAACACGTTAGAACAACTCCTGGTAATGGAATAGGAACCTGAATGATATATCCGATTTATAAATTATAATTGCAAAATTCGGTCAAGTTGATTGCTTGTTCACTGATCTCTTGACCTAATGTCTAATTTTTGAAAATGGAGGGTCACACCACGAAACAATTGTCAACCTATATTTTAATTAAATTTTTGTGAAACCAAGCCAAGAGTTATTTATTCAATATATTTAGCAAATTGAACTGCTTTTCAACAATAATTGCCTAAAATTTAATAAAATTTTCCCCAGTTTTTTGAGTGCTCAGAAAAAACATTTTCAATTAAGCCAAATAACAATCTTGATGAAACCAATGCATTAAAACTACCAACATAGATAGAGATGTTATGAACGTATGTGATACATATATGAAACATGATAGATTACGAGAATATTATTCTCAATAACTGATCAATTTTGCCAGATTTAGCACATGACAATTTTCGTACAATGAAGAAATCGTAAACGGAATTGAATAATCCATATGATACAAAGAACTTTTTTCTGCGCTAATAACCGTAACAAAAAGACAATTCTGGTTTGATATATATCGAGTTATCATTCAAATTATTCGAAAACCCTTTCAATTCACTAATTTAAAGGAAAAATAGAAATAGGGGCAGAATTAAAATCACTTGAACAATCCTCTACAACCCTAAATAAAGATAAATTTATTCCAGGTGAAGAAAAATGTTGTCTTATAGGGATGGCTGTAGGTAACACATTTTGAAGCGGGAATATTTTAGATTCAATGCTATTATTGCTTTTCAATTAAGTTATGTCTTGCGAATGAAAACGAAGGTATACTAGTATCGAAAAAATTAGAAGAAACATATATAAAGTCGGTATTTATTTCGAGGACAAGTTTGTGTGCCATGAAATTTTTTTACTAAAATGAATTTATTGCTCAATTTTGCGGAGTAGTTATACTTCGAAGAAAAGAAGCTGCAATACAAGATGTATTAGGATGAATTGTTCTTCTGCAGACAATAATCATACAATCGTTTTCACAGCGAAGCACTATGTTTGAACAATTACCCTAACAAACCAAGACAATGACTCATTTGAATGTTTTACATTTGAGCTTTACAAATCTGAAACCATTGTAGTTGCACATTAACATCAACCTGCCTTTCAGTTGGTAATAAATAACGAATTTTTCCGACAGGTCCAAGCTCAGCAGCTCTGGTGGGCTGCCGAGAGGCCACCACTGTAACACCACTTATATCAGTTTGCTCAAGTGACTGCTTAATTGGACACAATCAGTACCTATGTTCGCCTTCACTCAGGAGCGATTTGCTTTCAATTCTACACAATCGTGATTGCATCACGTTTTCACTATCACGAAAGGTCGACGGGCGGGAACCTCCTCTATATTATTCGAAAATGAAAATTCTCCTGGCACGTGTTTTTTCAAGAAAATGTACATTTTACTGAAGTTCAATTATATTGAAGATTGGACATATATATGAGAACATATATATATATATATATATATATATATATATATATATATATATATATATATATATATATATATATGAGAGCCACTAACTACTTTACATAACCCCACAAGAAATAATCCAGAGGCGTCAAATCGCATGATCTTACCAAATTCATCCTTCAACATGTCCATTGTTTCATGAGCTCTGTGGCATGTGGCACCGTCTTGATAAAAGCACATGTCAACCAAGCTCAACTCGGCCAACTGGGGCAAAAAAAAGTTGCGTATCATGGCTCGATATCGTTCGCCGTTGACGGTAACGTTTCTTCTACGGTCGTCTTTGAAGAAAAATGGACCGATGATGCCACCAGCCTATAAACCACACCAAACTGTCGTTTTTTCGGGAAGCATCGGTAATTCTTGTATGGCTGTTCATCACTCCAGATGTGACAGTTTTGTTGATTTACATATCCCTTAAGCCAGAAATGAGCCTCATCGCTGAACACAATTTTTTGATAAACAAGTGGATTTTCATTGAGCTGTTCTAAGGCCAATTCACCAAAAATTCGACGTTGTGGTAGGTCATTCAGCTTCAATTCTTGCAGAAGTTAAATTTTATAGGTTTTCAAACCTCAATCAAGACGTAAAATTTTCCATGTGGTTGAGTAACACATGCCCAATTGCTGTGAACGGCGAAGAATTGACATTTCACGATCCTCATTACCACTGTACGCTACGGCTGCAATATTTTCTTCAGTACGTACTACTCATGCGAGGCAATGGTTTAATGTCCAAAAAAGTAAACTTGGTGCAAAATTTGGTGATAAAAGCACAAATTGTTTATTTACCAGGTCGATTATGACGACCATTATATGGTCGTAACAAACGATATACATTTTTCACAGAGCACGAATTTTGATAGTAAATTTCAACAATTTGCAATCGTTGTTCGTTTGTAAATCTTCGTACGATGAAATGGCAGAGATATTGAAAACTTTTCACTTTGACAGATGACGTTTGGATGTCATTACCAACCAGTGTCGCCAACATGAAAAACTAAACTCTTAAAAAATCACCCGTCTCGAAGAAGTTACCTCGAACATTCAATGTAGATTGCACTCATTTATATTTTAGACAATTCTATGAATTGAAAAACGTTAAATTTGTAGTCAGTTGATGGAAATCACTCAAGTTCGCAAAACCGCTACATATTATACTTTCAAATTCCTTTTAAAATTTCTTCGACAAATGAAGTTGGTTGCGCTGTCAGATTCACGAACGAAGTCACTCATGTGAACAGTTATTTTCCCAAACTTCGTCATTAATTCATCGGAAGCAGGTTAACTAACAGGAATTCATATGCAAATAAAACAACGAATTATCATCTAAACACTTCAAACCTTACAGGGATCAGGAAACAGAGCCAAGGAAGTCATTAGAATGATTAAATGTTCTTAATTAAAAAGATGTTAATTACATATATGTAAAATTTATTAATTCTTCTGCCAACGTACTATGATTTCATTCCAGTTGTAAATAACGATATTTATATTTAACGTAATTGGATTATTCCATATTTATAGTTTTTCGTAAGAGTGAGGTCGCTCAGATGCAAAAATTGAGAAAAAAAAAAACAGAAAATGACGCATATAGAAAAAATAAGAGAAACTCTACGAAAAACAGAACACTTAGAGCCTTTCAGTAAAAGCATAATAGCACTGCAAAAACTACCCTTGTTACTGACGTTACTGAAAATTTTTCAAGGCGGTTTTGATTGCTCATCAAATTTATCATCATTATCCAAACACTGAACATATAGACAAGCATAAATATCCCTTCCTAAGTCAAGATTTGCACTAATCAAACTGAGATCCATAAGAAGAAACTTGACAACTTAGAGAGAAGTTGATCATTCAAGCATTCATGATTTTCCCTTAAAAGCAGATGTTTATTTCGAATTGACAAGCATCACATCACATCAGTCGTCAATCATCAAACTTGTCAGTTTTATATGTTGTCATTTACAATCAATTTACTGTTTTTTATCATCTAATTTCCTCTTGGAAAAATGGTTTGTGGTAGGGAATTTAGACTTTCTTTGAGAAAGCCGATGCCTAATGCAGCTAGGCCGAAAACTGGATGCAGAATAGTGCCTGCTTTTACTATTCAATCAAATCAGAAAAATACATGCGTAGCTCCACCTCCAAGGTAAATACCGTCAATTTAACTCGGCCTAATTTTTCCAAAAATCCATCACGTAGAATTTTGATTATTCTGTGATATGAGAAATTAACTTCAAATAATGTTCACCCTTGTCATATCTTGAAATTTGTAAAAAAGGAATGTTCGTTTATCAAATTTCTAAGTGGATTTTCTACGAAGGTGTTTTGAATCCCTGAATTGTCGAATTTAAAACAGTCTCAGAACTACGAGAACTCGTATCTTGACTTGCAATCTATCCGAATTTCATACATTTTTAATACAGATAACGCATATGAAGTCGCAATTAATATACATTTGAATAAATCTTATTCGAAAAACTTCGAATAAAGTAATGATAATACTTTTCTCTCTGAAAATGAAAAAATACCTTCAGAGTATATCAGTAATGATATGAAACTTGATTAAATTTTCTCCGAATTAATAAATTCATTAAATTTTTCATAATATTCATCGAATTATCAAAAAAACAAACGTAGAACTCATTCCGCTAAGTATTTTAATATCAAGTATTTTAATACTATTTGATAATTTATTGTTATGAAGAGGTTACAATTGCCAATGATAGGTAGTGTAGTTTCGAACTTTCGTTTATCATCAGACACAGATCTAACGTCAACATATTTAAGAGAAATTGAAACTCCATTAATACACACATTTATCAATTTTGCTTTCAGTTAGTCAAATACATTTTAAATATCGTCGTAAATATTCGATTCCAGCTCTTTGTCCACAAACAACAATAAAATCATGTAACTATAAATTGAATAGACCGCAAATTATGAAAGAAAAAATTGATACTTGCTGAGTTTAAAACTGCAATCCAGCATAAATACGCGTTGTCTCAACGGTATTATATCTGAAACAGAATCGAGATAATTGTCAATAGAAAATTGAAGTAATTATTTTTATATTGAATAACATTTTTACGTCATCATGTATGAGATTAGGCGGAATCAAGGACTCAACCAATACAATAAACTTTCATGGATATATTCTGAAAACTAGTAGTTGAAGAATTCACTGATAAATAACATCATATTTCCGTTCGAAATATTAAAATAATCAAAAAAGGTTCCAGCAAAATCTGACGAATTACCAAAAAATCCTATTCCATTTAAAATACGAATGACGTATAATAATTTGAATAATAATAATGTTTATTTGGGTACACTAAATATGGATTACATTAATTTTTACAATAAATGATTTCAAATAAACTAATTATCTCACTGAAGCTTAAAAAAGTTTAAATTTAAAATTCTTTTTTATGGAAGCAAACAATTTATTTTCATTTCGAACTTCGCCGTATAAGAAAAATTATGAAAGAATAAGATAGATATCTAGCTGTATAATCGATTGGAGGCGATATAAGGGTCAGAAAAACATTAAATTTCAATCAAATATATTATCTTGAGGCATGCTTATTTTTTTAAATATTGTATTGACCCAACATTCGGGAAAATTGAAGATATTTAAAGGTTTATTGCAAGAATATTGTGTCCTATTTTGTAATTATGTTAAACTTTTTTAAAAGTAAATGGAACAAAACTTATATCAGCAACTAGTTGCAATGACAGCGCATGAACTACGGAGGTTTCGCTTATCTCTTGGCGAAACATATAGTTAAAAACAATAAATTACAATTAACACACATGGCTTGAGTGTTACTAGATATATTAAAAACTCTACATATGTTTCAGGTGGTTAACCCATTATAAAGAGTATACAACGTTACTGAACACTATAACATTGTATACTCTTGATAATGGATTAACCACCCGAAACATATAAAGAGTTTTTAATATATTTAGTCGAACTTAAGCCAAGTGTGTTCATTTGAATTTATTGATTTGAATTTTTAGTCAATCATATTTTGTTTCAGATTTTGAAATTAAATTTATAGGCAATTGAAGTCCGACAGTATAGTGTAGTCCGAAATATATTGCCCAACACCTTTAAACATCAATTCAAGAAACTTTAAGATACTTTTATCGCTGTTTCATAGTAAACAGAATACTACGATCAATATGTGATTTTAATCCTTTTCTAGAATTACTATGATATCTCCAACGTCGCTTCAAATGCTCAATGAATGTAGTACGTTTATAAATATCTGTAGACGTATGGAAGGCACCGACCGAGTAATTCATTGCCAGCAGGTGCTCTTAATGAGTTTAAAGTTCGAAAATTTTATTTTTGTGATTGAGTGGCCATTTCCGGAATTTGTCTGCATAGCATTTGTTCCCCAACAGCCTTAGGAATTCCGAAAAGAAATAGTGAACAAGCAAAACGTTCAAGGATGATAAAACTCAAAAAATTATTTTGAATCAATTGAAAATTTTACGAAGCTTGCTCGTATTTTTGTTCAAATTCAAATTTATTCGAAAAATATATAACAGTAAATCAAATTGCATAAGAAAACCTAACACAAAACACCCTTATCACAAGTAACAAGGGTATGTAATCAAAATTTATATCTCAACCTGACCTAAATCTGGGAATACGATTTTTTTAAAATTTAACAGCTATTTACTATTACATTGGTTGTCACCTAAACTAGAAGTTGATGTGTGAACACACCTCCCAGATTCAAGTAACTTACGCAAGATGGTGTAAGCACCAACTGATGACTGAAAGAAACAGTAAACAAAACACCCAATTCGGGACAACACAACAATCATCAGAAGCATTATCAATCGTCGGCATGATCTACCGGACGCTGTGTGAACGTGATCAATCAAGCAGTAATTGCCGACGCCTTGCCCTTAACAATTATCCCTAGATGGATAATGGGGGAAAAATTGTAAAAAGCAGAACAACGTGCAAATCGACGACGAAGAGGCATATGAAAGATAATTCTAGACCTCATTAAAATGCAGTGGATCTCAATCATCATCATGCAGAAGAGAAACTCTGTTGCCCTTCTTCTTTCTTCTGTTTCGTGGTGATTTGAGTCGTCCCTTGGTCTCTACCAAGGGACCATACAAATAACCACGAATGCTCAGTAATACACCAGTTCGTTAAATTTGAAAAACTCGTCACATGTGCTGATGTATTTCTTCGCATCTATTTCTCTAATAATTATGAAAAATGCTCCATGAAATGTAAATCTATGCGTCTTCATATTTGAAGTATATCATTTCAACTCCAGCGGTATAAATTCTTTCATTTCTAATCAGAAAATATCTGAATGTCTTGTAAATGCTCAATTATATTCTGAATATCCAATTAACTATTGAAAATTATTTATATAACTTCACAAATTCTGTAGTAAAAACAATAAATTAAAATTAACACACTTGGGATAAGTTTCACTAAATATATTTAAAACTCTATACATGTTTCGGGTGGTTAACCCATTATCAAGAGTATACAATGTTACTTTGTACAACAATGTAACATTGTATACTCTTGATGATGGGTTAACCACGCGAAACATATGTATACTTTTTAATATATTCAGTGGAACTTAAGCCAAGTATGTTAATTTTAATTAATTGTTTTTAACATGTTTCACCAAGAAATAAGCAAAACCTCCGTGTCAATTCTGTAGTAGTGGACGTTCAGCAGCTCAATTCAATTTCCACTCAACCAAAATAGAGAGGTCTTAAAATTTGGCCATGATTATAATATATAACATTTCTAGATGCTATGCGCTCTGCGAACGCCCTCCACCAAAGACAATGTTTCGCCAGCGTTACAAAAGAGGCGACTTTCCAATTGCACTCGAAACAAAAGGGATCTTCTGGAAAACCGACATTTCTAAGCTGGATTTTCATTTTTACCTTCCGATGTTTTTCGAGGGCTTAATCGAGACGTCACATCCTTTCAAGAAGTTCGCTAGACAGGCTGTGCACGACATGTTAACTCACGGTGGTAACAAAATATTTCCCTGCATTCCCCAATTGATTATACCCCTCAAAACTGCCCTGAATACTAGGAATAGAGAGGTGATCTGTGTAACACTGAAGGTGCTGCAACATTTATTGAGAACCAGTGATAAGGTATGTTTAGCAAAATTTAATTTAGTTAGTATTACAGTGTTCGAACAAACATTAATACAATTTATTGTTGCTGTCATGAGAACTAAAATATTTTGATGATTTGGTAACTGTTGACATGTTCTGAATCGTTAACTATAGTAGAAGACAATGACCGTCATATTTACTTGATTTACTTGATATAAATCCATTATAATTGAATATAAACTTAAATTCAAACACTTGAACTTATGATTTACACTTCATTGACTACATTGACTTACAGAATAATTTACATTATTCTGTAAGCATCTGAAGGAGTCGTTTGTAACGACTAAACGCGTCATGCTATGTATGTTCAAGTGTTTGAATTTAAGTTTATATTCAATGGCGGTTATCTTCAGAACGCCAAATATCAAGAGCATTATCAAACACAAAGATCATGAGGGCTTCAGATTTTTAAAAGACTTGCAAAAAGTTATTTCAGCAGAGGCTGAAACAAAAAACAAACTACTAATGAAGGCTACATAAAGGAAAATGAAGGAAGAATAAATGCATTCGATACTAGAAAAATTATCATAATTTTCCTCAACTAAGACTAGTATATTTTACCTTGACCTTATAATATACATATACAAGCACATAAACAACGAAAAACCATTTCAAAACATGGTTAAGTTTAGGCCTTTTAGGTTAGGTTAAGTCTTACTATTGAGCCCATAGAACAAGTATATTATTCCTAAGAATGTTTAGCTTTCCCTTTTCTCTGTTTATCTATCAATAACTTTTTCATTTGTATTTTTAAATTCAATAATTTCATCATTCGTTATTCAGTTGGTTTTAATATGTAGAGATCAAGTAAGAAAATGATGCCTGAAACTTTTCGGTATTACGTATATTTATCGGCATTTTGTCACGAATGTTTGGAGAATGCAATTTATCTCTAAAAATAATTTTCTCGGCCTGATACTTGGGGCAAGATACTGATAAAATTTTATATATAAAGACATGAAATTGTGTCTGAAACCTGAAGTTTCTGAAATCCCATTTCAGAATTTCATTGGAATCATATATGACTTATATGATCGAAACGTCTTATAGTTTAAATAAAACTAAGTAGTTTTTTATTTTCACTATAATTCAGTTAAACATAACAATATTGTTTCGCCAACACAGTGGCTTCATCAGAAGTAGATGATAAACTGGATGTATCCACCGTGTTGGCGAAACAATATTGTTATGTTTAACTGAATTATAGTGTGAATATTTAAATTATTCATTTAGATTTTCATCAAGTTTCGGCCCTTTTGATTTTCACTATAATTCAGTTGAACATAACAATATTGTTTCGCCAACACAGTGGCTTCATCAGATGTAGATGATAAACTGGATGAAGCCACTCTGTTGGTGAAACAATATTGTTATTTTTAACTGAATTATAGTGGAAATATTTAAATTATTTATTTAGATTATCATCAAGTATCGGCCCAATCGATCAATGGAAACGTCTTATATTTAAGGAATTATTTTTGGAACCAATGATACGAGGCGTTTAGTGTTAGCAACAGTTTGTTCCGTCTAGGATTTAAAGGTCCGTATCCCTGCTATACTTGATGATGTAAAGATTGAAGTATAGGAATATAAAGCTTTATATGTTCGTAATATATATATATATATATATATATATATATATATATATATATATATATATATACATATATATATATATATATATATATATATATATATATATATATATATATATATATATCCCCACTGTGTAGTTCTTATTCATTAAAAAAAGGAGTTAGACTTATTTGGAGCGTTTTTTACGAAACTCATAAGAACATATTGAATTACGTATGTTAGTAAATATAGTATTCAAATGTAACAAGACGTGTTTACACTATTTATTTAATCTATTTATTTTATTACACTGTTTATTTACTACATAATATAGCAAAAACGGATGCAAGTACTTTGTAAAAGTTGAAATTTGCATTTGAGAATAAAATTTATTCGATACTCGTAAATCAGAGATATGGTTTCAAATTGACTACTTTGTAACACTTCATTCATAGAGCTTGATGTTTATTTTTCATCGAGTACATCAGTTGAATATGATTATCCATAATTTCGTCATAATTAGTAACATAACCATCGAATGCTATTTGTATAGATTTTCAATATATTTCAACAATATTACTTTCAGAATACTGACAAATTGAATATTATTTACAGGTTGGCGAAGCATTGGTCCCATATTATCGTCAACTGCTTCCGGTACTAAACATGTTCAAAAATTGTAATGTAAACTGCGGAGACCATATAGACTATAGTCAAATGAGGGGAGAGAACGTTTCAGACATCATAAATGAGACGTTGGAATTGATGGAAAGAACAGGAGGCGAAGATGCTTTCATAAATATTAAATACTTGGTGCCAACCTACGAATCTTGCCTGTTAAATTAAAAGGAGACAGTCTAAATTTTTGTAGGTTAGATTGAAAGAACATCGAAACAAGTGCACCACGTTTCACTTGTTTCGATAGTGCACAATAAAAACTGAAATTTTTTTTATCCAAAATTTGCATGTAATAATATTTAGTCGATTTATTTTCGACAGAGAAACATGATACGAAATAGAATAACAACAATGTAAATTTATTTCATAGTTACCATCGAAAAACATGTTTTGTACTATATTTTACAATAAAATTTTTGGCACTAGCTCTCGGTAAATTATTTAGTTTTTGCTTATTCATTGCAACTCCTTAAAAGAAGCAATTCCAAAAACATTCAGATTTCGAATTATTGGAGCACCAATTACCATATCTCTGTTATAATTAATTGTTTTACTACTATTGTTATTCTATTTTCTACATTGATACGTAATTCCTTTGTGAAAATATAAGTTCTTGAATTTTCCATTGAAAATTCATCATTTGCTTTCGACAAATGGCTACAATGAATTGCTAAATATGGAACACCAGTAGGTACATATTTACAGTCCACGTAAAATATACTTTATTTCTAAAATTTGTATGGAATAATTTTTTATTTACAATGCTTTGTATGCGTATTATGACTGAAAAATTTGGTGCTGATGTGTCAAAATCGAATGCCTTTCAATGCAGTGTAAAAAAACCCTTTCGAATTTTGATCAAGAGATCTGTCTGACCATTTTAATGTGGGTAGGGTAGGAATTAGAAAAAGTAACACAGTAACTGAATATCCTTATATACTAAAGAACTCATCACATTGAACAAAATATTGAAGTGGCATTTTATATGAAAAAACCGTTATATTAAACCCTGGTATCAAAACCTGTGTGTGATAATGATTTTGCCCTTATAAACGTATAGTATTCATTTCGTGTCTAAAACCGGTAGTACAGCAAAATTGAGTAAATGTTCCAAAATGAAACAATATTTAGAATTTTCTCATTATTAACTGTTGTTATACGCATGACGCGCGTTACGAATGATGAATTTACAACGAATGTTTTAAATGTTACCAATTTTTACGATTTCAAAATGACAAAATTCTTCATCCGTCCATGCATTGCAACTGAATGTGAATACAGTTGTAAACCTACTATTGAGTACATCCTGATCTCAAAAAGCATAATTATTTCTATTCATATTCATGGTAAGAAATGAAATAGAGCAAGTATCGATACAGAATTAGTATTACAGTAATCTGTGTTAGTTAAGTACATACTCGAATTTTTCAGAAATATGATATGATTTATCATTGACGTATAATGCCAAGAACTACTAAAAATTATTGTTTATGAAGATTTAAAAAAACAAATTGCATAATCTAGAAACGCGACAAGCGGACAATGACTACATCACCCCAATTACTCTGAATCTAGGTCAATCGATATGTGGAATCAAGTCCAGAATTCGTTCGGCGTATGAAATATTGAAAATTTAAGTTTGCATTTCATATAAATGCACTATAGCAAGTAGCAATTCGATATAACCCAATAGTATGTACCTAGAACTGTGTACTCAAAATCAATATCAAAAGATACGAAATATCAAGACTAGATGGTTACAAACCTTGGAGTCCCAGTAACTCTACTTCAAAATGACATATTCAATTTCACAAAAATAGCTTTAGTTGAGTTAAACTCGAAATGATGGTTGTTTTCAGACCTTTTCTCTCCACTCTAGCATATCTACTTATCGTATTATAGTACGATCAACTTATTGTATTTCAGTACAACATCGAGATTGCTGTTTCGATTTGCTGATCATTCCTTCAATTGTTGAAGAAGTGTTCCAAACTACATCTTTCTATATTGCTCATTAATTTTTCATTGCTCATGTGATTGGTTCTCTGAGGCTTGGTGACTTAATATCACATCAATTACCTTTTCGGATATAGATTCTTTCATATCCTGGTGCAAGTGGTCATCTCATGTCTTTTGGATCGCCTGGTAACATTTGTTCACAAGATGGATTCTCTCTTTTTCACCATAAATTCCCCACAACAAAAGGGACATGGAGGATATATTCTGTATATTCTCGTGAAATTTCGATTAATGTTCTTCTACAATATTAGGTGATGTTTTAGCAATCAGCTTTCCAAGGTTTCTTCTGTATTGTTCTTTAAGTTCCATAGGTAGAAAAAATCTACTTTTACTATACTATATTCTATATCCATGAATACGATGATTGATGAGGCAGATACTTGGAGAAAATTAATATCCATAATGAAGCAATATTCAGAATTTTTCCATAATTTAATACAAATACGCATGACGACGTTTCGAAATACTACTTCTTCATCAAATGCTGGATTATAATCCACCATTTGAAAAAGAAGTATTACTTCGAAAAGTCGTCCTGCGTATTTGTACTAAATTATGAGAAAATTCTAAATATTGTTTCATTATCCATGAATGTGGTTAGCAGGGTATCTTATATAATATGAGAATTCATAATAGTATAAGAAAAATTCACTCATTAAAGTTTAACCAAATAAATGAATTTATTATACAAGGTCAACTCAGCCCCAAAAAGATCCGTTTTCTTGTGAGATATTTGAGGCTACGAGAACCAAAGCGGACTAAACCCAAAATTTACCATATGAGATAATTAGCTCTGAGAATTTGACCAAAATTGACCATCAGATAATGATTTCACCTATGATTAGTTTTATTTTATACTTTGGAGAATACGAAGGTAAATTATTCAAAACAGTTAACCTCCATATTAAAAACCTTCCTTCTAAATAAATGAAAATTGTTAAGTTGAAAAGGCAACTATATGGCTTCTATCTGTCGATCGAATGAAAAAGGTTACTGAGGTTAGTGTGCTGTTGATAGATATAGTTATCAAGATTTAAATGGTGTGAAAAACCGAATAACGCAATTTTGTGGTTTAGTCCACTTTGCTTTTCATAGCCTCCATTAGTTATATGCTAGATCAAATTCTTATAAAATTCTTCAAGGAAGTAACCTTATCCTTTTACTTTTACTCTTCAACAATCATGGTTAAAATTTGAAACGCTTCGAAACTTCTAATTTATTCAATGTTATAATTTTTGAATTTTACAAAGGACACGATAAGGTAGTCGACCTTACCACAGTCTACTTAACTTTAGATAACATCGGGGTATATAAAAAATATTCTGCAGTTGAATAGAAACGAGAGCTGCATATTCAACATAGAATTTAGAATTACAGTTTGATGGAAATCTTCAATTGAAACAAAATCGGAATTCGGTTGAGATCAGGATATTTCTCTAATATTTCTTCTAAACTGAGCTCTTGATATTGAGTTTGTGACCCGGAGTTTATGTCGACATTATGCGAGAATTCTTTTGAAAACAAATCAAATGTTTTTGATTGAATATACGATACACTTTTCACAAAATGCTTCAATAAAATTTGTGCGAAAATATATTGACATTTTTAAGACATCCAATATCTCAATAAGGAAAAAAAAATATTTCATGTCAAAACTTTCAAGACAATTCAACATTCAAGGCTAGTTTCATTTAATGCCTAACAGCCGACTTTTTTCGATGAATTTTGCGCAAAAATAACATCACAGAATGATATGTTTTCTTTACCGTTTCGAAGATTTACTTCTTCAATTTCCAACACATACAATAGAATTCCAATTTCTCTAATTTGAAAAAAAAATGTGATAATTTAATCTTGGAGAGTAAATGTTGATTCTCAAGGTAAATTACGTTCCTGTAGACGATATCCAATTCAACGAACCTTATACAATATCAATGGAGAAACACCGCCATTTTTCGAATTAACATGAGTAGAACAATGCGCGAGATAAATAATCTGCATTTGCATCAATGATGATTATTAATTCTTCAAGCTAATAGACGACTTCCTGCAGAAACCCTCGAGGTGAGTTGTTTTGTTTCGCCTCCTGACAATGTCCGGAGTCACGGTCAAGGTACAGCCGGTTAGTCACAATTGCGCTAATATCACATACAACATCGGAATGGAGTACGCAGTCATAATCAGCATACGCAACGGAAGGACAAGAAGTTTATTCATTAAACGGTTCAGTTTGTCTAACATTCGATATGCCTCTCTTTAATTAGTAAAATCATTCTTCAGTTCATATCAACAAATATTTTTTCAGTGCGATTTTCAAATGATTCATTTAGAAATTGCTATAACAGCCGTTTCAGTCATCAACTTGGATTGAGAACAAAAATTTTCACGAATAAAAAAGTTATGGCGACATTTAACAAGCATTGCGCAAGAGTGACAATTAGAAGAATCATGAATGAAATATGTTTAAAATCTCAATATGCTAAACAATAATAATCTGACATTTCCTAGTAAATTTTGAATACTGATAATAATTGGTGAGAAAATGTTGAAATAAAATAGAAAACCCTCAGCAACATTCCACAAAAAATGTTCAAAATATTTTGATATATGTTTCAGGTATTGTAAAGTTGCATAAACTGAAAAATGAATAGCGTTTCCTACAGTTTTAGTAGGTTTCTGTCGTTTTTAGGTAGACTCCTCTCAACTGAAAAGTTTTAAGCTATTGCGTAGCTTTTATCGCGGGCTTTCGAGCGCGGCGACCGAATCAAGAAATTCCGTAACGAAAATAAAACCTAACACACATCTATTGAAGACAGATTTTTATCAACAATTAACGTACCTATATATGTACTTCAGACATTTTCCATTTTAATGAATTAGTAATTCAGGTTCATATATTTACTTCAATACTTGATTCAGGATTATCATTTAACTATACAATTACTCTCGTACTGATTCTATTCCGTAAAGAATAGTTTTCACCGAATATTTTCTCCCAAAAACACGAAATCGTATTCCAATTATAGTAAATTTCAAAGGACTAGAAAACGTGATCAGTCCTCAACAGAGTGGAAGATGTAAATTATAAATTTAACTGTTGTGGAAAGTGACTTATTTCACCTATAGTTATCTTGGCAGTTCTCTTGGTATGCCACTCAGAAAAGCGCAATGGGATGTCGTGATATATTCATGAACTTCTGTTGTCTACATATGACTTAGTTATATATATTATTTTAATTTTAGTTGTTTCATTTGTTCACTAGATAGTATTATTGCAATCGATTTTAATTTTATTTTTATTCATCAAATATATTTCGTTACTATGTGGTCAACTTCTGCTGACCATACGTAACTTTGTAATAGACAAGATTTTATTTTATTTTTAGTTATTGGGTTATTGTTCAACACTATTTCAATCTGTTTTAATTTCAATTTTTTGTATATATTCGCTTATACTCTCCTTTTTTGTTTTGTTTTCTCCTTCATTTTTTCTTATTTATTTTTGCGTACAATTTGTTATTTTTTCTCTGTAATTGAATGTATGTTGGGAATAAATGTGTTATTATTATTATATATACCTATAATAAAATGCCAGTGACCACTGTAGGTACATAGATACATGAGAACTAATATTACTGAAGGACTTCATTAACGTAAAAGAACCCAGAAGATTGATGGTTAGAATTTTTTGTCTGTTTGTGTTTGTGCTGATCTGTGCAGAAGGGAAATATGTATCATGTTCTATAACAATTATTGCCAAAATAGGGAATGTTACGTGCAATAACTATTTCTTGAATACAAGTAATATATGATTTGCCTAATATAAAAGTTAATAATGTATAAAACAAATTCACAACGACTTCGCTTTCAGAAATTTCATCACGATTTGAAAAAAAATTACTGACTCAGGATTGTTGAAAATATTAAACAAATTTTGAAATACATATTTATAATATAGATTTTCAAATCCCAAAATAATATTTTCTTTATTTTCTTGAATTTCTGTTTGCCACTTCTGTTTGTCGTGGACACGCAGTCTACGATTACCCCAAAACTTCGATACAAAATGGGATACAATCATTGAAGGTATAATGTTAGAGATATCTAACATACAATCTGGTAAATAATTATTTAATCTCGATACATCTCAAGAAGACAAGTTATCGCAAGTACAATTTCCATGCGAACAAAGCCTCAGGTAAAAGCTTATTTTATAAAGAAAATCAGTAATGTTTCCTAATGTGTACATTAACCTTCTATCCTGAAAGTTCGAAAATCACGTTAGTGGTTCTAACGAAAGCGTTCACGGCATTTACCATCATTGAACTTTGAACCTGTTTCCACAATAAATTTACGGCAATATATTAAAGGAGATGATATAGTGGAACAGTTTGTTCTAATTTCAACACTGTCGTGGAAATACATGAACTGATAAAAAAATTTGAAGAGCACTATTTGTTATGTTCCTATAATTGAAATCATGAAACGTCATTCCACAAAACTCTTTAATACACACGTCATATATTAAATATTGCCATCTACTTCCATTATCAAGAGTTTAATACAACTTCAACTTTTATTGAACTCTTGATAATCGTTCAGTAGCCCGAACTATAACACAACAAATAAAAAATATTTGAGGAACATTGAATTTCGGTACTACACAGCACTTCCTCAGCAACAGATTTTTTGATGTATCAAGTCTCCCTGCATCTGAAATCGATTAAGTGATTGTAAGCCAGAAATTTTATACACATTTGTATGTTTAGTACAGCCTTGTCTTTTAGTTTTTATCATTCTCTCAATTTTGTTAATTGTTCTATTAGTATAAGTTTTATTTACATCCTACTTTTTTGCATAGTAAATAATAACCCTAGTTTTAACGATCATCTTTACGTACCCTGTTTTCTATTTTTCATTATGTTACTTTTCTCAAGGTATTATCAATTTTTTTGATGTTAGTAGAACATCTGTCCTCTGCTTTTATAATAATAATAATATTTATTTATTTATTTATTTTTATATATATATATATTTTTTAGATTATTCTGTAAGCATCTGAAGAAGTCGTTTGTAACGACGAAACGCGTCATGCTATGTAGTCAATAATTTTGTAGTATGTATGTATGTAGTCAATTTTTTTTTTTCAGAATATTCTGTAAGCATCTGAAGAAGTCGTTTGTAACGACGAAACGCGTCATGCTATGTAGTCAATAAAGTGTAAATCATAAGTTCAACTGTTTGAATTTGAGTTATATTCAATATTTATTTAGTTGAAGCTATACAAAAAAATTAACTTATTTTGAACTGTCAATTTTTAATTACATACCTATCTCATTATTTAAAATATACTTTCTTATATCACGCTTAAATATCTAAATACTAGTACTAGTTTTCAATATACTGGGTAAATTGTTGAATTCCTTAAATTCATCATAGTATATTTTTAGATTTAGACAGCTTACAACTTTTGATATAAAAACTATCAGTATTTCTAGTATCCCATGCACATCAATGACGTATGTTATTTTTTTTATTACATTACATGAAATCAACTGATTTTTGATTCTTAATATGAATATATATGAAGCAAAGAGTATTCTTTGTTTAACAGATATTGGTTCCAAAGATCTCAGCATAATTTTAACCTATTGCACTTTAAAATTGTTCCCATGGCTCTATTCTGTAACTTTTGTAATTGTTGAATTTTTTCTTGAGTCAAACCAAATAACAATGTGGAGCAATATTCAAGACGTGGCATTATTATTGATTTGAACAATAATTTTACATCTGTCGACAGGTTTTTTCGTTTATTTTTAAAAAATTGATTTTTATAGAAATTTTAGATGATATGAAATCAACATCATTGAAACTAAATTTTTCGTCTAACATAATGCCTAAATATTTTACTGTTTCTACTCTTCTAATTTTTAGTTCATAAATCTTTATAGATATATCCTCATTTTTATTGGTTTTAAGGGTTTTAATTGTACCCAAAATTATAAAGTTAGATTTTTTGCACATTCAGAGATATTCAGATAAGCTTTTGTCACATAACCATTCATTAATTGCAGATAGGTCTCTATTAATCCCCTCTGTCATATTCTTAATATCTTTGCCACATATATAGAGTTTTATTCAAATAAATAATAATAAAGTTCTATTTTCAGTATTATGTTATAAACGATAATTAGAATTTCTCTAGAAACCGAGAAATGCTGTTAGAGACCTGGGAATGATTGTGAATATATAACATAATAATCCCATAATCATTTCATGGAATAAATCTTACGCATAAAATTCAAGGAAATAACGAAATAATATAAGACCAAAACACAAGGGGAGATTACAATAATTAATGAAATAATGAATGCCGTATACACCGCATACACGGTATTAAGAAAGTCTATATATTCTCTTTATTCTAAAAGGTTACAGAATACAGTTAATTACTATTACAGTACCTACGTAAGTAATAACAATTCTGTTAAAAGCAGTTGCTACATTATCATCTCGTTTGTATTATATAACACAATATGCTACTTTGTTTACACTTAAACAATAACTGAAAACTGAATTTTCCATTGACATCAAATATATAACGAAATATTTTATGACACGTATCAAAAAATTATGTTGTGTATCTAATATAAGACGTATTTCTCTTCAAAAGAGTACACTATTTTATGCGGTAAAGTGTGCAAACTAATATTATATTTCATGACGAAGGCACATTTAGATAGATTAGTGTCCTTCAGAAACGTCAGAAAAAGAAATGTGAAATTATTAAATCGGGTAATCTTACTGGACAGTAAAGTGCAAATAACAAATGGGCAAATGAAGAATTACACATCTGATATGCAGTCTCAATCATCCCCACATTTAATGAAGAAGATTCTTTCGAACTTGATGTTAATCTTTTTTGATAAATGGCAAAGGAAACACTGCTAGGTTAACACACTTTTATTCTAAGTTTTAACAACTGTTATGCACGTAACACCATTACAATACCTGATCAGACTAGCCTACTGAGGGGGTATTTTGTCCGAATAAGCCGACATATATCACAGTTGGTTAAATAAAAGTGTCTAAATCTAAAAACATATTTTTCTTTGCCATTTCATTGCAAAATATTCCAACGTTAACTAGTAGAATTTGGACGTTGCTCCATTCTGTTGGAATTGCAAGCTCTTCATTGCGTATAACTTTGTAAGGCACGCCTTCTATAATTGTTGTTTGGTGCGCGAAGTATCAAAAAAAAGTATGACGACGCCTCCAGCCTAAACACCTCATCATGCAATAACATTGAGCCGGTGTAACGGCTCTTCTTGGATTATAAAGTCGCCGTTCATTATTTTCGATGGGAAGTTAACTTCCTTATTTTGGCGATTCAACGGGTTGAATGTAGGTTACCTACACAAGTTTGACGGTCAACATTTATCAGCGACCTGCACTTCGTAAGAAAACATCTACAAGTCTTTCACAAAATTCTGCAAAACACATTTTTTCATTCAATAACATTATTCATTTCAAGGATTTTACGTTCGTGAATACAACGAAATTACCAATACTTCAAAGAAACGTACTTGTAACTCTAATGTCATTTAATGTTTGATATTTTCATTTGAAACGAACATAGAAATAAAATCCAACTATGACAGGAACAAACTTTTTAATATTATCTGTGGTTGGTTTAAATAATCATCGGATTTATTGTCTGAATATTAATCATTGAATTCCTTGAGTTATCTAATTTGGTTTTTTCTGTGATCAAGGTTTAGGAATTGAAGATCGATTGAATTAAACATTAACGTATTTGTGAAAGAAAAGCAAAAACTAATTCAATAACAAGAAACCAAGCTATCAGAAATTTAGATTGAATTAAGTGAAACTGAAATTCAGGTGACCTCGTTTACATAAGTTGTATTGCGCAATGTCGTTGCTCAAATTATAGAGTAGAATCTCAGGTAACTTGGATCGAGTAATTACGATCTTGCCAGCCTACGTAGATGTAATGAACTAGAGATAGGTAAATTTGATTAGCCTCTATAAATTTCCTCATTTCTTCGAACGTAGCATCGAATACAACCTCAGATAAAGCCGTGATGATTTTCGAACATTATTTTCTACTCAGAATAGGTAGGTTCATCCTCCAAGGGGCTACGATACGTAGACATATTAATCAGAAGTTATTTTTACGAAATATCTCTACTATACTACTTTCGTTTCCGAGAAGCTACCAAAATAAACAAAAGCACGCACTGTTTACTTGATTCGTGAATCTTCCAGAGTCGAACTAAGCTTCCATCCTATATTTCGAGGGTCACATATTGTTATACTGCATCAAAAAATATTAATGAAAGTTGAAATATTGCAAATTAATAATATTCACTTGAATTTTACATACAGAAATGAAAACTACGGTTTCAGTAACATTTTAAATTCAAGACAGCGGTAAAAGCTAAACATACAATAAGTGCATTCCGTATCTGTACAGAAAGAAGCAAAAATAAAGACACACCCTTGCATCTTGGTCAATAAGAACCTCAAACTCGTTTACATGACAATCCAACACATGTTTATTATGTACGGTTGCCTCTTGGAAATTAAAGAATTATAGTTTAGATATGTCAAAATCGATAGTGAAAATGAAATCAAGTAACTATGAAATCATCACGTATATCGAAACCTATTGTCATATTATAGCTTATCGTCATTCTACGATAATATTGAGAACGATTTCGAATAACTTTCGACATTTAACGATACTTTATAAGGGACTTTTTTGAACAATCAGGAATTAAAAGGAATCAATTTCAAGATTAATATTTCTAGATATTTCAACATTGAAAAAAAAGTATGTGATCAATTTAGATTTAAAATTACTATCAATAGGATATGGAATGAGTGGCATTTTCGAATTGAACATTTATTCTTATGTTTCAAAAAGTGTCTCCAACTCTATAAATTAATTTCATTATCAATTCATTGATCGCTTGGGCCAATAACTGTTGAATCTGAATCTGAATAAATAATTTAAATAAAACTATGTAGTTTTTGTAGTTTGTTTTGTGGTATTTGTTTTGTTTGTTTTATCATCGACATCTGATGAAGCCACTGTGTTGGCGAAACAATATTGTTATGTTTAACTGAATTATACTGAAAACGAAAAAACTACTTAGTTTTATTTAAATTATTATTCACTACTAATTTCTTGAGATGATTGATTTTTAGTTATATATCAGGTTTTTTTTAGAATTTAAGTTTGGTTTTCAGAATTGTTGATTAAAATTTTAATCAATCGTCTGTTTGGCGAAGCAATGATGAAATTTTCCAATCTGGAAAGTTCATTATGAAGCCACAAATACTCTCTTCGTTTTCAGGAGTCTCCATTTGTTTTTTAATTTTCAAACTCGTATATCTGAAACTCAGCTACGCCATTCTGACGATAGCCAATAAATTCGAAACACGTGTCAAGGGCTACTTCCAAGTATGGGTACACCGATATCTTCTATTTTCGAGATACTCGGCATATTTTGAAAAATTTTAGAAATTTCATCTCTCTATTTGATGCAATAATCTCAAATCGTCATTTATATTTTGTAATATCGAGTTTTCAGGATATTCATATTCAGAACACGTGCTGATTACGTCGGAATATTCTGTGACCTTACTTTCAGATGAAGAGGTCATTTGAAAAAACTATGATGAATGGATCTATTTCAACAGTTTGTTATTCAAAACAATTTGAAATAACTGTTTCTACATGTTGATTGGTAAACATAGTACAACTTGCATTATTGCTCTTGGACGTGTGCCGAATATATTTGTATATTGAAAATGACATACAGCGCCAACTTACAAAATTCTTTCACTTGCAATATATAAATATGTACTAGAAAAATTGACACATTTTCAGCATGAAACGTTTTTTCTTGGGAAATCAAATTCAATAAGGATTGCATGCAGTTTTTCAATAAAAAAGTCTGTCATTGCTAAAATTATCTTGAATTAAATTCAATGGACGATGAATCTACTCTGTGATAGTTCATATTTAAATGAGAGGTAATAATAAAAACTTGTCTAAAAATCACTGACTGAACAATTATTTATTCGAAGTTTCGCCTTTTACATTATCAAGAATATTCTTGATAATGCTGTAAAAGGCGAAACTAGTCGAATAAATAATTGTTGTTATTACCTCTCATTTATCTTGAATTGTAAACATAACCAACAGGCTAAAAAATTTTCATTTTAGTTGATGTTGTATTGCGAGTTACAACTTCGAACGTTAGAATGTAATTTTGAAAAGCAACTCGGCTCTTTTGAGAGCTGCTTTTCAAAATAGAGTTTGGGAGAAAAAAGTGAGCTTTATTTAGCAATTTGCTAGTAAATCAAGTATATATGTACACTTTATACTAAGATTTATACACTTAATACTAAGATATACTTATATAAAATACAATTTCATAGAAAAAAACATTTAGTTTTTGTAAGAAGCTTGATTTTACTATTGCTATATCAAAAATTTGTTCTGGAAATATTCTGGAAGGTGATTGTGTTCGATCTTATAAATTATAACTATATTGGCCTTTTTTACACTCTGCTCAAAATTCAGCAAAATCAACGTCAACATTATATTCTAAACAGAATGTACCTATTACATAAATGTGTAAGAATGGTAAGACAGATACAAAGGATAATAATTGCAGACAGATTTCTGTGGTGTTCGAATGAAATGTCCACGAAGCCTCTATTTAATAGCACTAATGTTGAGTAGGAATCTAGAGCGCTAGGGAGAGTTTATACGTCTTTTCTTCATAGAGGGGGCGCACGTGAATGTTCACAAACTGTTGTTCTCCTCATTTGGATTTAGGACCTGTGGAGGTTTTGCAAGTGATCGATTCTTGATTCATTGATTAAATAAGGGCTGATGATTCATAATGATGAAACAATTGTATCCTATTGTCATTCAACAAGTTCCATGATTTTTTCGAAGCGCACTTAATATTCACTCTCGAAAGTGATAGGTTCGTTCTCGTTGACAACATTTGTGTATACAGCTCCTGAGAGTTTTATTTGAAATTTTTCGATTAAGAGTTTCGGTATTTACAGTTTGGAAATAAGGGTAAAACTTTCATTTGGGAAACTCAGTCGAAGTCTTTAATCCTCATCAGGATTTGAAATTTTATTAATTCTTCATCGAGCCTTGTAGAAATACAATATAAATTTATTTTAAATTAAGCCCAACCAACTCAAAAGAAAACAAGATTATGTATAGGAATTTTTTTCACTAAACTAGATACACTGAAAGAGTTACGAATTTATTAAATGCGTTAATTTGAAGACTAATATTCGTATCAATGAAGTTATTGAAATCCCTTCTTCTCATTATGTCAATTTGCTGTTTTTATATGGTTTCGACAGTGAAAATGAGTTAATATTTGTATTTCTACAGGCCATGATAAAGATTTGGATGATATTTGAAAGCTTTGCCAAGAATGAAGAGTTTAACTTGTACTTGTTACGACTTCATTTTCAACCAAAATTCATAGAAATATTTTTTATCACTAAAATTATATCACAAAATAGCAAAATTAAAATTTATATAACTCAAGGAGAATATGTTGACTTCTCATATAAACATATATTCGCTTTCTTCTTGTGGTTAAAATACACTCTGATTTGGATAAAATTCGAAAGCATGGCCAAGAATGGAGAGTTTAACTCGAGTACTTGTTACGTATTCATTTTCAAACAAAATTTATACAAATATTTTTTATCGCTAAAATTATATCACAAAATATCAAAATTAAAATTTATATAATGCAAGGAAAGGATGTTAACGTCTAATGAAAACATATATTCGCACTCTTCTTGTGGTTAAAATACACTCTGATTTGGATAAAATTTGAAAGCTTGGCCAAAAATGAAGAGTTTAACTCGAGTAATCACAAAATATAAAAATTAAAATTTATATAACGCAAGGAAAAGACGTTGACGTCTAATATAAACATATATTCGCTTTCTTCTTGGTTAAAATACACTCTCACTTGAGCAAATCTTATAATTTCACCTAACGAAAATAACACGTACCCAGTGAGACTGTTCGAAACATCAGGCGTGAAAAGTAATAATGAAGCAATTAAAATCTGAAATAATCAGTTTCTTATCTTCTATGATAGAACAAGTTCGAGCAGAGCAACCAACCGCAGAATAATCCTCGAATCTCCATGAGTAACGAGAAAAAAGAGCCATAGAAACCAGTCGCATTTCAGGTTTAGATATTCGCAACAGTATCTTTACAAACCGAGGGATAGATGATGAAAAAAGATGTATAGTTTGTTCAAGAATAGACAGAAATCGCCTAAATATAATCTTCTTATTCAAACCTCAACTGCTATGTAGCAGATGCGGAAATTGCACATGTTGTACTTATTATTAGATCGTAACTGATCATATCTGTTCTTATTAATACAATCGAAAGTGATAATTACATTCTCAATTTACTCAAGTAAATACGCCACAAATAGGTTATAATTATTATTATTCACTGTCTAATTAACTGTAACTTCTGATTTTCTAGTTTAATCGCTTGCCAATAATTCAATTGGATTCAGGTGGAACAAATTAGTGGAACGAATTTGGGAAATCTAATCTTATATGTAACTCAAATTCTAATTGAATGTCAAAATGTGTTTTTCTCTCACTGAGAATTTTACCTGGTATCCCAGCGAAAGTCCACAACGAATTTCAATGATAATTGAGAATTTATTCATTAATTTTATTTCAGATTTTTATCAATATATAATTGCTAAATAACATAATTTGGAATTCCTGCACGATTTAGTCAAATAAGAATAACTGTAAAGGTTCAATAGTGTTGGCGTTTACTTGATGTAAATCCATTATAATTGAATATAAACTTAAATTCAAACACTTGAACTTATGATTTACACTTTATTGACTGTATAGCCTTACGCGTTTCCTCGTTACAAACGACTTCTTCAGATGCTTACAGAATAATTCTGTAAGCATCTGAACATTAAAACATTAAAACATTATATACAACATCTTACAACATTATTCTGTTAGCATCTGAAGAAGTCGTTTGTAACAACGAAACGCGTAATGCTATGTAGTCAATAAAGTGTAAATCATAAGTTCAAGTGTTTGAATTTAAGTACATATTCAATTATAATGGATTTACATCAAGTAAACGCCAAAACTATTAAATATTTGAGAAAATTGTGATATACAGCGAAATCGGCAATAAAGTAGGAGATTACGTAGAAAAATAAGATATGTACTTTTCTGCATTTAAAATAAAAATAATTTTTTGAAAAATAAAGTCTCGTTTATATTTGATTCACCCTCGTAAATACTTTTCAGAAAAAAAATCAAAATTCACCTTTCCTTTTGAATAGATCTCGTATAATGTCAGTATTCATAATAAAATGCTAATAACAATTTTCACAATATCAAGCATGTCGCAAGAATTATGATATAAATGTCAATTATTTTATATTTACACACTTTAAATGATCAATTTTGACGTAAGTTTTAGCATAACGTTGACTTCTATGAACGAAGGTGTCCAAAGACCGATTAATATAGTTAAAATGACTTTTATAGATATAACTTTCCGAAGCACGTTTTGCGTGATGTTCGGAATACAAACTGAAAATAATAAATTAAATAAAGAAGACGAAAAATAAAATTCTACGAATACAGTTACTAAGAACCCAAGATCACAGAAAAGTATGAATATAAAATAAAGAAAAAATGGCCTTATTTTTTGAGGTAAAATAATGTTCAACAAAATTTATACGACAACAATTCAGAATATATACAATTAAAATTCCCTGTTCACGGGTGATGTGTTCAACGCATATTTACGTAGTTTATATCCCAAATAATTATCTTTTATGGTTATTTTTTCAGGTACAATCACAAAAGAAGACCGGTCTTAAAGTCGGCGGTAGGGATCGTCTTCATATTAATTGCGCATATTGGAGGAGTATACCTACGTAGGTGAACATCCGAATCAATTGAGGATCGTTAAAATACCCGAGAATATTACATTCATTCCATAGAACTCGAAATGAGATGTCATTCACCGATTTGGAATTCTAATTGTAATTCTAGCTCCCTATTAAATGTGTGTTAAATTCATGACTCATTTTCACGGTGGCATTATTATGAATGATAATGAATTTTATTAGTGTAGTAATTATTAACTCTCGAGAAGAAGAGAATGACTGAGATCTGAGATGATAACATGACCGGCAAAAAATTCTCATTTATATATCTATACTGGCTCTGCTCGTAATTCTTTTGAAATAGAATTAAAAAACAATAATTGCGAAACCTGAATTCAATAGATATAACTATTGATTTCATGTAGGTTTATATTGCATGCATAGTACATTTTGAAAGTAATCTAAAAATATTTTATTTGTAATTTTCGTTATTCAACTAATAATAGTAATGAATTTATTTTATTGTAGCATACAATCATCTTTAAAAAAATTTCAACAACCAATTGCAGAGAACTAAACAATAAATTCATTCTATCACAGTAATTCAAGACTTCGATAATAACATTTAAGTAAAAATTCAAATTGAAAACAATATTTTTCCAAATATCGCGTCCACTACTACACTAAAAAGTAGCTTAAGGCAGCAAAAACTGATATGATTTTAAGATCCAAATCTAGTTATACATTTCCTCATAATAAATAGGTATTCTGGGCAAAATATATCAGAGAGAGAGAGAAAGAGAGTTTTTAAAACTCACCATGGAAGCATGAACATTCAAGACTTCAAATAAAAATTCCTTCACCGTAAAAATATTTGAGATAATCTTTTTTATCATTTCCCCCAAATGTTATGTTTAAGTGAATTTTAATGAATTTTATATTGTATTCGACTTAACATTTTACGTAAATTTCGCTTTGTGTGGAATAATTTGCATAAAAATAATAATTAATTGTTATAGGTTACCAACTCAAAAAAAAATTAAGCAGAAAAAATTTAAGAACATAAATATATATTTTAATGAAGAGATACGATTGAAAATATGGTTTGTGGAAATAGGAGAAGCGAACATCAGTTAATATTATATTTCTTAGAGGTATCTATGAATTGGCAAATGTATATCATATTCGACAACAAAATGGATTTATATTCTCTAGTAAATTGATGATGTAATAGTGACCTTTCCTGATCCATCACCAATCATTCGTAGTTAGTATAGCGTGATATTCATCGAAATGTTAAAGTAGATATCAAATACTGTTCTAAGCAATCAATTCGCTCTTCTTTGATGAATGCAATTATCAACTAAATAGTGCATGTTTGTAGAATAAAACTCATGACGGGTATGATTTGCAGCAGTTCACAGAACAGATGGCTATATTGAATTAAGACAATTTTACTTTGATTCAGTGGACCTACAGTTTAACGCCGGTTCCGAACGGCCAATGAGCTTGTAATCGATGTACATTATCCAGAGTAAATCATTCATTAAACTACTCAAATTATAGACAAACACAAATACCCATGCCTTCAGCGGGGCTCGAACCCGAGTTATACCGCATCATAGTTCGGGTGTTCTACCGGCTAAGCTACGGAGACCGGCAATTAAGACAATGATTACAGATATAATTGAGTTATTTTTCTTTTATATCTAATAGTCTCCACATTTGATGTTCACGGACTATTTCAAACTATATCATGAAATTAGATGACAGGACAACTGTGTTCAACTTCAGCTCGCGCTAGACTATGTTGCTAGTTGGTGTGAGAAAAATTTTTAATTAATGAGATTGAATTCTCGCTTAACTCTTGGTGAAACATAATTGAATATTAAAATAAATTGAACTCTTGGCTTAATGTTTCTCGATTTATTTAACAATATGTATAGTCAACACAAGAGTGAAGACTCAAATCTTCAGTCTTGAAAATGAGCTAACGCTCGAAACATGTTGACTATACATATTGTTAAATAAATCGTGAAACATTAAGCCAAGAGTTTAATTCATTTCAATAGTGAGAAAAATTATTTGAGTTTGAATGGGGCAAAGTGTAATGTTGTTTCTTTTACAAGGAAAAGAGACCGAATTGTCTGTGATTACAGCGTTGGTGGTCAGGTTCTTTCTCGTTCTGATAAGGTGAGAGATCTTGGTGTAGTCTTCGATCAAAAGCTTTCCTTCATTCAACACATCACCCAACTTATTTCATCCGTCGCGAAAATATATGGATTCATTCTACGCAATGGCAAATATTTCAATAATTCCTCAACATTCATAGGAATACTTAATGCCCTAACCCGTAGCAAGTTGGAGTATGGCAGCATGATCTGGCATCCTATTTCAACTTGCTATCTACGCCATCTTGAAGCCATTCGAAGAAGGTTCTTGAAATTCTTAGTTTTGAGGGAGGATAAAGTTAATCCACAGAGAGGAGTCAATCATAACGAACTATTGAGTCGATTGAGTTCAATCTCATTGCAGGACAGGAAAGGAATTATATCACTCAAATTTTTGTACTAATTACTGCACAACAGTATTGATTATCCTCCTCTCTTGTCCGGTTTCAAATTTCGTGTTCTCGTACAACAGAATTATTCCACCTGGAGACTCCAAGGACCAACTCGCTAATACAATCCCCCATTTGGTTTATGGAGTCTACATTCAATAGGTTTGCCAATAGTTGTAACATTCACTTTTACTCCATAGAAGTTATTATTAGGAGTTATGAGAACAAAGGAAATTTACTAAAATGAATTGATTTAGATTGAATTCTTTGTAATATTTCATCAAATGCTATTATTTAGTTAATATTTTAGTTTTTCTCTCTCTTTATATCTCTTTCATTTTATTTATTTAGTATTATTCAACATTATGTTATTATTTTCTGTAATTGGGTTTTATACCTGTTGAGAATAAAGAACTTATTATATTATTATTTTTAATAGTCAATGACCCCCGATGAATGTTTTAAAACTTATACAAAAATTTATTCAATAAATACAATATCAACTTAATGATAAAATAATACAAACCTGAAACAAGAATTAAATGTCGATTGACGATTAATATTGACACTCAAAAATATACAAACACAAAAAGAGGTTAAAATATTATGGCGAGCTTTAAATCACCGAATATCTGATATGGATTCAACGCTACATGCATAATACACTAAGTTAACATAATTATTCAACTAAGTTGAATAGTTCATAGTCCACTATATGGCGTTTCACAAATAACCCACGGAAGGTGAACCCAAGGAATTGTGTTTCTGAAAGGTGAAATTCTGGAATTGTATGTCAAAACTCGATGATTTTTTGCAAAATTTAACTTCAAGCAGAAAAATATTTGTTATCATCGATACAATTAAGTAGATGGTTTTTATCTTTTATCCTTCATCCACGTTGAATTATGTTTATCAATTTCACAAGTTCTCCAGTCAACGTATTTCAATACACGATGTCAATATTTCGATTGATTAATATAGGTAAGAAATTTACTGCCTGTTATAAACTACTACCCTTAAATGTTATCGCAAAGTGAAGAAGTAGGTATTAAATATACCATTTCAACCAGTAGGATGTATTTATATACCCTACAATCTCATTTTATATACCTTGCAACTCTTAACAGACATGGCTTATAGTCTAAGAATATTTTGCCTCTGATGGTTTTCGAAAAACCCCTTCATTTCTAAGATATACCCAATTATTCGATTCCGCAAATTCTCCAAAATCTTCAACTAATCCTAAAACTAATGAATTTCCAGAAACAAATGAAATACCCAGAATCTAGGAGGTTTAAATCGGACAATCTAACAAACCGTCCATGGAGCTTCTAGTTCAATCTACCATCTCCGTAAGTTATTAAGAAATTACGCAGAAAAACCAGCAAAAAGTTGATAGTACACGATCGTGCATAAACCACATTGCAATAATATAATTGCTGCGTATTCTACAACCGAAAGTATTCAAGAAACCCAAGCAACATTGCTTTCAATAAGTTGCAATATAACCGAGCCTTCAAAATAAGTAATTGTCACAAATTTTTTCAACTTGCATTTTCGAAAGAAAGGATAGTTGTTAATATATTATAGTTTGTCTAAAATCATAATAAGTTAAAATAAAGACCACAAAATAGAATACGCCAAGAAATATAAGAGATCAACATCATGTAGTATATGAGTTACCTGCCTCATGTAAAAAGATTGCCAATCATAACTTAGGCCCTTCCGCATCACGTAATGTATTCTGTTTCTGATTCAGCTCAGGTCATGTCGAATGACGTTTATAAAACGTTTAAATATTAACGAGGCTGGCAATCTAGGTCAGTTGAATATTTAAAGTATGTTCCGAGCTTCAGGGAGACACCTATTAATATTTATGGAAAAATATTAGGTATTGATAAAAATGATGAAACTTATCTTGAAAATCGAACAATATCCAAAAATCCACTGTGGAAAATAGTAAAAAAAAAGTAATCTTCAGAACGGAAAGTTTCTGAATACGATTAGATGTTTGATTTTTTCGCAGAATTTTGTTATCACTAAAGAGTAACAACTCTGTTATCAATAGCAAATAGTTTACAGGTTCTTTAAAAAAATTCTACATTATAGAAGAATATGAAATGTTCCTTAATATCTCAAAAGAAACGAATAATATGTTCCGTACTCAATTTGTATTGCAATTGAACACCAATGTCTTTTATACATAATGTACCTAGTTATACATATTAATGTTTCGTACATAATATGCGTTGTACGAACTATGATATAAAAATGTTTCGTTACAAATATGCGAGGTAGTGAGATACAAAAAGATATTGCGTATCAAAATAAATTCTTCACATTAAATCAAGGGTATTATTGAAGTACGAAAAATCTCTAGAGTCTTCTCAAAATATATCGAAGTCAGTGTGCAGGAATTGTTCGAAATGAAAATCATTCTTATATTGAAAATGTACATTTCTTTGAATGTTGAGACCTAAGAATGGACTGCATCAGTCTGACGTTATACTGACTCCAAAAAAATTAGTTTATTACTGCAAAATCCCATAAAAATATGTTAATTATGTCTTATTGTATTGCCAAAAATGAGAAAACACCGAATAAAATATTTCTCACGGATCTTTACGGTTACAAACATTCCATTGAAGTTAGGTGCGCAGTTCAAAGAAAATAAATGCAAAATTTTTCGAAACGAACAAATTTTTTTTTCAAATGCGATACTGTAGACACGTTTTTTGTTCAAGAGAAGAGATAATCCATAAACGAATGAGAAGAATCATTGCAAAGTTAGAGGGTTACCAAAGTTATTAAAATATAACAAGGTCAGTGTCTCAAGTTTCAAGGCATTAAATTTTCATAAATGTCATTGGTATTATCAATTACTGAAATAGCTCCAAAGTATCGAAAATATTGATGATTTCTATTCAACTTCTTATTAAATTTACGTCTCACGACCTCCGTAATGGAATATTATTGCATCATAATGAATATGTATATTAATTCATCATCATATATGTATTCATATAGATTCGCAGGCTTCAATGTTTATTTATTTGTTTATTTATTTATTCAACAAATATCACACATACATAACATTATATATTAGCAAAACTGTCGAATTACAATGGATCTTCCGCACTATTATAAGTAATAAATTAAAAACAAACAACTAAAAAATTAAACAACACAGTTCCGATCAACTGAAAAATTAAACAATAGACTTACATATTCAAAAAATTTACTACCATAACATGATATGTTTAAATCTAAGCTAATGAAATGTTCTTCGATATATTCTTTCATGTTTTCAACCTGTTTGAAAGCACATGAAATATGAATTATTTCAAAATGTGATGATGTTCTTCGGAATAATTATATGTAAACTACGATTTTCAAAATAATTTGTATTCTTAAATTGAAGTTTTTCGAAAGAATGTCCACCCAATGTTTTGAAATAAATTTCTTCACGAAAGTTTATCCGATTATAAAAAGAAATCATCAAAAACAATAAATGTAGTTATAAATACACACAGGCTATATACATAATTTAGAAAATATTCTTACAGTTCAGAGGCACCCAAATTATCCTTGTACCAAATCATTTTACACACACACACCACTATCACTTCATAGCATAAGAAACTACACCGAGTTTTGAATTATACTGGTTATACTTGCCGTCTTATTTCGGTGCCCTTGGTTGAACTTCTTCTACCCTCTTTCGGAACCCCAGGTAAACTTGTGTAGGAATTATCTACGTGAATGGAGGGGCAGGTGCCGAACTAAGGTAATTACAACGAAAAGCTTACATGAAATAAACGTTTCTTGAAAATAAGTATCTATATTTAGAAAGGAAGTCTCAAAAGCTTTGAAGAAATTCCACGGAATTTTGATAATTAAAAAAACATATTCATAAATTAAATGTACTCATTTTAATCACATATTAATCACCGAAATTATAACGGTGTGATAACAACAAGAACATAAGGAATTTTAGCTTTTCACTTGTTGAGAAAAACTGGAAACAGTATTTCAAAAACTTGATCTATTCAATAAATTGAGACATATTGTGATGCATTTTTATAGGTCAATTAGTTGACATATCGAAATGTTCATAACCTACATAAAATAATAAAATTAAACGTGGGTGTGATATGAAGAATAACCACTGGATACTTTTGAAACAATACACATTCATTTTTTTTTATTTTATAGTGTTGGCGTTTACTTGATGTAAATCAATTGAATATAAACTTAAATTCAAACATTTGAACTAATGATTTACACTTAATTCACTACATAGCATGACGCGTTTCGTCGTTACAAACGATGATATTTAATATTCTGATCGGTATATTTTGTTTTAAGCGTTATTTCTGAAACTTTTAGACACTTTTGCGACACGGGGTTTCTAATATTATGTTTGAATCCTTTCGATAATAAACTTTGTTCATCTTCCGTAAATTGTGTATCTGTACAATTAATAAATCTATCAAAAAACTTACGGTCAGAAAATTTCGTTTCAGGTCTATCGGAATGTGTTGTAAGTTTACTTTTAATAAGTACATCCAGTTTGCGCTTTTGTCTGGAGAATTTGCTACGAGCGATACTGTTAACTCTAGATCTAGTATTACTATCTAAACTCTCAAATTTTATATGGTGTAATCTAAATGATAATTCAGAATGGATTACCTTGAGATATACATTTGAAATATCTCTCTGATTGTACTGGATTTTGCAGTCTCCTTTGATCCACGCTTTCATTCCTTGTATTTGCCCCTCTACTTGCCGAACTGCTGGTGTTATCTGTCCTTAGTTTGATGTATTTGGGGAACCCTTCTTTCTTCAGACATGTTGTTAAAAACCATATATTCTGCGTATTCTTGATAACACTTTTAAGTAACAGCTTAAAGTACCATCGTGCCAAAAAGCTGTTATCAGCTTCTTTTAAATATTTAATAGTGTTGGCGTTTACTTGATGTAAATCCATTATAATTGAATATAAACATAAATTCAAACACTTGAACTTATGATTCACTACATAGCATGACGCGTTTCGACGTTAGAAACGATTGTTATTATTAAATATTTAAAAGAAGCTGATAACAGCTTTTTGGCACCATGGTACTTTAAGCTGTTACTTAAAAGTGCTATCAACACGCAGAATATATGGTTTTCAACAACATGTCTGAAGAAAGAAGTGTTTCCCACATCAAACTAAGGACAGATAACACCAGCAGTTCGGCAAGTAGAGGAGCCATACAAGAAATGAAAGCGTGGATCAAAGAAGACTGCAAAATTCAGTACAATCAGAGAGATATTTCAAATGTATATCTCAAGGTAATCCATTCTGAATTATCATTTAGATTACATCATATAAAATTTGAGAGTTTATATAGTAATACTAGATCTAGAGTTAACAGTATCGCACATAGCAAATTCTCCAGTCAAGAGCGCAAACTAGATGTACTTATTAAAAGTAAACTTACAACACATTCCGTTAGACCTGAAACGAAATTTTCTGACCGTAAGTTTTTTGATAGATTTATTAATTGGACAGATACACATTTAAGGACGATGAACCAAAATTTATTATCGAAAGGATTCAAACATAATATTAGAAACCCCGTGTCGCAAAAGTGTCTAGAACAAATCGGCATGGAGACAGAAATAACGCTTTAACCAAAATATACCGATCAGAATATTAAATATCGAGATTATTCTGTAAGCATCTGTCATTTGTAACGACAAAACGCGTCATGCTATATAGTGAATAAAGTGTAAATCATAAGTTCAAGTGTTTGAATTTAAGTTTATATTCAAAACACAGTCATTAAATAAAGGAAAATGATTGAACTTTATGGAAGCTAATGAGAATATTACCGCCTACTCAAAGAATTTTAAATTTCTACCTATCAAAGGCTTTGTATTACTTTGATAGCTAAATAATCTGCTTTGTTGGAACCTGTTGTCAACGCATTCCAATCCATAACTTTGGATGTGGTTAAGGCATCGCAACACGTCAAACGCATTTTGCAATTGCTTAAGAGCCACCGTGATAATCCCGAAAGAGTCACAGATGAAATTATAAAGGATGTGGATTATATTGTTGCGGAGAAAGTCGGTCTGGAGGAGGATATAACTTCAATGCCGCGCATTGTTAGGAAACAATGTCATCGAAGCAATCACCCAGCAGAAATCCCTTCAGAATTCTGGAAAAGATCATTAATAATACCATACTTGGACTCCGTTATTATTGGATTCCGCTTGAAACACGCTTTGATATACTAAAAGAAGCAAAAACCTTCTTTCCCGACACGGAAAAAGCGTGGAAAATTTTGATCGCTCTTCCATGCACGACGTGTACGGTAGAGCGATCGTTTAGCAGCCTCAGGAGACTAAAAACCTGGCTAAGAAGCACTGAGCTTCGTATTTTCCTAATTACAAAAGCACTAATAGAAATAGGGGGCAGGTTGAGACTCTTCCACGATAAGATTATAAGACATAAATAGTTGGGGGGAACGTTAAATATAAACGAAAGAATATTGTTCTCATAGGACTTAAAAGGTTTTCTCTCAAGGCATATTATCAAATAATCCCAAACAGTATTTCTATAGAATCGAATTCTACTGAAATATTGAAGTTGTAGTGAAACATAATCTATATTCCATTATACATTATTTGGATTTTTCATGAATATTTTTCCTTTTACTTGATTCTTAAGCAATCAGTTTATTCGACACTGACTGAATTTTCTAATTAAAAATTTTTAAGAGTTCAAAATTAAATGTTTGACTATCACTCAAAATTGTTGTGATAACGGACCATTTTTTTGTACACAAGACGGAACTTTGTATTCATAAAAACCCTTTTACTGCATTAACATTTTTATTATTCTTTCAATTAAAAAATGTTGATTTCTATGCATCAAAAGTACTATGCAAAATATTCCTTCAACTAGTTATTTATGTGTTTATCAGTCGAAAAAATTTACTTCGATATCGCAGGTGACGATTTTACATATTCACTATAATTATCAACATCGATTTCAAAACTGAAATATGTGATAGGGTTTTTTTCATAATAATTTATTCATTATTCCACCCAAGGAGCTTCCGCAGAAACTTTTCTATCGTTCGATATAGTTGTTTCTTGCATCGTTCTATAGTTAATTATTATAGTCAATTATTTCCGTTTCGTTATTGAAATCAATATTTTTAATCAGTAAGTCTTATGCTTTCTAAAAGTCTGTCCATATTCGCTGTTCCTTTATAAAATTCGTTAGATGTACTTTTCATAAATTCGTTATGAATATCTGTGCCATCGACTTTAAATTTCGCCAATAAACAACGAATTGTAAAAGGAAAAAACTGATAGATCTGTTTTTAAGCCGAATTGTCTTTTAGTTGACTAATTTCTATTGCAGATTCAATGGTCGATATTGGTTTACTTTCAATAAAAGAAGACAAACTATCAACGCAGCTTAGTGAAAACTTGCCGACGACAATATAAAAACAGCTACAATTTTGATGCGCAATGTTAGAAAAAGTTTTTGACAATTGGAAACATTTGTCAATGATAAAAAAGTAGACCAGTCGACAATATTTTCACACCATTTCGAAACACGGACTTTTTCGTACCGGATTATCTTTGGGGAAACGGGCACACAAACGGAAAACTGAACGGTCCCGTTAAAAACGGGCGCCTGGTCATCTTCATCGGAATTCGATGAAGGTGAACCCTTCACCAAATCAGATACCGAAAAAACCAAAATTCTATCGAAAAAATTCTGTATTTTTAATGATACGATTTTAATCTACCACACCTTAGGTGTGTGCAATTTACGTACGAAGCTGGTTGACAGAATTCCGTCGTCTATTTTTATACGAGGGTTGTCAAAAAATATTGCATATTTAGAGTAGTACGGAGAAAAATTTTGCTTCCTGAAATGTGACTGAAATTTAGGCATTAAAGCTGATGTTTTTCATGGATCACAAACAGTTCCGCAATCACTTTAATCGTCATATATGATGTCATTAACCTTCAAATTCAAATATAGCGAATACAATATGATTTTGAGTTAAAATTATTGTATTTGGAAGAGTTTGTTAGTAAGTGAGCTACATCAAATAATTACAGCCAATATTCAATGATTATAAATTTAATATACTGCTCCTCTTCTGTGAAGATGAAATCGTAAAGAGAAGTACAAGATATTTGAGGTCAGAAGCAATGTAATTTCAAATTCCGATCAAAGTTTCATTTGGTTTTCAACTCATTTAAAACCCACATGGAAATTAAAAATCAAACTACATATAAAAATGATCTGGAATTAAAAATATCAAAAAACCTCTTTTAAGACATATATATTGATACTAAAATATGTAATTCGCATTACAAAAAACTTTTTTTAACACTTATTGTGTTATATATAATATTCACTAATTATTGATTCTTAGATATATAATTCGCATCCTCATGGAATCATAGTAAGTATCAAGAATTATTTTTTATTTCTACTCTGTGTATCAACAAATATATTATATAAAGAAAGTTAAAATACAACAACATAAACTGATCGAAGTGATTCTTTAAAACGGTCGATTTTTAAATTCAATTTGAAAATTTGTATTCAAATATTTTCATTCGAGTAAAGATTTTGATCAGTAGATTTCTCTAAATTATCACTGATATTCCATCTGCGAGTTGCAATCATTCATATTCATATATTCATAGAACAATTAGTAAATTTCTTTTTCGCATATTTCTTATTACGTTCCCAAAAATTCTTTGCGCATCAGTAATCAATTTCTAACTTCAATTATACACTTCGCTGCCTCAAATAAAGTGTTTATAAGATCAACTTGAATGATATTTGAATTTTACTTGAATTCAATTATTCGTATTAAGTGTATGTATTGCATAATTATTGAATTACCGAATAAAAATTCAAAGAAATTCAAAACGCAGTGCCTAATAATTGAATAAGATTTCAAGTTCCACAAAACGTGACATTCCACTTCAATGAAACTCAAAAGAGGCACAACAAATTATTCACCTTCAAAATGCACGTGAAAAAATATGACTCCATGTCAACCAAGCATTAAACTAATATAAGTATTTACTAGAAAACACTCGATTTCACAGGCATCAGAGCGGTTAATTGGTGACAATTACAAGGTGACAAAATATAAACCTAAAAAAATAACTTATTCGTTGCAAATTCTTTACTACCTATCAAGTATTTTTGGAATTAGATTGCGTATATTTTAGTATAATAAATTAAAATCTTTACTTGCGAATTCTTCCGTAACAACTTCATGTTTTTTTTAATTCACAGACATCAACTTCAAATTACTCGAATTTGAAATCACAATTTTTACAGAAATAACTGTTCTCTGAAAATTGGCAATACTTACGCATTATGAACCTTAGTAAGAAAGTGGAGAATTTTCATGTGAATTAAATTGACTATACCTACGTGCTCTTGTAGAGCGTTTTCATGTTTGTATAACAATGTTTTTGAAGAGAAATTCAGCATGAATTTCAATGGAATTTGGTGTCTCATCTCTATCTACTACATACAAATCAATTGAAGTGAAACAAAAGACTTTTTTCAATATTTTCAATGCATCTACTTTTCAAGCGAGTTTTGTGAACTTTTTGTGTTAAAATTGAGACAGGCCTGCTATTTACGGACCAACTCGGACTATCTATCAGTTTCAAAAACGTTGATTTAACCATTTCCTCATAATTCTAGCGTAATGAACTGAACATCCATCTAATTGTAGTAATAAATTTAACCGCCCATTAATGGGAAGCTTGTGGATGGCAGTCCACGAGTCTGTATTTAAAAATTCCCAAAAGTTGTTATCATTAACGCTTTCTTCAAAAAAAGAAGGAAAAAAATTCGTTCGTTCCATATTGCACAACACAAGTTTATTTTCCGAGAGTATTGGGTTTCACAATTTATTACTCAATCAGAGATATCTGCTGCTCGAGCGACAACTTTGTGATCATACTACCCCATTTGTAATGAAAGAAGTCTCATCGCTGAACAAAACATGTAGACATATTATATTATTGAAAAATATCCCTGTTTAATTTTTTTATTCTTTATTTTTCCATTTTTCTCAGTCAGAAAGTTCCCTTGGGCACATGAACAATATTCTGAACGTTTTCATCCTTCGCCTTCTTGTAAAGTGTGTAAAAATGTTGGTGTGAAGGATTTAATTTTGTTAACCTTAGGACTTTCCCACATCCCTAAATGAACTTTTTTCTTATCGTACTATGAATATAATATTATAATTACTGAAAACCATAATTTTCAAAGTATCTATTTGACACTTTGTGTGTTTTGTTGGTTTCAAATAGGCAATTTTTCTAATTTAAAAACAATCTGAATCCATATAATCATTTTTTGGATTAAAGAATCGCAGATAAAAATTATTCACTTTTATTTTGAAAACGTAGCAAAGATTGCTCAATACTTTTATTTATATTTCATTATGAGATACAGATATTTTTAGTTGACCATAGAAAAAAGTGGAAATCCGTTATCACTTCAAGTTTCAAAGAAGATAACATTTGAACATTTATTCGAAAAACATTGATGAAAATAATGTCATAGTTGGGCTGGCCAAGTTGACAAGTACGATGTGATGCCTCCCTCTTTCTTCAAGAATTTATGTCCAAGAATATTGAAATCGATGCCACACTTGATGAAATCACAAGATCGACTGGTTCGTTCTACAAGGAACGTATCAGTTTTGCCACGTCGAGCGAGGCAACGAATTCAATCTCCAATTGTGTATAGATAAATGTGCCTACAATTACAGTTACTATAAAAATATATCCCTTGATTCATATAACTACATTCATGCATATTTCATATATGTACAAGCTTCCATAGAAAAGAAACATTTATTATAAGCTCTTCTCTAGAACCTAGTATATAAATTCTGCAAATATAACCTCAATTCCATGTCATATAATTCACGTAGTCACAATGTCACTCCCAAACTGCGTAATGCATATTTATCAGATTCAGTAATGTACTTGAAGGTGTTGGACAGAGTACTCCCTTATACTCAGTAATTCGGTATACTTTATGAAATTTCCACTGCCTATAAATTTCAATTTAATTTTTTCGGTTCAATTTACTTTTTATGGCAGGAAAAACAACAAAAATTATGAATTCTCAATATAAAATATCTCGAACCATAAAAAATTACAGATAATTCACTACTAAGCATTTTTTTCTCAATTGCTGTAAATCTTCGATCAATTTCATTAACTTTAGTATCAATTCAGTAATTTCTTCAATATTCGAATTAATTTTTTATTTTTCAAATTTAATTCAAAGTGTTTCAGGTCTTTTCTTCGAATTCACACACTGATTTTTGCTAATGACGGATCGACAATAATTTTTAGTCACATTTCTACTGCTTAAATTTCGATTCGACCTAAATTCACTAAATTCACAATTGGAACTTCATTGTTCTTCATCAATCTGAATTGAACCTTAAATTCAGTTCACTGCAGATTTTTAGTTACCTCACACTAGGTACATTTTATTATATTATTCGATTTTTAATTGCTCAACTTTTTGTTTCCTTATTTCGTGTTCATCTATTTCATAAAATTAGTTTCAAATTCAAATTGTCAGTCCGATTATTAGTGAATTATTTTTTTCTCAACACTTCAGAACCATTGTCCAAGGTCCAATTTGAAATATATAAAATGAAAGCTGATGTTATTTCAACATAACATCAACTACAATATAATTTGAATAAAACTGAGCAGTTTTACGATTTTCACTATAATTAATTCAAAAACATGACAATATCATTTCGCCAATGCAGTGGCAACACCAGTTTATCATCAACATCTGATGAATCCACTGTGTTGGCGAAACGATATTGTCATGTTTTTGAATTGATTATAGTGAAAATGCAAAAACTACTTAATTTTACTTAAATTATGTATTTTTTATGTAGATTTTCAACAAGTATCCGCCCAATCGATTAATGATCAACTACAATAATTGATGGACTCAGTAGTTAACAACGAAATAATTCATCGTGATAAACAAACGATTTGGTTTTTACCAAGTTTATTATAACAAAAATTAGGAAAGAATTGCTATTTGCGTTAAAAAAAATTCCAATTGCCAAAAAATGATAGTGCGACCAAAATGGAAATAACAGCAAAAATCCTTCTCCTTTTTTTGCGATAACCTAAAGTAGTAAAAACCAAATTGTTTGCTTTCATCAACTATAATGATACGAATAAGATGAGCACAAGAAAAGTCACACACATGATACAATAATTCATAAATAATTATTAGCAATTTCGAAGAATATACAACATTACGAATGCCAAATATTCTTAACAAATCTCTGCGAACTACTCGTAATCAGTGACTCAACAGTAATCAATAAAGAAAACACTGATAAAACTGGCAATTTAAAATTCTGGAATATCAACAATCATGTTTTTAGTTCAAGAAAGCAATTATCACTTAAATACAAGGAAAATGTTCGTCATTTTGAAATATTTACTGGGAGTGACTACGAGTATATAGCAAATGTATATATACAACAACCTTGAATCGTCTTCTGAAATCATAGGAAAGGTTTTATTTCGCATAATTGGTCCAGAAGAGTGCCTACTTGTACCAATGCCTACTTGTATTGGTATATCACAAATAACATCTCAGAAGATACAAGTGTAGTAGCTTGTATGGGTGAACAATAGCTCAAAAATTTGCATCAAACGTAGGTTGTTCTCGAATAGCTTCTCGTGAATTGAATTAAAATGATGGCCAATAGGAAAAAAATTCATGAAAATGTGAAGATTCTGTTATTGCAAGACCTTTAATGTATACATGTATTTCGTTGTGTTTCTAGTTTAATTTTAAGTTCGATTTTACTTATTGAACTATGAATAAAAAGATATAACTTAAAAATATATCTTGTTATACCTACCCAAAATTGAAGATTAGTACACAAGATAATCTTAACGTAAATTAGTATTAAACAACAATAAAATTAGAATGTAAGTAGTTTGGTTTGAAGGGGATATGTCTTAGAAAAAAGTACCTAATTAACTCGGATTTTTCACGTCATAACACAAAACTAGGGGCGTAGTTGTAGTTTCCCCAAGGTAGGGGTTGGAATCGAAAAATTAAGATTATTTGTCGTTTTGTACTGATTAATCTATAACTGAAATTACAAGCGTATAAAGTTGCTTGATAACATGTATTCGATTATGCTATTTCACGCGAAGAATTCCTCGGTCAGAGACTAACAAAATGCAACATCAGTTCCAGAGAGTATTAAAATATTTAAAACATAAAATTATTTTTATTTATAGACGAACATTACAGATAGCAATGGGGTCGACCATGTCTTCGAAATCTATTTTGTTACCCTTTTCCAATATGTGTTTTACCAATAATACCACGCTTTTGTTGAAGAAAAGTATTGTTCTATTCCATTTCATTCTAAAAAAAACTTGCGCAGATGTCTTTTCATTCAATATTCAAATTGTCCAGTGACACCATACAGCATAAAGTTAACTTTTCACTAAAACGAGCCCCTAGTTCATATTTAGAGTAAGTGGGGATATATTTTTTTAAATTCTGAATAATTTGGGACTGAAAGGGTTGAGGATTCTTTCAGTTTAGCATTATCAATTTTAATGGTCTTGGGACAATTCATCTTGATCCCTAACTACCTGTGTAGTGCGAAAAATCGAAATTCGAGGTAACTAGAAGCCTTCCGATCCCCTCCAATAAAAGTGTTCTTTTTTCTCTGTATACAGCCTGAATCTTATCGTTATTGTTTGGCATAAGCGAAGGCCTACTACATAGAACAGGTAGCTGAGGTAATCACCTACTACGAAAATAATTATACTCTGAAAAATTTAATAGAAAACTTGATTTAAAAATATGAAATATTAAAATGAACAATAATGAACAATTACAATAATTTATTTAAAAGCTCTACTTTGTTATTTGGTTTGACTGAAGAAAAAATTCAACAATTACAACAGTATCAGAATAGAACCTTGTGAACAATGAAATCGTGTAGGCTTTCACGGCCGGTGTCCATTGTGAAACATGGTGAAATGATTTTCCGGGCTGATTGGCCGTGGTCAACTGGAACTCCTCCTCTTCCAGACGTTTCGTCCCTAACTGCGAGAGACATCTTCAGTGGCGACGAGTGCTTCGACGTAGTGGCGTACTGGGCGACGACTCTGGAGCAACTGATGTTGCTCCATCAGTTGCTCCAGAGTCGTCGCCCAGTACGCCACTACGTCGAAGCACTCGCCGCCACTGAAGATGTCTCTCGCAGTTAGGGACGAAACGTCTGGAAGAGGAGGAGTTCCAGTTGACCACGGCCAATCAGCCCGGAAAATCATTTCACCATGTTTCACTTGTGAAGAATTTTAATGTGCAGTAGGTGTACCCCTGTTAAAATTATGCTGAACTCTTTGGAACTTATATCTGTTAAACAAAGAATACTCTTTGCTTCATATATATTTATATTAAGAATCGAAAATCAGTTGCTTCCATGTAATGTAATAAAAAATGTAACATATGTCAGTGATGTGCATGGGTATAAACTAGAAATACTGATAGTTTTTATATACAAAGTTGTGAGCTTTCTAAATCTAAAAATAGCATATACTATGACGGATTTAAGGCTTTCAATAATTCACCAAGTATATTGAAAACTAGTACTAGTATTAGGATATTTAAGCGTGATCTATGAAAGTATATTTTAAATAATGAGATAGGTTTGTACGAGTATATAAGTATTCAATCAATTGACAGTTCAAAATATGTAGATTTTTTGTACCTATAGCTCCAGCGAAATAAATACTATTATTATAAGAGTTTTTATTATTTATTTAGAAATTCATACCAAAGATTTGGCAAAACTAAAATTTTTAACGAATGAATGTTTTCATGTCTAGTCTGAATTTTTTCAAGTTCATTATGCACATTTTTAAGTTTCAAATCCACTCGGAACGTGGAACAAAAATATTCAGAACTTACTTCATTATTCCAAGGTGTTTTTTACTACCTCTGGCAACATAAACCGTGTTTTTATTTATTAATATGTTGATTACAATATAAAAACTCAAAAATTAAATATTTGCTCCATGTTAAAACACTTAAAGTTGCCAAGAACAGAAATATAATGAGCAACTATCTTATTTATTAAATCTGATATAGCTAATTGCACTCTAATGAAACGGCCTTGAAAATATAGAAAAAATAAATACCGTTAGTACAAATTAAAATACAAACGAATGAACTCAATTGAAAAAAAAATATTGCACAATCTTTCAATGATCTTATGTCACTTAACCTAAACAGAGTGAAATGATTAACAAGCAACCATCCTATACCTATATAAACTCTGATAAACATGTATTCACTTCAATAAAACAGTCTCAAAAAATATAGTTACACCGTCAGTGGAAATTTAAAAACAACAGTATCAACTTAATTGTGAACCGCAGAAGAAATTTGAATATAACACAATGAACTTTAATTGTGTTCCGGTCTCCGTGGCTTAGTCGGCAGAACACCCGACTAAGGTGCTGTAGAACTCGGGTTCGAGCCCCGCTGAAGGTATGGGTATTTGTGTTTGTCTATGATTGAAGTAGTTTAAATAATGATATATAATTGTTAGATCAAACTAAAATCTTTGACTTGGTGAATTGTCTTCTTTTGATGACAAAACTGCACTATGTGGGCTTTGGTGTACGCGCAGTTGAATGGTTTGCAAGCTATGTCATGCATAGAGCCCAGATCACTAGGTATGTAAATTCAACATCGTCCATAGCTTAAAAGAATAGTGGAGTTCCTTAGGGCAGCATTTTGGGACCTATCCTTTTTTCCATTTTTGCATTCGATTTACCAAAATGTTTAACTTATTGTATATATCACCTATATGCAGACGACTTACAGCTTTATATCGCAATCAAACCTGAATATTTTCATGAAGCCTGAAGATGAATCATGATTTGTTGCAAATATCTAGATGGTGTACTAGCAATGGTCTCAGAATAAATCCTGCAAAGTCTCTAGCCATATGTGTTGGATCAGGACATAATTTGTCTAAACTCAACAGGGATGAAAATAAGATAGTGATACCGAAATAGGTTGGGTGGACCATGGTAAAAAATTTGAATCTTATTAGATAAAAATTTTAAATTTGATGGCCATGTTAATACAACTTACAGTCTATGTTTCATGAGCCTCAAAATGTTGAATAACTTTAAAAAATCTTTAAATTAAGCTACGAAATTGAAACTAGTACAAAGTTTGGTATATCCGACTTTAGACTACTGCAGTGTTGTGTACTGTAATTTTTTGACCCAGGCCAACATTCAAAAGCTCCAAAGAATTCAGAATGCTGCTGTCAGATTTATATGTTGTTCATCTTACAGAGATCATGTCACTCCATACTTGCAGCGACTTGGGGAACTCAAGTTGAATAAAAGGTTTACGTATATGTTTGCTGTTTTGTTGTGTTTGTTTGCTGTGTTGTTGTGGAAATTAGTGAGATGTGAAATACCAAATTATTTGCACGAAATACTTACCTCAAGGTCTGATGTTCATGGTGTTAACATAAGATTAAATGGCTTTACTATACCTCAACATCACATAACGTAAATTGCATACGTTGCACCGAATATTTTGAATAGGTGGATTGATTTCCTCTCGTTGCCGTTGAGTTCATTCAGGAAGGGTGTTAGGATGTCACTATTAAATCAATGATCTCATGATGTTACTTCATTTTTGTGTTCTTCTTTGGTTCAATGTTTTACTTGAAGTGTGATATGTTGGGTGCAAATTTCTTCTGTTTCTTTTTATAAGTATGTCTGTATTTTCAGGTAGAGTGGAAGACCGGAAAAGCCGAACTCTTACCTTGGTGTAATATTTATGTATATCATTATTACGCAATAAATATTATTATTATTATATGCTGGGTAATGTATATTAGGCGACAACCGGCGTTAAACAGTAGGTCCATTGAATTAAAAAAACTTAATTGTGGAAAATATTTTTATAGCAAAATATTTCTCTTCTAGATGTCTCCAAACCTAAACAGAGGTTAAATCACTACATAGTATAAAGCAAAGTCGCTTTTTCTGTCCCTTTGTCCCTTTGTACGCTTTAATCTTTAAAACTACGCAACGGATTTTGATGCGGTTTTTTTTAATAGATAGAGTGATTCAAGAGGAAGGTTTATATGTATAATAACATCCACTAAATAGTGGAGAAGTACTGTTATTTTTGAGGTTTCTAATGTGATGTCGTAAATAATTACATTTTTTCCGCTTACATTGCAAACGCAGCCTGAACCCTACGAGTTTTATCAAAATAATGTACTAAGTATTGTACACATTGAAAAGGTCTACAGAAAAGTCCGTGATGGTATATGTCTATCTCTTATGGATAACCCACAATAACTTTTTTTTGTCATTTACTTTTGCGACAAATAATGGCTAATTTTCGAAGCGATTTTAACCCATACAGCATTAATCCTTAACCAATTAAATACCTTGAATACATTGTTCATTTAATATAGATATATGTGGCTCTTTACACCGTATGATTTAAGTGAATATTTTCGAAGATATTACAGATTTAAAAATTGCGGGGCGTAGCGTTTGCGGCGTGCGAAGCCGGGGCGGGTCGCTAGTGATTAATAAACAAACCATCTTATCCCTATCTGAAACCTGATAAACATGTAATTTCACTTTAATAAAACTGCCTCAAAAAATATACACCGTTAGTAGAAATCAAAATACAAACGAATAAACTTAGTTGGAAAAAATTTTTTACAGCGCAATCTTTCGGTGATCTGGATGTTGCTAAAACCTAAACAGAGGTGAAATGATTAATATCAAGCACCTGCTACGTCTCAAGAAATCAAGGTCGTAGCAGGAAAGCAATTTGTTAACAACGACAAACTGTAACATTCCTATCTCCGCACAGCAGGAAACGAGTTGTCGTACATTTTTGATATTGCATAATGGCATTAATTTGTTATCTCGATTGGAACCTCGTTATATAATACCTTTAATTAGCGTAAGGAATCAGTTCGTAAGAATAGGAAAATAACGGTTACTAACTTACACACTTATTCAACGAAAAAACATAATGACAACGGTTTCGAAATTTTATTGAGTTGACATTCTATAAATGTTAAGTTTTTATTAACGAATCATAACATCTATTAATGAGAAAGTTGAAACGCATACGTTGCGAAATGAACAATTGCTTTATCAGGCAAAGATCGCGATTATTTTAGCAATAGCTTTTTCAATTTTAAAAATAAAAATATGAAAAGCACAAAAATCCTCCAAAGGAAAACAAAACTTTTGAAATTTCAATCAATCTTATGTAGACTTCCAGTTTTATAACGGGTGTTTTTTTTAGAGGTACCTATAGAACTTTAAGTTGGCATTACTGTTGAAGATGTCGACCGATTTGACAGCTGAGAAGTGATTTATTCTCAGTTTGGTTTGGCAATTCATCATGATTTTACTCACGCCTGAACAACGCTTGCAAATAGAGCAATTTTATTTCGAAAATAATGGTTCTGTGTGGAATACGTATAGCACACTACGTCCATCTTATCGTCGACAAAATCGTCCATGAGAGCAGTTAATTCGATTAACCATGGAACGTTTCCGCACCACGTTTACTCTTATTGATAACTCGCATCCCCAGAGACGCCGTACAGAAGAAGCTATTGCTACCGTAGAGCGTAGCATTGACAAAGAACCGAATGAGTCCATCCGCCATCGAGCACAGGAATTGGATCTGTGTCCATCCACTTTATGGAAGATTTTGCGGAAGGATCTTGGTTTGCGAGCTTACAAAATCCAACTCGTGCAAGAATTGAAGCCAAACGATTATCAAGCAAGGCGTAGATTCGTCGAATGGACCCAAAACGAGATTGCCGTTGTTCCCGATTTTCATAAGCGAATTTTGTTTAGCGATGAAGCGCACTTCTGGTTTAATGGCTACGTCAACAAACAAAACTGCCGCATTTGGAGTGAAGATAATCCTCAAGTGTATGTCAAAACAGCGTTACATCCAGAAAAACTGACTGTTTGGTGCGCTTTATGGGCTGGTGGAATCATTGGTCCGTACTTCTTCAAAAACGATGATGGCCAGAACGTTACAGTCAATGGTGATCGGTATAGAACCATGATTACTAACTTTTTCATTCCTGAATTGAACAACCATGATGTCCAGGAGCTGTGGTTTCAACAAGACGGCGCAACATGTCACACAGCTGGTGCCACAATCGATTTATTGAAAGACACGTTTGGTGGCCGCCTAATTTGACGTTTTGAACCTGTGAATTGGTCTCCAAGATCTTGTGATTCAACACCGCTAGACTACTTTCTGTAGGGCTATGTAAAGTCATTGGTCTTTGCGGATAAGCCACAAACGCTTGACAATTTGGAAGACAATATTCGTCGTGTTTTTGCCGATATACGGCCACAAATACTGGAAAAAGTCCTCGAAAATTGGACGTCCAGATTGGACTAGATCCGAGCCAGCCGTGGCGGTCATATTCCAGAAATCATATGTAAAATTAATGCCACAAGATTATCTTTCGAATAAAAAAAAATTCTTGTCAATCGAATGATCCATCGTTGTTTAATTGCAATTTAAATTCTATACCTCTAAAAAAAAACACAGTTTTTTTACAAAATGATACAGTTTTGTTATATAATAATTTAACTAACGCTCTAAATAAACATTTCATTTTAGTTTAATAACTTCAATTCCATTCCTTCCCTTCATCGAAACTGCTATATGCCAGTGTGTCCCCAACCTTTTTGAGACAACCTAAGGTGTTGCATACACCTTATTCTTATGAACCTCCGAGAGAGTGAAAAAGTTAAAGTTAAGGAGCGCTAAAAGGTTAAACTAGTGTCGAATCCATTTTCGAATTGCCCCCTTAACAATCAAATTGCCACCCTGTGGATCTAGGGGCCCCACCTTGGGCCTACGGTCTATGCACACTTCACACTTCACTATCCAACTGCTCTATGAAAATACTTCATTGACCTAAATAGTTATTTAATAGTGTTTGCGTTTACTTGATGTACATCCATTGAATTTAAGCTTATATTCAAGACCTAAATAGTGTTGAATGTCTTCTTCTATCAGCTCTTTAAGGCACGTGATTCTTTCATTATTCAATTTCAATGAATTCTAATTTTGATTCTTTTCTACATATTTCCACTAGGAAATTCTAAGCAAGTCACACAGTTCAAAATAGGGTGAACGAGGAGACTGGTCGTAACATTAACACTATATCTACAATATTAAACCCCAAAATAACATCCGTCAAAACAAACATGTGCATGTGATCACTACGAGATGAAGTATCTCATTGATCAAGAGGTAGAGCTGTGTCTTTGCCGCATTATTTCAATGGTATCATTTGTAAAAAGTGCGTGTAATCACTTTAACATAATCTGGTTTTCAAACCACATCAGGTGCAAATCGTTTCAAAAATTCTCCACAAAGAAAAGAATTCTCAGCAAAGAATGCATGTTGTTTAACATACAATTCAATATAATAGGTATATTAGTTCAGTAGAAAAATTGTCAAGAGAGAGGAACAAATATGGAGTTTTTTAAAGGAGGATATAGCCAGATATATCACGGCACGTGATGCCAGACCTACATCAACCAGACGTAGTCCTAGTTATTTACGAATCGCACCGATCTTCATATTCTGCTCCATAAATAGAAGCTACCGATGAAAAAAATACGAAACAATTCGTTTAAATTATTCGACTGTTCCAAAAATTACAGATTTTGATCAACCAGTAAAATAAAACAACTTACTCGTAGTTATATAAGAAATTGAAGATAGGTACTGTTTTTCATTTTTCGTTCAGGGTTTGATGAAAAAAACTGTTGTGATTAGATAGTTCATTTATCAATACAAATGTGAATCCTGACAAATTGATTAATTTGAAGGGGAATTAGTTATTGCAAAACAGATTTTAGCAACCCCTATGCATAAAATATATAAAATAATATTTTATTTATTAGATACCTATTTGAAGTACTAACTTCTGTCTGTTACTTAGTATTTAATCTGTTACTTCTTACTTATGGTCATAATTGATTAAATAAAATTATTTTCAAATTATTCGAATTATACAAAGTGAAATATCTACTGACCTGTTGATAATTATTTTTGCAAAATATTTCCAAATGTTCATCAGTTTTGTCATGGTAAAAAGTAAAGTCTTCGTAATCAAGCACAGAGTAAGAGTCCGCAGATTTGATTAATTACCGTGATCCAAATCATACAGGTTGAGGTTATGTACAAGTTGGTCACCTCAATTCGTAATATCCAAATTCCAATAGATCGTGATATGTTGACAGAATTTTTATGAGATTCGCTATTATAAAACGGATTGTTTTCTTTATCGAATCACTGTAGGAAGTTACATATTATACTAGTTATTATGATGTAAGTATATTGCTCACATCATGACCCAAAATATTTGTTTTAATTTTCAAGTTAAAAAAACAAAATATGTATCGAATGACAACAAAAATGACCTACCTTATTTTTTCCGCCAAATTGTTGAAATTATATGAATCCTGTACAATCCATTTGACACTCCATATAAACAAACACAAAAAACTAAAATACGATTGAAAAAAAAATTGCGTCAGAGCAATTGTCGCATGACAAGACAAATAATATTTTCTAATAAATAATATGTCACACGAATTATCTACTTGGCTCAGGTCAGTATCGGCATTACAAAATAGTATGCACCGAAAGAATGTAAACATCACATCTACACATATCGCGTGTTTTTGGACGCAAAAAACATAATAAGAAGTCAATCATTGTGTTTCTCCAGAAGATCTGGTTACACCGCGCACTCGTTCTCTGCCGCTCGCAATGCGGTAGTAAAGAATTCTATCAGCCACTTCAGTGAGAACTGAGCACTGACGACGAGCAGCGGAACGGCAAGCAACCGGCGAAATGATGCTAGACCGCAGTTAGCCCTGCGCTAGCCGGATAACTGCATTCACTTTGTTTATGCGCACTATAATCGCGCTGAAACGCTTCTTTCACATAATACCGTTTCGATCATACTGTAGTGATGATACCTTACTGGTGAGTTTTAGGTCACAGTTATAAAAGCGAAAGCGACCTATAAGTCCCCGGTATTTAACAGCAACTTAGATTGCGGATTACCTAGATTGCCAGGAGATTTGGTCTCCTGTGTACATTAAATCTATTGTCGACTTGGAGGCAGTTCATACGAAATGTTTGTACTTCAGATGTTATTGGCAATATCCTTCTAGAGGCTTCGACCATCCCATCCTAACCGATAGTTTGTTAATTGAATTATTGAAGTTGAGGCGTGAACGGTTCGGCCTAACGTTTCTCTTCAAAATTTTGCACAATTCGATTGACTCCCATTTCTTTTCGGCAAAATTATTTTAAATTAATTTTTTCGTTGTATATAATCGCTTATACTCTCTTCTTTTGTTTTTTTTTTCTCGTTCATTTTTTCTTATTCATTATTATTTGTGTACAATTTGTTATTTTTTCTCTGTAATTGGATGTATATCTGTTGGCAAAAAATTTATTATTTTTATTATATTATTATTATTATTATTATTATTATTATTATTATTATTATTATTATTATTATTATTATTATTATTATTATTATTATTATTATTATTATTATTATTATTATTATTATTATTATTATTATTATTATTATTATTGTCGTTTAGATCGATATTTTTCGTTCAATGTAGCGTTCTGACCAGTGATCACCTGTGACTTAGGTCACTGTTTAGATCACTGTTTCGGTTTCACTCTTACAACTGTGATCCTAATAATTTTTAAATTTAGCAATGGCCCGGCTACTGTGTACTTTCTTTATCTGAATTATTCCAATTATGAATTCTTATGAGTCGAAAGACACAGACGAAGATCCTGACAAACAAATAATTTTACTAGAGGATAAGTGATTTCAAAATGAAAACAAAAACTGAGTTGAGATTATTGAACATAATTGAGATTTATATGGAATCAAAATAGCTATCCATCAACTATATCAACTAACAAAAATAAATATGAATTATTAAATATTCCACCGATTGAAATGAGGCTTGGCAATTCCATCCGCATCGGAGATTTTTTAAACATCGACCAAAGTAACTGATAGCTGAAAGTTAGGTCACCTGTAGCTACCGCTGAGCATTTATTTGCCGGTTAAAAGTCGCCGGTAATAAAATATCGCTCATCACTATTAGGGCAAAAACTCTTGCGACTTTTGCCATGACTGTGGTTTTTAAAATGGTCATATTTTTGACTTGATCAATCGTTGATATTTCATTGAATTTCTCCAATGTAAGTGTCGAGGTCAATTGGAAACAAGTTAATGCTTTTATATGGCAAAAAAACATAATTGTTAAACTTTCAGAAGCACTGCTCTCTTCTGGGGAGAACTGAAAATTAACATCAACATTGTTAAGTACAAGATTGAAATGAAAACGCACTCGGCTTATGGTTTCGATATATTCAAATAATAACTGCATTCAACAGAATGCTGAACTCAACTGAGATTTGCCAACATGTTTCGAGTTATGAACTCATCAAGACTAGTCCATAATATTCAAACATTTTCATTCTGATTTTAAATTTTATCCTCTGGCATATTTATGCTCGTATCAGGACAAATTAATTGAAGAAAACATTTCTAATTCAGCTTACAATATTGTCGTTTAAGATTAATAATATAATGAACCTCTAATTCAAGAAGGCTTTGCTTGTTTATTATATGTGGAAGGATCATTATAGCGAATATGACTCGAAACAAATGTTTATAATATTTTCATAATAAGATTTTATGTTTCAAATAAATTGTCATAAATTTTGTTACAAAATTTGACGAACCCACGAGATTGAGATGAACGCAGTGTACAGAAACGAACTAAAATTGTGTTAGGGAATTGAAACCTTACGCTAGGACGACAAGATAGTGGTAGGTCCTGATTATTCTTCAAGTATAATTTCAGATGTGTCATGAGGTGATCTGATTCGAAACTGTAGTAATATTACTTTCTCCTTCAATAATAATAACTTGTGTTATTATAACATCGGTAACTTAATTTGTATAACAATATAAATCAAAACAATAAAGAAATTTCCATTTTTTCAAAGATAAATTATAACAAATTGACTAAAATTACAAACACGTAAAAGAATCGACTAAATACGAATGCATTGTTGTGTAGTAGCTTACCCGTTTTGTAACGACTAAAAATATTGTATTTTTGCTATGCGTCAAAGTACAACAGTTAAAAATCCCAGTAATTCTTCTGAGTACCAAAAAATAGGTATAACAAGAAGGAAAAAGTTCTACAAACTAATGAAGCGTGGTTTAATTGGTTCTAAAAGCACTAAATATGTAATATGTATTCATTCTTGATAATGCCGTAAAAGTCGAAACTAGTCGAATAAAGAATTGTTCAGTCAGTGATTTTTAGACAAGTAGGTATTTATTATTACCTCTCACTAAATATGTGTTTGAAGATCATTTTAATATAAGACAATATTGATAATACCTGCCTATTTAGGATTGATATATATATTGATATATCTTGTTCATTAAAAGTAATTATGTATGTATTTTATGAAAATTTATTTGCTATTTACTCGATATGCATGTGAAAATCGAATTTATTTACAGGTAGAAAAGACCATTTTTAAAATGATTTGTAGCACGCGTCATTTCTTAAGGAATTCTATGGTTCGAGGGAAAGTACGGAAAGAATATGCTTAGCCATGGTCTGAAAGAGACCAGTAAAATTTACTATCCAATAAATGATAGAAGAGATTAAGGTTTTGAATTATATGTATCAAATGAACAATCGATTTGTTTTAATTTATACATTCCAGTAATGACCCAACTTCAATATCAATTTTCCACTGAGAAATATCATAATAGTACATCAATTAACCTTAGTTTAATTAATTAATGTACTATTAATTAGTAATTAGTAGGATTTGATTGTTGATTATTCTTTTTCTTTCCAAATACATATAATGAAACATCTTTGAATGAACACCAATATATGTTTAAAATACATACATATGTAAATGTGTATATATATATATATATATATATATATATATATATATATATATATATATATATATATATATATATATATATATATATATATATATATATATATATATATATATATATACATTCGTGTTGATATAATTTCGTTTTGATTTAAATTATATACTAGATTATTTTTGTTTTATTGGACTCCTGAAAAACTACAACTTATATGAGAATATGAGAATAGTTATGGATAAAAAACAATGTGTTCCAGGTCTCTTAGGAAGGTAGTGAGAGGTACCTTTCATTTTACTAATTCCAGCTATCCCAAAAGCATTCAGTCTTGTAATTATACAGCAAATAAATTACTCTTCTGTGTATAAGTAGCTATGGATATATACATATAAAACGAAAGTTAAAATTGTCGGCATATCCCGCAGATCGGTAGCAGCCGTTGACACGTGTTTCGAGCTTGCTCTCCTCAGAACGGCGTAGCCAAGTTTAAGTTGTACGAGCCTGGAGATGGAAACACAAAACAAAACTGAGAAATACAGACAACCTCTGAAGGAAGTCGCCACATTTTAGGCTACCGCGTTTGTTCTCTGCGGATTGGGAGATTTGGAAACTGCTTCGCCCGTGAGGTGACTATTATATAAGGATACTCTAAGCCGAGACGTTGAACAATATATAAATAATATTTGATGCGGAACTTGAACTTGGCTACGCCGTTCTGAGGAGAGCCAATAAGCTCGAAACACGTGACAACGGCTGCTACCAATCTGCGGAATATGCCGACAATGTTCACTTTCATTTAAATTTTCTTCCGCATCAAATATTATATATATATATATATATATATATATATATATATATATTTGATCATCCATAATCTGAATTACATTTGTAGGCAATATTAACTTGATAACCTCGAAAACGTTGATGATAAATAAAAAAATGTAAATGAGAAAACTGCAATTGTGTACCTATTTTATTTTGTGACTAATTAGTTGAGACCTAAACGTTATCTTGGTAATGCATGTATTTCTTCGAAATTATAATTATGTGAAGGTCGTATTGTTCATTTACTGTTAATTGGTAGTTAAATCAAATTCTTTAAGAACTATAAAATTTAAATAGAACGCGTTACATTCAACAATTACGTCCGGTGTTATTTAAAACCGAAACTCATTTACATTCAGTCTAGTTTAGTCTAGTCTAGTCAATATTCGATATTTCAATTGGTACAAATGGTTGTACTGAAATTACTTTTCAATTTTTTTCAGTAAAAATTATTCATCACTGTCTTAGGAGTTTTTATACATGAAATTTTCGTTGATTTGGTAGAAAGAAAAATTTTTCTTCCAATTTCGATGAAAACGTTATTACATTTAAATTGTAAGTTGTGGTTGAAAGCACAAATTTCTAATGATATTTTCAATAAAACATCTAATTTGGATGATATATTTCATTTGGCGTAATTTTGAAAATTTCCTTCGATTTTAACTAGGAAGATTATCAGGAAAATAATGATAAATTTATATACGCCCTCGAACAAATGTAAAAAGGCAAATTTTCAGGGTGAAAATTTTATATATTATTCGAAAAATTTTCATCAATTTGGTCTGAAAAAAATTTTCTTCTGAATTCAATGAAAATATGATCACTGTTTATGAATTCGAAATAGGCGATTGTAGAATTGGAGGTTGTAGAATACAATTTTCTAATCAAGATTTCAATAAAACATCTAATTTGGAATCCTTCATTTCGCGTAATTCTGAAAATTTCATTCGAGTTTTTGAGAAAACTATGAAGTTCATTAGGAAATAATGATAAATTCAAGTTCTACGCTTTCCACCAAATGTAAAAACGTAAATTTCCAGGTTAAAATTTTTTTTTTAATTTTCGAGAAATTTTCTTCAATTAGCTTAAAAAAAATTGTCTTCCGATTTCGATGAAAGTGTGATTTCTGGTTGAACTTTGTCGTCGTAAGCACAATTTACACAGATTTCTAATCAGATTTCAAATGAAAGCATTTAATTTAGAAGACAGCTTCCATTTCACATAATTCTGGATTTAAATATAATTTCCCATCGAGTTTTTGATAAAATTATGAAGTTTATGCGGAAACTAATGACAAATTCGTGATTTGTGCCTTCAACTTCGTGGAAAAAAACTTTTCTGGGTCGAATTTTTTTTGGTAAAATTTTCATTGATTTGGTCAAAAAAAAAATTGAAAAAAATTTTCTTCTGATTTCGTTGAAAATGTTTTTTCTGAAAAATTCAGATTAGATTTTTCCATTAATAAGTCCACTTCTAGAACGATGTATGCTTTAACACTTCTGACTCTAGATTCTAGGTACCCACATAGCGTAGGTTGTAAATACTCTGTGAAGTTTAATACATACTACAAAATTTGTGTATATATGGGTACATACCTAAATAATCCTAACATCAATTTTATTTCAGGGGAAATTTTTCTGAATTTTTCTATTTTATTGGCATCTGAATATTTAAACAGCTTATAATTTGATTTCTGAATGTTTCAATAGATGTCTCTGCCTCTTCATCATATCTTCATTTCCTTTGAAAATATTTGACAGAACTATCAGTTCTTTCAGATAGCTTGCATGAATGATCAATTCTAAATATATACCAAATTTCTCATTTGAAGTGAAATATTCTCAAATGCTTGCTAATATATTTCGAATCAGTGAATAAATTTGAACCATCAGAAAGAAACGTGTCGCTTAAGTTGAATCGGGTTTACTCGGTACCTGTCGGATCTGATCTTGAGAATTAGAATTTGCAATACATTAATTTTGAGAAGAAATTTTAAATGAGTTTTCAAAATCGAAGTGATATTTGATTATTTGAAATGAAAACTCAACTGAATTATGTGTAATGATCCAAATGGAAACTAAAGAACTACGTAGTTAACAGTAGGTAGTACTTGTCAAAGTTTTTTATTCGTCAACATAAAGTCGCATCTCATTTCAACTTCTATGAAAAAAACGATGCTTTCATTTTTACTTTGAAAAATATGTAATAGTCGTTCTTTATAGTTAATATTCTATTAATCGATTTGCAATTTCATATCAAACACGAAATTTTTCATTGAACTAAAAATTTCGAAATATTGTTTTTTATCCACCGAAATAAAAAGGAAATCTTTTTCACATTCTCTTAGTTCAATGATTCCATATTAGATCTTCAAAATGTTAAGCATTTTTTATATTTCTCAAGACACTTCATTTGTTATTATTATTGTTTCAATTCTTTCGCATATACAACCACACTTACAGAATGAGTGGTTCTATTGATTCAACTATTTATTCCCAATTAACTCTTTATTGCTTTCGGTCGTACTGAATGATTTCATTTATTCATCATTCTCAGATAAAATTTACTTTATACCCAACCGTTGACTGTTCCAATGAGAATAGCGATGACTTTATTGTTATTGCAAATTGATTACTTCGAAATTTGCCTTGGAAGAAAATTGAATGTGCGCGTTTCATCTATATACGATAAAAAGCAATTAATAGTTGAACTCTGAACTGTGGAAAATTTGGATTATCAGATTTAATAGAATATCTTTTCCTTTCGTCGTAAAGTTGAAAATTAATGATCACATTTCTTTAAAAGGCCTTAGTTTTAAATAATTTGATCAGCTATTGGAGATTTTTTTGTTTCTTAAAGCCAGCTTACTCCAAAAAACGTAATTTTTTTCAATATATTTTTTTTATAGTACAAAACATGTTGAGTAATCAATTTATTTACATATGAAAGCACATATATGAAATTACTTGAAAAAATTTTTTTTTTAAAATTGCGGTCGTGAAAATGGCTGCTGAAACTCATCTGAATCGAAGATGAATGACATCATTTCTTGGAAAATAATTATCTGAAAGCAAAAAATAGAACGGTTTCATGTTCTGTATCAAATTGGCTATGACTTCAAAGAGAACGAAACATTTTAATGAAAAAAAAAACAAAATGGCGGACTTTTGAATTTTTTCACCCTTTTTTTCAGTTTTAATTGTTTATAACTTTTTTAAATGATAATGAATATTTCTAGTTCTGTTTGAGGCCATAACCAGACATCTAAAGAGTAAAATGCCGTTTGGTTCATATCGATAAGTGCAACAGTTTTGAAATGAGAGTGTAATTCATGCGAAAAAACGTGGTTCGGAGAAAAATCAGTTCAAATTTTTTATTCGTGAAAAATCGTAAGTGAATTTCACTCACATATCCATTCTAGCTTCATACACAACTCCTTCCCGGTCTTTGTAAGCATCATTCTGAAGAATTCTTGGATTTCTTAAAGCAGTTCAACAAAATAACAATAAAACAAAGAACAAAACAATAAGACGACCCGAAGGCATGCAGCAGCTGCCGCCACCGAAGGCGTTCGAGCAACTGAATTCACTGCAGCGCTCCCTAATCTTTTATACCTGCTTCTCTAATTCTATACTATTTCTACGAGTATATAGTAGCAATTTATGAAAAAAAATTTTTTTTCAAAATTGTTTGGAGTAAGCTGGCCTTAAAGCAAAAGAAATAGCCAATTTTAAAATGATATCTATGATCCTCACAAAAATATAAGTTTGGAATTGCCTTTTCCTGCTTTTTTTGATGTCTCTACAGAGCAAAACTTCAATTCGGACAGTGCTAAATTCGCCCTTTTTTTCAAAAATAGTTGGGAATGAAAATGTTGTTAAGTATTGAAAAATGATTTTCTACAATAATTTCTTTTGTAATCTTATTTTATCCTCACTTTCATCTAATTAAAATATGAGTCAATAACCACTACAATAGATGTGTCTTTTTAGAACAAAGAAAATCTTAAGAATCATAGACAAAATTTAACGATGATTATTTGAAGAAATATCACTGGTTAACTTTTTTCGGTAAGAAAAACTATACAATTTCAAATTTGAGAATGAACCATTTTTCTCTACTATTCATCATCGAACAGTATTCTACATTAAAGATATCATACGTTAATAAGAATAATAATAATAATTTTATTCCTACTTAGGCTACAATCAGCATGTACATGAGTATGTGCAATAAGCAATTAAATATATAGATATATTTCGCTCACATAAAAAAAGACTAGTATCAAAATTCACCTATGTTGAATAAAACTCTTGGAGCGTATAGAATGCTCTACAAGATATAAATAATTTTAATTCTTTTTTTAACTTTTTCACAGTACTCAAGTTAGTTACATATGCTGGTAATTTATTGTATATCGCCACAGATACATACTTGGGACTCTTCTCATGTAAGGTACTTTTCTGCTTAAGAAAAAGTAACTTGTTTCCATTTTTAGTGCTATATGATACCCCCAGTTAAATAAAATAGTCAAAATTTTACCTCACATACATAGATGCTTTGAGGATAAATATAGAGGGTAGAGTTAGTATCCTATTTTCTATAAATTATTTCCTACAGGATTCAGTGGGTTGAAGACAAAACAATAGCCTTATTATCCTCTTTTGCACAGTGAAATCTCTCTTCCAACCAGTTGAAATTCCCCATAATAGATTATTAGAGGATAGGTGTGCATGTATTATTGAATAGTATACACCTATAAGATCATTTTCCCCAATACTAGAGCTCAACTGAAAAGAGCGTAGTAGCCTCAACAGAGTTTTCTCCATACATGGTCCACCTGAATCTCATCTTAACTCCGAGCCAAGAAAACATCCCAAATATTCAACTCCTGATTGGTATTCACGAACATATTACTAGGTAACCTAGTATCATGAAACTGTAGCTGAACTGTTATACCACCATTGAGAATCAATCGATTGTGCTGACACCATGCCTCTACATTGTCACATACTTTCTCAATTTTTATCTCAACTTCCTCAGTTGAGGACCCCCAGAGCACAACTGATATATCATCTGCATACATGAAAGCAACACCCTCCCGAATATATTCAGGCAAGTCGTTAATAAATAAAGATAAATTATAATATATGAAATACTTTTTCATACTTTCGCTTATATTATTAAAAGACAATGGAACTGAAAACATTTTATTTTTTCCTTGAAATCGTTTATCTCATTTGATCAAAAATTAACAGAGCGCTCAAAATTCAAGGCAATTTTTTTTACCAGAAGAAAACATCACTTCTTTATAAAACCATTGAAGTCGACAATCACCATTACGAATGTAGTCTCCGCATCTCGAGATGAGTATGTTCACTCCGTCATGTGAAAAATAGTTTCCACCTTACCAACGATGTATTTTTTAGTTTCACTTAAAGGTGTGCACGTGTGCAGCAATTTTCACATTGCTGCACACGTCTTTGAAGGAATGATTTTGGTAAAAGGCCGATGAAGAGACAATTCTCTTCTCTGATTACTGTCTGTCTTCAACATTTAAATAGTTACTTATAAGAAATCCAAAAACTAGCATAACATGGTGAAAACCACCACAAGAGAAGACTTCAAAAGTCAGAGATGGTTGTGGTCACACAAGAATTCAACTTGTCTTCGTGTATTTTACCTTCTTTTTCTCTTCAGTTGGTTCATTTTGTATGTGCTTCACATGTCAAAATAATTATCACCTAATTATCTCCTTCCCACCTTCCTTAAAGAAATTATTCTGAAACTATTCTTTCAAATAACTAAACAGTTCCCTTTTTAATAGCTCAACAAATTGAAAGTAATATCACAAACAAATTACTTGATATCAAAAGAACTATCAAATAAATAAATATTTATAAATTCAATGGACGATGAATCTACTCTGTGATAGTTCATAATTAAATGAGAGGTAATAATAAAAAAACTTGTCTAAAAATCACTGACTGAACAATTCTTTATTCGACTAGTTTCGAATATATTTATTCGAAACTAGTCGAATAAAGAATTGTTCAGTCAGTGATTTTTAGACAAGTTTTTTTATTATTACCTCTCATTTAAATAAATATTTATATAGTTACATAATATTTGGAATATATTTCATACTAGTTAGGCTACTAGAAATACATGCAGTCAGGTTCTTCAGTTTCAAACCTGCTCCTGATCAAAACATCATAAAACGAAATATGTTCGTTGTCAGATTGTGCAAAATGTACTCATATAGCTTTGAGAGTGCCAGTATGAATATCATTTGAAAACAATTTTGAAAATATTTGTGTTAAATTTTTCCGATATTCTTATTCCTTATTTTTCCAAATAATTGCTACTTAGAAGTCATAAAATTTGCAGAATTTTTGTGATAAACAATTGTTCCAATTAGTTTCTACTTACTTTTCATTTCGAAACAACTCAAAAGAATGGGATAGCAAAACAAATTTCAGTTGTCATTATTCATTTTTCCGTATCGAGGTTGAACAAATGTGATAATTAATTTATTTCATTAATTATCAATATTATTATTATTATTTTGTTCTAGGGACGGAGGACAGATTCCTTCATAGCTTCGATTGAACCTATAGTTTAACATCGATTCCGAACCACCCTCGAAGACGGCGGGAATCGAACCCCGCCGCACATATGGTTTTGACTGACATATGTACTTAAACTAGCTTAATCTAATACATGTTTCATTTGACATTACATTATATGTATTTACATTTCATTAGTAACGACTATTCTATATATTATTTTTATCATTATTTTATATACAGAACACTATTTGAGAAAAAACTGCTAAACTATACTGTACCAAACCCCATTTTGATGTACTTCGGTCAAAAGTTGAATATCCATTGGCATATTCTGGAACAGTAGCTTTCGATATATACTCAAAATTTAATATATATTGATTTCTTGAATTTTCGGGTTATATCGAACAACAATTTTACAAACTCAATGATAAGTATAAAATTCTTCCAAAGACTAGAATATTTATTTAATTAATCACATTATTATTAGAATAAAACATTACATCAATTGTATTATTATGTCTAGTGATGGTTTTCGATGCTATACCTATATTTCTAAACAGAACTGGCAACTTTGTAGCTCTTGAATTTGTTTGTATTGTTTTGACTGACATTGACATAAGCGTAGGATAGGAATATGGTATAAGAGTAATAGAGTATAAGGAATAGTACGCGGTTAGTAGTTTACTGTGACGTTTACGACTGAATTTGTTGATTTATCTGTTTAAAATATCTATTTATTGATATTTAAATCAATACAGAATGACTTGGGGGTTTGTTACATGTGGTCCTAATGAAGCTTTAGTCATATCAGGTCAGTAGTCTCATTAACAATAATTATCAATGTCTTCATCCACTGATAAATTAAATTTGCACTTAAATCATATATACTTATATTCAAGATATTAAATATCCGCGCACTATTTTCATGATAAATACCGGCAGTAATTCAATAATAATAATGTATGTCAATTGAAAATTAGCATGCTTCATAAGAAGTATTGGAAAATCAATGGAGAAAATTTTCATTAAACTTTCATTTGATGAAAATTACTACATTATATGGTATACCCATTATATTTGTACATTTTTTACCACATTTCTACGAATATTGATAGCAGAAGAAGATTAAGGTTATATTTCTAAATATAAGATTATAATAAATTATAAGATTATATGGTATATATTTCTAAATTGTCGATACCTTTGGAGATCATTGATTGCAGGGTATTAAATAAAAAATGTTTGGGTATACCAAATTTTGTAATAGGAAAGCAAGAAGAATCATATAATATAAAATCAATTACCTGATTTATCGACACTAAATGTATTAAAATAAAATGTAATAATGTTTCAAAAAGTATTTTATTGAATACATCTATGTTATTGTTGTAAGGTACGATTCTTTACATTTTTGATTGAGTTTAATACTGCTAGGTATAGCGAAAAGGTGTTGCAGCTAGATGAGTAGATTACATCAAACTGTAATAGTCTAAAAAATATTTTTTGGTTTATAAATTATTTATAAGTTAAGGATATCATTAAAGACATTTTTTAGTCATATAGCAACACGAACTACTTTATAATGTGAACAGTAAGATAACAGGTGGCCATATTTACATGGGTATTGTAACACTGTTGATTTATGACAATCCAAATGTGACAACACATTTCAGTTTTTCTTCTGACCACCAACTGTTCAACATGGTATGAACTATTCTTACTATTTTTGCTACTCTTTAATCTTGTCTGCTTAGAATGATTTTTATTGCTTTGTCACTTCTTAGTTTAATTACACATAGCTTATGGGTGGTGTTATCCAGTTGTGTCCTTTCAAGAAGGGATCTATGTTTTGTTGCAGTTGTTAAATCTATGTAGAACTGTCACAGGATTTTGCAAATTGGCCTATTGGAATGTGTGGTTACTTAGTGATCGAACACAACTCCGTGTTCATCTCTTAAGGAATCTGTGTATGATTATTCATTGAACATTTTATTTAGTGTTTCATTATTTTAGGTAACAATTCTATGTAAATTGTGTTAAAATTTGGCTGGTGTCTACTGCAAGAATCATTTCTGGAAACCGTTAGAGTGGTGGACGATAGGTGTATCGGTTTTGCATATTTTTGAAAAATTGTGGGATAGATGGCAATGTCATTCAGTGAATATTAACTGGACACTTGGAGGTTTTAATTAGGTGGTGAATAGTATGTTTTGGGATGGCAGAAACTTTGTATGCATATCAAAATAATAATTATTACATATAATATGTTATTTACAAACTATGAGAAGATGGTTTATATTTTGACCTCCAGAATCACTGATAGACTGAATCAAAATGCTCCAGTAGAGATTTGTTGTGCTCTGTTGGGTACATACTTGGTAACTGAATAAATTATAAAACTGTACTTCAATTTTCATAAAAAAACTGATCTATAATTCTTAAGTAAAACTTCCTCATCATTCGATAGGAAAGAAAAAAAAGATGAAGAACAATTTACCTCTTGTCAACATTTCGCTACAAGAGTTTTGTAAAGCTTAGAATTATGTAAATAATTTTTTCCAAAAATTGACAAAGCTTCAATTTAAACCAAGAATTTTTTATTTTTGCAGTCTGTTATTTGCTAAGGAATAAATGTTAGAGAAACATTGAACGACACTTCCGATAGTCATGGTGAGAATAACGAGTTCCTTGCAGAACGAAACATATTTGTCTCGCACTTCCATCAGGTGTGCCATCGATTTCAATATTTCTCTAACAATTATCCCTCGAAGGATAATGAAGGCATCACATCGTACACGTTCAAATATCTAGGTCTACTATAACATTCTTTTGGTTAATTTGAATTTTTCGAAAATGAATGTTCTAGTGTTCATTTTCTTAAATATTTCATTCAGCCATAAACGCAAAAACTTCATTTTCTTAAAAATATCGCCGAATAGGCCCTGAAATACGGGAAGAACCGTGAGCGTACTACTAACGCAACCTATTGACATTTGAAAACATCATATGAAGATATTTGTCAAATAAACATTGCAATTTAGTAGGTACCTACGGGAATAGAAGAAATGTGAAAGTTCGATGCTTGGGTGTCTGTAAGCTGAGAGAACTTTTCTACTGATTCCTATAGATGTAATTGTGGAGTATTCATTACTCTATGGTTTTCCACTTGGAGTCATAAGAAGATGCTTGGGGATTGAAATCGTTGCCTCAATTAGATGGACGCGTTGTGACTGACGAGTTCCTTGCAGAACGAAACATATGCCTCGCACTTCCATCAGATGTGGCATCGATTTCAATATTTGTCGTAACATTTATCTCTTGAAGGATAATGGAGACATCACATCGTACACGTTCACATATCTAGCTCTACTATAACATTCTGTTGGTTAATTTGAATTTTTCGAATGAATATTCTATTTTCATTTTCTTTAATGTATAAATTTATGAAAAATTGTATTGAGAATGCAGGAAAAAGCATATAATATTCAAATGAAATGAAATAGAACTAAATAATTTGAGATTTTCACTATATATTTTCAAACATAATAGTAGGTGTAGGTGTTGTCCAACAATACTTTCTTCCTATGTACATGATACACTACACTATGTCAATGTATGAAAAAATATTGTTATGTTCATCAAAATATAGTCAAATGAAAAAATACTTTTATTTTATTTTAATTATGTCATTGCATTTTTATCAAATATCGGCCAAATCAATTACTCAGACGTAATCGTTTTTTAGATGCATACCAATCGAATATATTTTTAAAATTGCATTAAAAAACCGTATTATAAGGCATTATCCTATCTGATTTTATCGTAATGATATTAGAAAACAATCCATGAAGTTTTGCTCACTACTGTTGTCAACAAACGTGCGTTAAATGAGGCTCAAGTCACATAAATGATGAGATCATGAATGCCATTAACTAATTGACCTTTCCTTCTACTCCAATAAAATTATTTTGGTGGCTAGTTATATCAACCTTGAATGTTGCGAGCCAATCCCATTTTTCGTTTTTAAACGCTGAAATATTTTTCGTTGTGTTTTTTATTCTGTACGGAAATCATTTTGAAGTGAATCCATTTTCTTTACCTGTCCGAATAATTTACCGACTATTTAGTATTTTACTATTATGAGACATCGATCAGGTTATTTGTATGAAAATCTGGTGCTTTTTAACAATGTCTGATACAGCAGTTCCCATATATTAAATAAGATTTAAAATAAATTCACTTATGACTTGGGAAATATTCGTCATAATTTCTTATGACGCCTGCATAAAATGTATTCAAGTTGTTAGTATTTTTAGCTACTAAGAAAGTTACATGAGCTGTTTAATCTTGTGTCCCCAAATTTTCAATATTGTATTCCCTTTTTGCAGCTATAATCCATAAAATCCAAAGAGATCGCTCTTTTCAAAAAGAAATACCTTATATATATTTACAAGAAAATGTAATTTTTTAAATTTCATTGTTCTACTTCATGTATTTACTCGTATCATTTGCGCTGACGGAAATAATGGAGGCTTTCACATAAAAATAATGATTATAACTATTATTTTTGATGGGTTGGCAAAAAGTATGTTTAGATACTAAGTTAAAAGCACGATTGTTTAGCTATAAGATGAAATTGAAAAGTTATCAAAACCTGATAGAAAGAATCATTATCATTCCAGTGATACAGCTTGATCATCAAATATTTTCAGAAATGGACCGGCTTACTTTGAGAAACATTACTTTAAGAGATATTGCAACATTTAGTTTTTTGGAAATTTTACTATTGAGGAAAGTAACGAAGAAAAGTATCTTCAAAAACCTTCCTATAATTTAAAAATTACAAAGGTATTGCAGGAATGGAAGTTATTGGTATTTGATTGCTAATTGTTTTAAATGCATATTACAACTGAATATTTTGGTCAATATTAACCTTTTTTTCAATTCTAGGATGCTGTTATTCAAAGCCTCTTTTGGTCCCTGGTGGAAGAGCGTTCATTTGGCCTGCAGTTCAACAAATTCAAAGGTATGTTTGATTAATTTACTGAATGAATGAACTGTTCTTTCTGATCCTTCTAATTATCAGTTGAATATTTATGACATTTTAATAAAATTTTTGTTATACGTGTCTGACCTTAATGATTTTGAAATATGTTTCAATCCATACTTAGAATATCTTAAAATAATAAGATGTTGATGTTTCAATTTGTTAGTGTCACAAACTTTGAGTAGACATTTTCATTCTGATGAACCTAATGAACTGTTTAGAACAGATTTATCTGTTACATCTGATTCAAAAGGTAAATTTAGGTTAAAGTATCTTATTGTCAAAGCTTTTCTGCATAAAATATTAAATTACTGCAAATAACCATGGCAAGTTCACTTCATGTTTAAATACTCTCTGCAACTTTACTCTATGCAAGAAGACCACTCTTGTTGATTTATTTCTTTTTGTAGGCTTATTTCCTACTTGTTTCTTGTTTCCTTATTTTATGTATCTTTTATCCCAGAATTTCCTTGAACACAATGACTTTGATAGTGGATAGCCCAACAGTCTACACTAGCCAAGGAGTACCAATATCAGTAACAGGAATAGCTCAGGTATTTGGATTATAATAATTTCGATTCTTCCTATTTATATAGTTGCATTGAACTAAAACTTTACTTCTTATACAATGTCCTAAGTCTTGTGATTAGGTGAGATATACTTTTGTAAATGATTCAATAAACCAGTTTTTTCTGTAGGTAAAAATTCAAGGCCAAAATGAAGAAATGCTGCTGGCTGCTTGTGAACAATTCCTTGGAAAACCTGAAGCTGAAATACAGCATATTGCTCTTGTTACTTTGGAAGGACATCAGAGAGCTATTATGGGCTCAATGACGGTAGAAGAGATTTATAAAGATCCGTAAAAAGTTTAGTAAACAAGTGTTTGAGGTGGCCTCGTCTGATCTGGTTAATATGGGGATAACAGTGGTGTCATACACCCTGAAAGATATTAGAGATGAGGAGGTAAGTAAGATAATGAAAACGTTTAGAATTTCATAATTTATTTATTGGGGAGGAAAATAAACGCACTGGATAAATAATGGTATAATTTATTATATTCACGTATGAACAATGAATTTCCCGAAGATATGCATTGAAGAACCACTGATCGTATTTTTTAAGACTAAGTGAGGTTGTCTTGAATTCTATACTTGTAGTTATGATGATATGGTAATTGCTTGTAGTTAAACAACTTATTGATTATGCTCCTAATGAATTCGCTTGATCTAATAGTTGTCATTTAGAATTTCGTAATGATTTTAAATATGATAGGATGGCAATTTTTGAACTAATCAGCTGGTCTGATATTTGATTTTAAATTGAAAAGTATAAGATTAACTATATTAATGAAATCGGCTTGTTACTATGCTCTAGTAATTTATCATTAGTAATTATGCAATTATTTTGAATATTTCCCAAGTCTTGTACTCAAAGATGTTTGGTTTCAAAATTGCATTATCTTGTTACTAATTAACTGAACACGTGATAAAAATTTGTTTCGCATTTATTTTCTCTCGTTAGTTTAAATGACTTGATTTGAATTCTGATTGATTAATAACTATAGAAATTTTTAAATTGTGATCGATACTCCTATAAAAATGATATATCAGATTTTGTTTTTATAATTTTTTTGTTTAATTTGCAACAAAGGGTGCCAAGGTATGTTGTTTGTTTTCTGGTTTTTCGTAGTTATTATTTGAATCGATTTGGCTTTTCTGCACTAAGTGATGACTTGAATTTGAAAATTGTGCATTACCTGTTAGTTGATCTATTTTCCCTGAATAAGCACCATAATTGTCTGTACCGTAATTTAGAAAGGTTTTCGTGAATGTGTTTAGAAATTTTATTTGATAGAATTTAAGAACTATCAAATAAGCATATATTGAAAAATGAAATACCCAAAAAAAAGTTATCAGTTTTTTATAAGAGAATAATATAATTTATTTTAAATTGGTGTTTCCCTTGCTGAATTTGAGCTTTGAAATTATTTTGAGTTTTCTAACATTAATTATTCATAATCTATAAATTAATTTCATATGACTATTATGCTTTTTTTTTCAATTTATCTGAGATACCACTCTTTCAAAAGTAGTAGTTCAACTATATTTTAATGTACTCATTATAAAAAAATAAAAACTATAAAAATATTGTTATTGTTGTAAAACTATTAAAATTGTATTGATACAATTTCAATTTAATTGATGAGGATAACCTACTTAAAATATAGTTTTTCCATAACAGAAATGAAAATTAATTATCTGCTAACATATAATTACTACCAATATTTCACTGTATTTTAGATGCAGTGAAATAGGTAATAATAGATGTTAGTGCATAGTCAGGAATAATAGAATACTCATTAGTATACAATTCAATATTTATATTTGTTTATATGACATTTGTAACTCCCTAAAAAGATTTTCTAAATTGCTTAACAATGCACATATTCCATGCTATAGAAATATTCAATCTTAATGCAACATTTTCACTTTTTTTGTGTATCACACGGATGGTACTTTATTATTTGTTTGATTGCTTCTTTCACATGATGAATTTAGAAATAAAATCTATATTTTCTGTGAAGTCAAGCATATTTATAGGAACTATCCATCTCTTTTTGTAATTCTGCAGATTCCAGCCTATTATGCTAACACATTATTAGACTATTTCCTTTTCATTTTGGTCGCCCCCCCAGATTCTCATGGTTTTATGATTATTTCTTCATTATTCATTACTTTTCATTGTGTATTAGGTTATCAGTCTACTAAAACTTCATAGAAAAATGTTTTTTTTTATTGCATATGCTTTCCAGCAGATAAAGATAAGATTTAGGTTTTAATGCGACGGAAGGTAGGTCCAGCCTTCTTTTTTACACTTATAATTTCTCTTATCTCAGAAAATCGCTATGAGTGAATATCTTCCACCCCTTCTTTGATACATGATAAATGCAGAATCATTCACTAATATAGCAGCCTGAGAGATTTTGCCTTATCTCCTTCTCCAATATCTCTTTGGAAAGGGATCTATAGAAAGCCCCAGATCTTTAGCTGAGCTTAAATATAAAGGGTTCCAAAACTAACGAAAGATTTGAATTAAATAGAAAACACAGTTTAATCTTTTGATTGTAATTTTTCTATCAAATCATAGTAGATATACAGATATCTGCATAGGATCAGGTTATTTATGGAATAACACATCATGAAAATGGCCTACAAGTTTTATAAATGTGGCCGAATTTCGTTGATGCAACATTGAATCTACTTCTTTAATTCACGCGTGGTAGTGAGCTTGTTGACATAGACCTCTTATTTTAAATAACCACTTAAAAAAATAACCGTGTTAAATCACACGATCTAGGGGGCCAATTCTGATTGTCGAAAATGTCTCGTGTTTGAAATGTTTCACGGGCTGTATAGTATGTGGCACCGTCCTATTGAAGCCACAAATTGACCACATCAAGATAATCCAATTTCGACAAAAAGAACTGTTATCATGTCGCATAAGTGGTGGCAAATTGAAATCTTGCGTTAATTTTAGGACGCCTTTATAACAGAGTACGGGAGGTGGCGTGAAATTAATTTTTGCCTAACCTGAAATGCTTGATCACCATTATTAGCAACAATTTATTGAGTCTCAGTTGTTTATTTTCTGGTTTCTATTTATGCCAAAGCAGTTATTACTACTCCATAAGGTTTAAATTTGTCCAACTTGTATACTGTATACTTTCATCACATAAGTCTGCTTCTGTGCACTCACTCTTCACCAATTTGAAGAAGACAATACATTTTAATGGATCTTTATTGACCTTTTACCATGCATCCATACTATTATTGCAGTAGAAATTCCTACTCATGTTTCTTTGGATATATTCTATCAGGAAATTAATGATTCATTTAGGATTCATAAATAGCACAACCTTATTTACTGTCCAAATAGATAACATGACATCAGTTGATCATAAGATATTCGTTATGATCTCTTGTAATCCACAGAGATTTTTCTTTTTATAAAAATTATTCTCTTGTTTATTCAGCAACATCAAAATAGATTTCATTTTTTTTTTTACAACTTTTATCTTGGAAAAGATATCATAAATTGGAATGGATATCTCAAATATAGACTATAATATATTTATATTTAGTATAGTGCACGATCCAACAAACCAAGAACTGCGTTTTTTCAAAATAAATTTTGTAATAATGTGTCTCAGGTTGATACATCAAATTGATTCAAATGTGCATGTCTGTTGAATTTAGTAATGGAGTGTTTTTGCATAGCTTCTTATGTTGTTTAACACCTATGAAATTATACAGAAGTTCTATATAATAGATTTATTTTCACAATTCATAGGGTTATTTGAAAAGTTTGGGTATGGCACGTACTGCTGAAGTTAAAAGAGATGCTAGGATAGGCGAAGCAGAAGCAAGGGCTGACGCAACTATTAAAGAAGCAATTGCAGAAGAACAGAGAATGGCATCTGTATTTTTAAACGATACAGAGATTGCTAAAGCTCGACGTGATTTCGAATTGAAGAAAGCAGCGTATGACGTTGAAGTTCAAACCAAAAATGCAGAAGCTGAGATGGCATATGAATTGCAGGCTGCAAAAACTAAGCAAAGGTAAATAGTATGAAATCTTGTGATATATTCGAATTTAGTTTTTAAATCTTAGAATCAAAGAAGAACAGATGCAAATTCAGGTGGTAGAAAGGACACAACAAATTGCTGTACAACAGCAAGAAATTGCTAGAAGAGAGAGGGAACTGGAAGCCACAATAAGACGACCAGCTGAAGCAGAGAAATACAAATTAGAGAAGTTGGCGGAGGCCAATCATAAAAAGGTATTGATTGATAAACATATTCGATAATTTTATGAAACAATCAAAAGTTGCACTAAAAGTTATATATTTCTGCTAGGTAATTCTCGAAGCTCAAGCAGATGCTGAGGCGCTTCAACTTCGAGGAGAAGCTGAAGCTTATGCAATCAAAGTCAAAGCACAAGCTGAATCTGAGCAAATGGCAAAGAAGGCGGAGGCATGGAAACAATATAAAGAAGCAGCAATGATCGATATGTTCTTAGAAGTATTGCCAAAGGTGAGATATGCACTATTTTTCTACTCTATTTTCACCTTGTAATCATAGAAATAGTTATATATATTTATATATATATATATATATATATATATATATATATATATATATATATATATATATATATATATATATATATATATATATATATATATATATATATATATATATATATATATATATAAGGAAATGAAATTTTTTTGTGCTTATGGCACTGAATGAAATATTTAAGAAAATGAACACTAGAACATTAATTTGAAAAATTCAAATTAAGATCTAGATATGTGAACGTGTACGATGTGATGTCTTCATTATCCTTCAAAGGATAAATGTTAGAGAAATATTGAAATCGATGCCACATCTGCACACCTGATGGAAGTGCGAGACATATATGTTTCGTTCTGCAAGAAACTCGTCAGTCGCACCACGTCCATCGAAGATTTATATTAACATTCTCTTGGTTAATTTGAATTTTTCAAATGAATGTTCTAGTGTTCATTTTCTTATATATATATATATATATATATATATATATATATATATATATATATATATATATATATATATATATATATATATATATATATATATATATATATTAGCTATTTGTAAGTGCCGGGTGATGATAAACTATTAAGCTATAAAATTTTTATTTCGATGTAAAATATTAGGATTTATAACAAAAGTTATTGCTCTCAAATTCTAGAAATTGTTTGTCTTATTAATAAAGTTAATCTCAAAGATATTAAAAAAAATAAAGAATAAAAACATTAAGATAAAAAAAATAAAGAAATTGAGATAAAAAAAGTATTACAAAAATTACTGTTTTAGTTGGAAAGCGCATCTGCATATAAAAAGTTCACAATCAAAATCAATTAAGTGTCCTGATATCTTCAGTTAGTAAGAAGTAAAATTGATTATTAAAATATAAAATGTATTTTCAAATATCAGATTTTTAATACAGAGTGATGAAGGTTTTTCTTTTTTTATGTTTTTTAAATGGTAACTGAATATACTGTTATTGTTTCTGTATTTTTTGCATAAAAAAGAAGAATAATGTGTGTGTCATATTAAATACAGGGTGTATTTAATATGATCTTTTGGTACACATGTTAACAGTTTCGAAGTAATGGATAAAGATCAGTCCAAGCGCGAGGATATAAAATTTTTTTTCATTGATGTCTCTAATAATGACGGATCAATAAATTAAAAGAACTGACAAATAGTCACTGGTCCCTAAACTTCACAAACTTATAATTTATATATATATATATATATATATATATATATATATATATATATATATATATATATATATATATATATATATATATATATATATATATATATATATATATATATATATCCCAGGCACTTGTTTGTAATATAAAATTTTAAATATATTCTTTTGGTTTAAATTGTAAATATTTTGTCAGTCTTCATTAAATTTTTCTTAATCTTAAAAACTAAATTAATCATTAATGGTTCAATAGGTAGCAGCAGAAGTGGCCGCTCCGTTGTCTCAGGCCAATAAAATCACCATGGTTTCTACAGGATCAGGTGATGTTGGAGCTGCCAAGTTAACAAGTGAAGTGTTGGACATTGTGACTAAGATGCCTATGCTGGTAAAATCAATGACGGGTGTGGATATAGCCAAGGTAAAGTGGAATCAGTATTGACCATTTAGAAAAATTACACAAGTGTGGAGAACCTGGAATTAAATCAAATTTCTGAATAAATTGATTTTAATGTTAGTGAAAAAAAGCGGTGCAGCTCTTATAATTTTGATTTTATGCCTTGAATAGTTGAATAAAAGCTGTTCAATTTCAAGAAGAATTTTTGAAATTCAAATCTATCATTGTTTAATATATGTAGGATATTTGGAAAGAAAAAACTTTTTTTTCACCAAGTATTTGTTAAATTGACATCTCCAGTTAACTATAGGGGATGTCAATTTATGTATCAATTAAGATTCAGGTTGGGTTCAAGGGGTTATTAAAAAATTTCTAAAGAAGAAATTGGCTTTTACTTATTATTGATGATGAATAATGAGTAAAAAATTATCGAAAGAAAGTTACAGTACGAGAGTGGGGACAAAAGTGTCCGGTGTGACCAAGAGATGGCGCCACTAGGTGTACTTTTGGAGCGGCGTCCTACAGTACCATTCCTACTGATCTTGTATGCAAAGTTTCAGCCCAATGACTACGTTAGTTTGCGTTTGAGAACGCATTGCGCGAGACGCTTCCGTTGTTTTCGTGAAAATGGAAAAATTGGAGAAACGTGCTGTCATCATATACTTATATTTGAAACGTTTTACACCAAAACAAATAAAAGAAGAGATGGATTCAACACTAGGAGGCTCCTCCCCATCATATTCAACTATTAAGCAATGGATTTCTGAAATCAAAATGGGTCGTGAGTGCACCTACGACGAGCCTCGTTCAGGACTGCCCGTTGATGTCACAACTTCAGAAATGATTGAGAAAATCGATCAAATAGTATTGGAAGACCGCAGATTGAAAGTGCATGAGATATCTGAAACCTGTAGGATGTCATCTGAACGTGTGCAAGATGGGTGCCGCGTTTACAAATGCTCGACCTAAAAAAAAACTGATTCGAAAAATCATTTCTACCGAAAATTTGTCGTTATAGGCGCAATCCAAACTAATTTTTGCGTCGATTCATATCTGTTGATGAGACTTGGGTTCACCACTACACTCCTGAAAATAAAGAACAGTCAAAGAAAGTGGGTTGGAAAGGAGGAAACAACTCCAAAGAAGGCAGAAACAATTTTATCGGCAAACAAGGTTATGGCTACTGTTTTTTGGGATGCGAGAGCCATTGACACTGGTCAATACTACGCAGACTTATTGCAACGTTTGAAGGACGAGGTGCAAATTAAACGACCTCATTTAGCGATGAAAAAAATTTTGTTTCGCCAAAGCACCAGCGCATTCGTCGATTGTTGCCATATCCAAAATCCACGAATTGAAGTTTGAATTGATGCCGCATCCTCCCTACTCTCCAGGCTTAGCCCCCCAGCGACTATTAGCTGTTCCTAACCTCAAAAAATGTCTGACGGTAAAAGATTTGAGAGCAACGAAGAAGTTATCGAAACTATAAATCAGTATTTTGAGGAGGTTGACGAATCTACGTTTAAAACTGGTATAACTAAATTAAAACACCTTTATGAGAAATGTATGAGTGTTGATGGAGATTATGTTGAAAAATGAAGCAAAAAAAATTTTGAAACATAGTTTTTCTTGTCCAGAAAACTTTTCACCGAACCTTCAAGTTCGATAATATGAGTACGATAACTATAGAATTCAGAGTCTACTTTATATATATATATATATATATATATATATATATATATATATATATATATATATTTTTTTTAAAGTATCAATCTAGTTATGTTATTAAAATCAAGTATGCATTTTTATGTTACGCAATTTCTGTGAAATTATTCTTCATTCAATCTAGCAAGGCATTTCATTAGTAAATTAAGTAACTGTTTAGTCAAATGCATGGAATTGGGTTATTTAGCTCAAGTGTATTCAGTTAAATATTTATCAATAAGGAGATTATAAATATGTATATTTTTTTATCAGGTGAGGATTATTTGCATGATACACAATCAGAATGGAATGAAATTATAGTTTTTTTATAGTGCATATAATTCATCCAGCACATGAAACAAAAAGTTCAAGAAATAAAAAAAAACACAACTGCGTTATAAAAAAATAAATAAAATGGCACATAACTTGTACCTAATACAATGTCTGGGTATTTTTCAAAATGTTCATCCATATGAAAACATATAAATGGATTAGAAAACTATGTATGGCTTCAGCTAGTGTTCAACTATGGATAGTTCATATATCATTAAAAATTTTTATTATAAATATTTCTGTTAGAGATCAGAAATTAAAATTTAAAAAATCTTTCAATCTACAGATTTTCAAATATTAAGGTTGTTTATACCAATTATCTGCTACTTCTATCAGATACTTTTTGCAAAACTATATTTTCTATGGTATGAACTCCTACACGTAAAACTTAATTTGGTGCTAATAATTTTTTTACCTAATTGTAATCTACTTTTGTTTACTTTCCAGTCTGTTCGAGCAGCATAGGAGGTAGACGTCGAAAAGAACAAAATACCCTGTGCTTGTATTTGAAACCACGAGATTATGTGTGAATCTGCCACCTTATGAGTATATGTTAGCATCACTAGACAGTGATGAGAAGAACCAAATTAATGAATATTATATATGTATATTATTTTAGATTACTGCATTTGTGTAAGCCAAAATTTTCATTTTAAATAAAGATTATCTGTGTACTGTTTAACTTCTCTATATGGTTAAATGTGCTAGCAAAAATTTTGGTAATTATAATATAATATTGTACACTGATCTTACAATTTTGATAGACCTTTTTGTATTTGAAAAAATCGAGATATAAACATTTTTAAGTAATAATTTTCATTAAATTGTGGATTCCTAAATATCGTAGAAAATATTATTTCAAGTAAATCTTTAAAAATTCAGACGCTTAGAGAACTGAGCAAGAAAAAATTATTTAAATAACCTTGAGCTGTTATGAATTGAAGTGGGATTTGTATTTGAAATACTAGTTTGACATACCTTGTATATTCACAGGAGTATTTGTGAATTAATTTCTTACTAGAATTATCAAAAAATAACTTGTATGCGATATAGTTATGCAGCTTGAATATAGTTGTGGGAGTTTTATATTATGCAGGAAATTGAAAGAAGCTGTCTAAATAATTTTTACAGTAGGATGATTTAAGGATGGATGATGAGATGACTGGTTTTAAAGTATTACATGAATATATTATCTACGAAGAGAAGACCCCACAACAGCTTTTCTGATTTGACTGAAGAAATTGCTTTGGAAGCAATGTATATATGAAATTTGAAAAGTACAGCAGTTTCAATGTCTCAAAACCAACTTGATCCCTCAGCATATACAGAGTATATGTTACACCATTCAATTTCTTTTTTAATTGCTCGATATGAGATGCCCATTTCAAGTGCTTGTCCAGGAAAAGACCAAGAAACCTTGCAGAGTCACTCACCTCAATCTCCAATGAGCCTAAAGTCCCAGGAAGAGCTCTCTTTGTTTTATCAGTGCAGAAAAATACACATTCTGTTTTCTGTTGATTCAGAACCAATCTATTGTTACTGCACCACTGGGTTACATCACTTACGATTTTTTCGCACTCTAATGACACCCTCTGAGCATCTGAGGATTTTACGAGAAAGTTCTTGTCATCGGCGTACATTATAGGTTTGCTTACTTCCAGGGAGGTGATCTGTGGAAGTGAATTTATATATATATAAATAAGAGAGGACCCAGTATGCTGCCCTGAGGTACACCAGTCTTAATCACTTTTTCTTTTGATAAGAATATATATATATATATATATATATATATATATATATATATATATATATTGTGTATATTTCATATGTATCATATATGAAATCTCATCTTCAGCTATAAATTTAGTAGTAGAACAATATACTATTAGAGAAGGAAATATTCATTTATAAGAAAATAATCGTTATAGAGAGATCCAACTTAGATAACTAGTGCTAATTATGAATGTACTTCCTGCATATTGAAATTGAATCTGTTGTTTCATTTTACAACCCTGTTTGACCGATATATTTGTTCTTAACGCATTAAATTAAAAAAAAATAATGCAATTGATGAAAATTTGTACATTCATTTTGAAATGGTGTCCCAGGTCGCAGGATAATTATATCTTCAAATATTTCAAAATAATATAATAATAATCCAAACAAATTTATATAAATTTCTCATGCCAAAATATGGGTATTGTACTCTGAAAATAATCGAAAAATGTTTACTAATTTATGCAAATGAGCAAATATGATATGAAACTTTTATTTGAATAATGTATGAATTCATGAATGTGTAGTTCAAAGCACTCCTTTTGATCACAATTACTGCATTATTCTGTGACTTTCAACTCGTTTATTAATAATCTATTTAAAATTTATATGATGTTTTTGCCTTTAGCTTTTTTCAATATTTTTTAGAAATACTGGGTTTTTAATATCGAAAAACTTTATTTTTGTTGACGTTTCGTTGTTGAATACAACTTTGTGAAAAAAATATTTCTAACAAACCAAAATAAAGTTTTGTGATATTAAAAATACCTGTTATTGCAATTAAAACTTGTCCTATTAGAAGGATGGGCAAAATTTTAAATTCTTCATTATCTTATTTGTGACATACCTATCAATACTTTCAATCATCTGAACAAAGTAGCACTATGTAACGAAAAAATATAAATTTTACTTTTACTTACTTGCCTGATTTGTGTATACATACCAAGGGTTCCAATTGCATGGAAGCAAATGAGTATCTTCGAAAGCGATAACTAATATGCTTCCGGTTTAACCGGAGTTGCCTTCAACTTTCAATATGCAAATGGTACACGTTATATTTGTGTAATGAGTTTCTTTAAATCCATAAATATGAAGGTTTTGTGAAAAAAATACATAGAAACGACAAATAATTCCAGGGTAGAAATTAAAATGAGAATTGCTTTTAATTTAAAAACTTCATTAATTCAGAAAATTCAAAATATATTTCTTTGGTATTCACATTTTAACATTAATTTAAAATGAAATTGTTTTGAATTGAGAATTTTTTAAAAGTATGAATACGGTAAAAATCTTCATTCGTTATTCAAGTTCAAATAGATAACCCCTTTAATTGTACTAATGATAATCACAAGTTGTTTACAGGTTTAAACTATGCAAAATCATAAAAGAAATGTTACATGAGTTAAACTGCTCGATGAGTTCATAATTGAATAAATATATTTTATGGAAATGAATCTAGCGTACCTAACACAGTGAGTAATTGTGAGTCTTTAATGTTAACAGAAAAACGAAAATATTATGTAGAAGTATATTGAGGAAAAATTTTTTTGTATGACAATGTGAAGTAATTAGTTACAATAGTACAGTGTGGATAATAATCATTATTTCATAGTTTGCATGAAAATGTTTATATATTTACATTGAGATCTCAGTGTTTTCAAAATGAGAAACTGAAAAGAATTCAGTTTTTTTGAAAATTATATACCTACTACATATTTACATTGTTGAATATAACAACATTTTCATTTAAACTGTAAACAAGAAACGAAACGTTCATGACTATTTTAAGAAGCATTAATGTATTAACCAAATTTTTGTTCAATAGCCTTAAAAAAATTTTTTTGCGTAATCAATGACAAGCCAGAAATAAAAGCCAAATCGGGATAGATAATTAAAAAATATTTAACAATGCGTATTATAATACTCATGAACGTTTTGAAAGAATATCATTCAAAACTTTCAGAAAACGTGATGAAAGAAGCCAAATATAATGATAATTATATTTATATATATATATATATATATATATATATATATATATATATATATATATATATATATATATATATATATATATATATATATATATATATATATATATATATATATATATATATATATATATATATATATATATATATATATATATATATATATATATATATATATATATATATATATATATATATATATATATATATATATATATATATATATATATATCTAAATAATGTGAATATAAGTACCTATTAACATATTCTCTTAAAATTAATTTAAATTTGACCATATTTAGGAAAAAGGTATAACAAATATAGAATTTAAATTATTCTCAATAGTGTAAAATGCTCTTTTTTGTATTTTGTGAAAATATATATGTAGTACTAAGCTGACAGATTGACAAGCAATGTATTAGTGTTATTGGGAGAAGTATTATTCTATAACTTTGGATGTTTAATGAAAAAAATGTGAGCCGGTTTTTCAAACCAAAAATGCTAGTATATTTGCAAATTTTGAGAAAAATTCAAAAAAGATATTACAAAATACATTTTTGTATTATCATGCTGCTTTTTCAAAAACATAAAAAATACCCAAATTTCATCATAGTATTTTCATTGCAAAAGATATTTCTTATATAAAAAATAGAAGATCGCGGGATTTATTCCTGGGAAATGTCCACTCACTCCATACATTTCGTCAATAATTGACGAAAGTATGGAGGAGTGGACAATGCGTAGTAAGCAATTATTGCTTACTACGCATTTGAATCACGTGGAATTTTAACTTTTACTAACTTTTGTTTTAGTGTGTAACTTCCATCAGAGTAGTAGCGAGTTTTTATGATCCTAAGGGGTTTACTTTTAGCCTTTGTTTTTCTGGAGAATCGGCCAAATTAGGCAACAAAATAATATCCAAATTGAAATAATATGTTTCCTCAGAATGTCCATAATTTTTGAAATGAAAAAAACAAAATGACGCTTATGTCGAAATGGTCACACGAACCAATTTTTGTTTATATTAGACTGATATATTTATAATACTAATCCATTCCTACGAGAAGAATCAGTCGTAAAAAACCACGTTCCCCTAATAGCAAAGATTGTTCCTGCTATATTTCCAGACCAGTTTCCGAAAATAATTACAAAACCGGAAGATTATTTTTTGACATATATCTGTTGACAAAAATGGAACGGTTGGGTATAAGGGAATTCCCCTGAAATGGCTAACTTCATATTTATCGAATCGTATCCAGATTGTAAAAATTATAAGAGATGGCTGCAGGTACTTGTCTGATCCTATGCGAGTGAATGTGGGAGTTCCTCAAAGGAAGCATACTTGGGCCTCTCTTATTTGTTATCTACACCAATGATCTGGTAAATGAAATTAATCCAATGTGCCGACTTGTAAGTTACGCAGACGACACAAATATAATAATCGAATCAAGCAACCTGCAATCGATGGTTCATAAGGCAAACATCCTCATGAAAGCAGGTGAAGAATGGTTTACTACCAACGGCATGAAGATAAACCATTCAAAAACTAATATGATAGTGTTCAAAACTAAACATCCTTCTCCTAAAATTGATTCCATTGATAAATTAACCAACACTAACGATATAATACTGGTGAATGATGCAAAATGTTTGGGAATTCATGTAGATGACACCTTAACTTGGACAAAACATATAGACAATTAAGTAATAAACTTGGTAAAGTGAGTTGTGCGTTCTCAAGAAGTACGTTAACCAAAATTTGCTCAGGATGGTGTATCGTGCAAATATGGAGTCACTTATCAGATATGCTATCATTGCTTGGGGCAGTATAGTAGTGATCTTGATGGAATACTAAGACTACAAAAGAGAGCGATTAGTTATTAATTATTATTTATTAGTAATAATTCTCTTCATGTCCCCCAGAGAAACATGCAGAGGTACATGTAGGTGACTAAATATCCTTACAGTCGTTGCTCTGTATGTTTTTGAGGTGGTGGTATTTCTGCGCGAAAATCCCCATATTGCCAATGCATACCAGCGCAAAAGCAGGTACACCACCCGGAGACTACATTATAACTTACCAAAGCATCATCTCAGCCTTTACGAAAAATTCTATTGTATTTTTCTATACTTTTTTACAACAAATTGCCAGAAAACGTAAAGAATATGAATCCAATCGCATTCAAAAAGGAGTTGAAGCGACAATTAATTGAAATTGAACCCTACACAACAGATGAATATCTAAATTACAGTTGATTCAATATTATTTTTATCTATCAATTATGTATTGCTGTACTGTTTCCATGTTGACTTTGTTTCTTTACTGTTGTAGCACTTGTACTCGACACTTTTAAAGAAATATATCTGCTATTATCTAACTATTTGCACCTACCAATATTTTTGGACTTACCTCCATTAAGAGAATTTTACCGAAAAGTGACATCTTCATGTCCCGATGAAAAAAAGGATGAATTTATAGTCAGAGTTCCATGCGATGCTTCTCCAATTATGGAAAGAATATTGCGGTCCGTACCTTTTTAGAAAAAAAAATGATGTATTTGCTTGATACAGAAAGGAAAAATTTGTACTTGTTTAAAAATAAGTTTTACTACGAGCGGTATTTCATAATTCACCCCTGCCTTTCGCAACAAATGAAAATTTGAAATAGGAGTAAAAAAAATTAAAGCTTTCTTAAAATTACATAAAAATTTAGGCATTAACGTAGTCGTATGTATAGACAGGTATTTTAGGCTTTGATAGATCGTATAAAAATAAATTATAAGTTAACAGATCAGAGAAAAGTTTCAATTGGCTTCTTCAAACATTCGTCCACAATAAAAAAAAGTGTAATTTAGAGGCATATATCCAATGGCACTGAATAATTATTAATAATGAAATATATAATAAGTAATTCTAGAAATCAAAATTGGCCTTGCAAAATATGCTAGTGTCACTTTCATAAAACAAAAGGAGGGTAAAAATAAATGTAGGGTGGTCAACAAATGCAAGAAATATGATATCGGAGTACATTGGCAATGGTGATAACTACAAATAAAAACCGAACGTGAACTTTATTAAAAAACATACTAGCTAAAAAATAAGAGTATGAACGAACTCTTACAAAAAACAATATATTAGCTGCACAAACACCAAAGATGGATGAGAAAAAAAAGAAATCTTAATAGCTAAAGTGAAAAATATATTTACTTGTAACAAGGAAACAATAGAGTTAAGCAGAAGTCAAAAAATAATGAACTTAAGATTAATAGAAAAGTATGACAGATCAAAGATAGAACCTTCTTCAATATTAAGCGAGATGTCTACAATGAGACGGAAATAACTGATATCAGTTGACAACGAAAAAGCATTAACAACCAAATACCATTTATATCTTTGATCGTACAATTATCTTTTCTTTGGAAAGGAGTAGGAAGATGCACACACACATCGAAGAACACTCTGCAAGAACGACGCTATAGATTGGTGGTTGGGCAAAATTGCAATACCAACAGACAGTATACAAAGGGCTATAGACATAGTGTACACGCAGTGCAGAACTGCGTGTACAGTTTCCTAACTTCCTAAATAAGAATTTTAATGAATAACATGGATCCTAAAGTGCGTTGTCTCACCATATTACCAGTAGCTTCAAATATAACAGCAAGAATAATGCATGCAATCTGTCATTCAAATTTAGTAATTAAGAATATTAGCATTGCAGACCCAACTCAATCCCAACAGAGTCCTCTAAAACTACTGAACATAGGTGCATCATCTGTAATCTATGAAGCAAAGAAAAACAAGTGGATTCCTTCTACCATTCTAGACTTCTTAAAATCTTTCAAGATACAAGGCCTTGAAATAGAGGAAATATTGAATGATAGTAAAGCCTGAGAACAAAAGAGATCAAGTTTGCGAAAGCACTCTATGGAATCCCTGATAACATGGAGTGAGAAAGGAACGGGTTTAATCATGTGCTTCCCTCTCGTCAGTAGGAATAAAAGGCCACAACAGATCAAAAGTGGAGTTCAAATATGTACCAGGGAATGAAACTGTGAATTAAAGGTATGGGGACATAAAAGGGAACTACAGTCACTCAAATTGTGTTTTGATAAGCTTAGCTCTCATTTACACTACAAAGATAGACTTAATAATAGTGCTAGAGGAGATTGATATAAACATACGGTGTGATTTTCCAAACACTAGGGCAAAACAGTAGAAAAATCCATGAGGAAACAAGGTCATAAATCAATAGAGAGCCATATAGCATGCAGGAAAGAAGAATTGGACGCGATCACCAGGAAATAAAGCAAAAAGACAGGCATGTATGACTGTGACCGATAACAGAGAATACTCATCCCTTGAAAGCTAACCCGAAGTTGAACAGAAAATCAGACGTCAGGTTGGAAGGGACAGGGCAAGAAATTGATGCCTCTATAACACAGGCATCTCCTAGATGTTACACAGAAGACATTATATGTGACAAGAGCAGAATGTTAAAATATTTCACTTTCAAAAGCATGGCAAGAAACAGGTGTTTATTACTTTTGGAAAATTGAAAAACAGTGGTATAACAAGGTTGAAGTAGGAATCTTCTATTGGGAAAATTCAATGGTAACTCCTCACTTAGGAAACCACGGCAGATAATTCTCAAGAAACTGTAGAAATATTTTGGAATCCATCTGTAAAGAAGGGAATTTGGACAAGTCAAATTGTGGCTTTCTATACATATACTCCTTCAAGGCCCCGATGAAGGTGGATGACTGCCCCACTAAAGAAGGACATACTATTGATTTGAATGCAGAACAGGCATCTATGTATATAATGAGGGAAAAAAGAGATATAGTCCTTTTGGGATACATTCTATGAGCTCTTCTGACAAATATGACATAGAGGAATCACTTTATGGGTGTTGTTACTCACTGGATATAAAATAAGGGAAATATCTATTCAATCCCCTGATGCTATTACCAAGAGCCTACAGAATGCAGAAGAAATACAAAACGAGGAGAATTTCAAAATATTTATCAATGGCGAACAATATTATGCAACAAGGGAATCCTCAATAACGTATATATATATATATATATATATATATATATATATATATATATATATATATATATATATATATATATATATATACGTTATATATATATATATATATATATATATATATATATATATATATATATATATATATATATATATATATATATATATGTGTGTGTGTGTGTGTGCGTGTTCAAACAAATAGCCGTAAGCTGAGAGAAATATTGCTCAAAGTATTCCCTCTGAGAAGCAATATCTTGGTAACATAGATGAAGAAGAGCACGCCTCAAAAAATCAAGAACTGAATTGTTTTTGACTCTGGTATAGTGGAGACCACATATGAAAGTGAAGCCTGGGAATAGACAACTTTTGACATTAATTATAAACTATCTATTTACTTGTACAAAATGACTAAAAATTGTTTTGTACTAGTTACTTAATCAATTATCTATTTACTTGTACAGAATGACTAAAAATTGCTTTGTACTAGTTACTTAATCGATACGTATGAAGTAATTTTAAAAATATATGAAAGTCATGATGTCAGCTATAATTTTATGAGCAAGTTGAAAGACGCATTAGTAAAATATAAAGACTCAGTTAAAATGTTATCCAGTTGCACGATAAGTTAATTAACGAATACACTTATCATGCTGTGGATATGGAAATAAAATTTATTCAGCAATTAAATAATGATATCACGCAAACAACTATGCTGATACCATTACGACTGTAGCGCCCTAAGTCACGTGATATATTTAGATATCAGTATGTAAAAAATTACAATATTATAAAATTTCAGTATACCTATATATTATGTAAGAATAAACGAAGTAGAATTATCGAAGGAGATATTATAAAATCGAATTGAAAAGTTATTAATGTAACAATATTTGAAATTTTCTCATAATTTTAATATAAATACGCATGACGACGTTTCGAAGTACTACTTTTTTATCAAATGCGGGATTGATACATTAGGTATTAATTCAGCATTTGATAAATAAGAAGTACTTCGAAACGTCGTCATGCGTATTTGTATTAAATTATGAGAAAATTTTAAAAATTGTTTCATTATGAATATTAATTTTCTCCAAGTATCGGCATCATCAATTTGAAAAGTTATTCCTTGAGTCTATATAAGCAAGCCTATTGTAAACGAAATTTTGAGCTTATAGGCTCTCTTCAGGAACAGCCTAGGTAGGCTTAAATTGTACAAAACTTAGAGATGAAACAAAAAACGAAATCGTTTGGCAATGCACAGATTTGCAGCTTTCCTATGAACTCTTCAGATTAAGAAGTTTGATCTTGACTTTTTTACAGAGGACTTTGTTCCTTTTTAATTTAGGATCATGAACACAAAATTTTAGACACAAAATATATCTGAAATATGGAAAGTAAGACTGCAGCTGAATTAATTTATATTTATGATAGAACTAGATCAAGTTGAATACTATAGACCTTTGTGCAAGTTTTTTCGTGAACATCATCGAAATTATACTAGCGGTTTGATCAGGATGACTACTTCAAATAAATATACTAAAATAAGAAGATTACTTCATATATAGGTACTGATTTAAGAATTTAGGAAAAGGTGAACATTATAGGAAACGATATTTACAACATCCTCAAAAAATTAACACCACTTTTTTGCACAAAAAATATTTTTCTTGAGTTTAGTCCAGATTTACTGGAAAGGTAATTTAAACGGTTTATAAAACGGCCTTGAATATGCCTATCAGTGTTTCAAGTATTTTTGTTGATGACAATCTCGTTAGCGTGACTGTGGAAAGCATTAAACGTAATACAGTAAACGTCAAACGTTTACTGTAATCTGTTAATCTGAATCTGAAAATATAATTGCGAAAGTTTATTGACAATTCACTTATATTCTGATGAAATATGTTTTAATATACTTAAATTGAATGTAAAACCATTGCCTCAGTTTCAAACAATTATATTAATTGCTTGACAAATAAATTAAACTTTCAAAAATGTAGTGTCATCTCAAAATACTCAATGGACTGAGTTCACAGAAGGGGGCGGATCCAAAAATTGGCTCGAAACAAAAAACTTTCAACGATAAAGCCCCATAAAAAAATATTATATTCAGTGTTTTTTTTATTTTTGGCGATACAATAAGACTTTTCCTTAACCCTGGAACACGGTAAACAAGTTTTCTAGAAAGGACGGAGTTATCTGAAGGCTTTGCCTATGCAACTACAAGTAAGTATTTGCGGTATTTTAGAAAAAACACGTCCTTCTAGTGCTACATCCTCTTTAGGTTCAAGATCTGGTAGATGTTCATTTAGTCAAGATCTGGTAGATGTTCATTTAGTCCCAGGTGAAAAGACAGTATATCTATAAGACAGTATATAACATAAGACTGAAGTAAGTGCCATAAAAGTCTATGTATGTTGATTATTAATAAATGTTTATTCTTATTCAAAAAAACTGTTTTCTTTAATGGGTTACACTAGTAAGTACCCGTGGTTACTGTTATTTGAAATCTATTATGGGTACAGCTCTACGGTTAATATAACTATTTTGTTTTGAAATCTTTGTTTTAAAGCGGATCATTTAATCAAATTAACACGAATTTTGTGAAAGTGGATATGATTTGCTCAAAAGGCAGACTGATTAAACAAAATACACAAACTCAAGATCTTTTTTCATCACCCAAATGAGAAAACAATAAATTCACATTCTCATGGGATTTTAGAGTAATTAACTCATTAGTTTGAAGACAGCATGATTTCAGACTTGGGCAGTCCATTGTCAAGCAATTAGAATAATTCTGTGAAACTCAGTCTAAGTGTTTTTTATTCTATGTATGGAAAGAATTGTCGGTAGTCTTGGATATAGTTATCATCTGATAAACCTATTACAAAGGAAGCAGTCGATAATGTAGAAATTGAAGTTGATAAATTAGCCTGAAGGTTAGAATGCTCAGATAAAATTTGTTAAAAGTGCAACATTTACAATAACGCTTGTCACTTATAGACTTGCACTTTTCCTCATGAAAATGTCCGCAGAATTAACAACAAAATCTTATGAATTTTATTTTACGTTATTGAGTTATAGTTTTGGTAAAATATGTTGCAAGGGAAAATTAGTTTTCGTTACAACATATTCTCGAAAATTAATGGTCTATTTATTTCAGATTCATTTCCCAATTATTTCTTCATATTCAGAAACTTGAAGTAAGTAAAGACGAATTATTTTTACATCATCTTTTGTTATATTATTTGGAAATAAAATGCAAAGAGGTGGCGTTAACGCACGATCATTCGTTTCGACAACTGATAATGAGTGCTTTCGTTTGAAGCTACTCTCAAAAATTTCAATGTAGAAAAAATTCAATGATACTTAATTTAATTAATTCAAAAATATTCTGGGTAATATACATTGATTACAAGTCCAATTGCCGTTCGGAACCGGCGTTAAACTGTAGGTCAACTGAACTAAAAAAAATTCATAAATATTGAAGAATTTACAATTGATTTGATCATTAAGGAAATTTCTGCTAATATCTCAGCGGATTGTGGCATTTTGTTTCTACTCCATACTTTGTCCTACGGTGATTTTTAAACATGATCAACAATATTTGCGACTCTAACATATTATTATCAAAAAGTACATGTAAAGTTGCCCAATCTATAATCAATTTTTATCATAGCCTGGGTACAATGATTGAATTTTCTCAACATTGAACGCAAATATGGAGTAGGAACAAAATGCCACAATCCCTTATGGCAGTGTTTCCCAACATGTGGTCCGCGGACACCCAGGGATCCGCGAGCTATGCCAGAGGGGTCCGGTAGGTGCTATCAGAATGAAAAATATATTTCATATAACAGATTTTTTGTTTCGACCGCTTCCTGCATGAGCAGAGTTTCAGAGAACGCTAACTTTTGCGTCTAGCGTCTGCCTAGAGCCAACTGACGCTAGCATACTCTAGCGTAAAACAAGAATTAGATATTTTTAAAGGAGTTTGTTATACTAAACACCCAGATTTGAAGGCAGGGATTTTGAGTAATAATCAGAAATTTAACGATAACAATGATGGCGAAATTGAAAAAGTTTTAAGGTCAATATTTTTTCCATAATGAATATTTTTTCTGAGTACCAAAAATAAAAAACTTATAAAAAGACTCTTAATTTGGCGTTTTTAGGTACTAATGAAGAATTTTTTTATTCGAAAGATAATCTTGTGGCATTACATTTTAAATATGATTTCTGGCATATGACCGCCACGGCTGGCTCGGATGTAGTCCAATCTGGACGTCCAATTTTCGATGACTTTTTCCAACATTTGTGGCCGTACATCGGCAATAACACGGCGAATATTGTCTTCCAAATGGTCAAGCGTTTGTGGCTTATCCGCATAAACCAATGACTTTACATAGCCCAACAGAAACTAGTCTAGCGGTGTTAAATCACAAGATCTTGGAGGCCTATTCACAGGTCCAAAACGTGAAATTAGGCGGTCACCAAACGTGTCTTTCAATAAATCCATTGTGGCACGAGCTGTGTGACATGTTGCGCCGTCTTGTTGAAATCAGAGCTCCTGGACATCATGGTTATTCAATTCAGGAATGAAAAAGTTATTAATTATGGGTCTATACCCATCACCATTGACTGTAACGTTCTGGCCATCATCGTTTTTGAAGAAGTACGGACCAATGATTCCATCAGCCCATAAAGCGCACCAAACAGTCAGTTTTTCTGGATGTAACGGTGTTTTGACATACACTTGAGGATTATCTTCACTCCAAATGCGGCAGTTTTGTTTGTTGACGTAGCAAACATCCAACCAGAAGTGCGCTTCATCGCTAAACAAAATTTTACGACGTAGTGCGCGATAAGTATTTCGCACAGAACCATTATTTTCGAAATAAAATTGTACTATTTGCAAGCGTTGTTCATGCTTGATGATGAATTGCCAAATCAAACTGAGAATAAATCACTTCTCATCTGATAAATCGGTTGCCATCTTCAACAGTAATGCCAACTTAAAGTTCTATACCTCTAAAAAAACACCCGTTACAATGGTACAAATACACTTGATATGACAAGGTATTATTTGTTTGACATTAGTAGCCATGTATAACTTATCTATTAATATTAAGGGGATGCTGACAGGGGTCACTTTTAAATTTTAAGATAAGGAATTAATGGGGGGTCCTTGATACAAAAGCGACTCGATGAGGGGGTCCCCGAGAAAATTTAGTTGGGGACCACAGCCCTATAGTATTAGCAGTGAATTCCTTAATGATGAAATCAATTGTAAATTCTTTAATATTTATGAATTAATTCAATTAAGTATCATTGAATTCTTTCTACACAAAAATTTTTTAAAAATTGCTTCAAACGAATGCATCAGAATTATCAGTTGTCGAAACAACGAACACCACTCTTAGGGTTTTCTTTCCCAATAATATAACTAATGATACATAATGTAAAAATATTTCGTCTGAAGTTATTTCAAGTTTCTGAATATGAAGAAATAATTGAGAAATTAATCTGAAATCAAATAGACCATTAATTTTCCAAAACATGTTTTAACGAAAACTCATTTTCCCTTACAACATATTTCATTAAAACTATAACTCAATAACGTACAATAAAACTCATCAGATTTTTTGTTAGGTCTGCGGACATTTTCATGAAAACAACTGCAAGTCTATAAGTGACAAGCGTTAGTGTAAATGTTTGACTTTTAACAAATTTTATCTCAGCACTCTAACCTTCGGGTTAATTTATCAACTTAGGCTTCTACGTTATCGCATTGCTTCATTTGCCGAATAGATTTATTTTGTCGTATGGTGCTTTTTAAAAACCTCTTTGTTCCGAAAATACATGACCAACAATATTTGCGACACTAACATATTACTATCAAAAAGTTCATGTAAAGTTGCCCAATCTACAACCAATTTTTATCATAGCCTGGCTACAATCTTCTCGACATTGAACGCAAACATGGAGTAGAAACAAAATGCTACTCTCCTCTATGTTATTAGCAGTAAATTCCTTAATGATCAAATCAATTGTAAATTCTTTAATATTTATGGATTAATTCAATTAAGCATCATTGAATTCTTTCTGAATAATACAACAAGTCACATCCTTAGATTTGGGGTACAGAATGGGCCACTCTAAAATATCTGTGGTCTGCTATGCTGACGACACAGCTATTATAGCAGAAACGGAGAACGATCTCCAGAGACAGCTTTTTAAATTCTATCAAGTCAGCCAACAACTCAACATGGTAATTTCAACATCAAAAACCAAAGCTATGACATTCTCCAGAGAACCTGTCAGGTGTAAAGCGGTTGTGGAGGATAAGTCAATCGAGCAAGTCAATGTCATTAAATATCAATATCAATGGCATGGACATCTACTGCTACCACGATCCGGCGAAGGAGGTAAGAAGTCTCATAACTAAAGCAGCGGCTCTGTCAGGGTGTCTTAGAGATGTGATATGGTCAAACCAGCACATGGGAACAGATAGCAAGGTGAAGATCTATAAGACTTGCATCAGACCTATCATGACTTACGGAATAAAAGCACGAGAAGACACAAATGAAACCAAAAGAATGCTGCGCGCGGCCGAAATGAAAATCCTAAGAACCATCCTCGGAAAGACCAGACAGGATAGGATAAGAAACACTGACATACGAGCTCGATGCGGTATAGCAGATATAGTCAGGTGGGGCAGAAACAAAGACGAAGAGAATGCTATGCGCACGTGCGAAGAATGCACGAACACAGATTACTTCGAATAATGATGGAGAGCAAGCCACACGGAAAGCGCCCACCAGGAAGACCCCCAAAAAGGTGGCAAGAAAGCAGGCGGTCCACCTCGCAAGAAACCATCCAGAGACGGCTTCAGCAAGCAACAGACCAATAGGTCTATTTGAAAGAATAATAGGAAGAAAAAGAAGAATTCTTTCTACACAAATTGTTTTAAAAATTGATTCAAACCAATGCACTCATCATTAGCTGTCGAAACAACGGACAGTGCGTTAACATCACTCTTTGGATTTTCTTTTCCAGTAATATAACACAGGATGATACATAATGTAAAAATATTTCGACTTAAGTTATTTCAAGTTTCTGAATATGAAGAAATAATTGAGAAATTAATCTGAAATCAAATAGACCATCAATTTTTCAAAACATGTTGTATCGAAAACTCATTTTCTTTTACAACATATTTCATTAAAACTATAACTCAATAACGTACAATAAAATTCATCAGATTTTTTTGTTAGTTATCCGGACATTTTCATGAAAATACATGACTATTCCTTATTTTATAGACGTTAAACTTTGGGATACTATTGTATTCCAAGATTACTATTGGGGAAATGATTCCAGAATAGTTAAGAAAAAAAATGGCATCTACCTAGAGATATCGTTGACTTCGACTATAAAATTCAAAGAGATTCCATTAGTTGTAATATCGGAAACTTCATTTCGGTGGTGGTCGATCAAGTATATGATCTTTCGAAATTTTGGCTGCATAAAGATGACGGAAGGTTTTATGAGAAAGAAAGGGATGAATAATGTTTGCCTAAGTATAGGAGCGTCTGTTTATATCAAGATTTCAGAGAAATTGAAAAATGGGTAGTTCTCTCTATCGAAGACATGGAGTACTTTTTTGACTCACATCTGACTGCCGAATTTTTTCTACTTAATTGTTTTTGGAGACCCTTCAATTTGTATGAACAAATGCAAGATAAAATGAAGAAATTGACGAGGAGGCAATAGAAAAGAGTTGAGTTTATTCTGGAGAAAATGCACAGAATGCAGGAAATAATGGACTATTCATTAGATGACCTTTGGCAAGATCACAATGAATTACTTATACAATTTATGCAAGATCCTGCACTTGTTGATACACCTGCTGAATCGGATAACTTGTCCACACTTGCAGAGTAGAGCGACATTGGTGATAAATTTCCACCAACACCAATTTTATATCTTCGGAAGTTCTCTAATCCAGTGATAGTAAGGAATGATATTTTGAGCCATTTACTAGAAAAATATATTCCCAGATATTTTCGGATTTCAGTCTTGGTTAGCTAATTTAATTTATATATAGAACTTATATATAAATAGTCTGAGGATGAAATCCAGTATAATATAGTACTTTTGCATGTTGTTTGATCCGTATGTTTCAAAACTTTTTCATATTTATGAAAAATCTTTATTCTGTCCGAGTTGCAAGCGCAACTCATATATGCCACTTTGTCCGCTTTGATTCAAAATTTATATATAGAATCTAGGCAACTGAGGATTTAACAAACATTTTGATGAGGCAACCTTATACAGTTAGATTTAATAAAAGGACCAACATAATTTCCGACACTAACATATTATTATCAAAAAGTACATGTAAAGTTGCCCAATCTACAACCAATTTTTATCATAGCCTGGCTACAATAATTCAATTTTCTCGACATAGAACGCAAAAAACAACTTTCATACACCACAGGGTCGTTTCTTAACGAGTTACAATCAGTAAGTATCCAATTTGGCAAATCGTCCAAACTTTCTAATGGAGCATCGTAAATTAAACTTCAGAGATCTCAGGAAGAAATAACCCAGGAACGATAAGTAGGTATGGGGATCCAGCAGGCCATGCATGTGGCCTACCTGGACCAATCCACCAATTTCCGCGAATTGTCGAAATCCGAGCAACTAAACAGTATGGTGCACCATTTTGCATACACCATATTCCAATTCTTGTCGCATGTGGTACATTATTTAGAAACTGATTTCAGTATACTTCACCAGTAAGTTTGTGTGGTACACATACTGATCCAATTATACAATCGCCTACAATTGCAGACCAAATTAATTTCTTCAGAAACTGGCTTCATCTTCGAAACAAAAGGATTCTTCAAAATTCATCCAAGCAGAAAATATTCTTAGAATGAGCTAGATAAAAAAAAATATAACCTCCTATATTTTAAGTTTCAGTCAACACCCTGTAAACACTTGCAGATTATGTACAGCAATTTCAAAGACAAAAAATTCTAATTTCTAAAATGTGAAATGTTTCAGATGTGAAAGATTTCAAAATGGAAATTTCAGAAAAACAAAGTAAGTTTATTACGTAACTACTTCATAATAAAATTCTACGATAATAATATAAGTGAATAAATACCTACAGAAACTAGCTTCATCTTCGAAATAAAGGGATTCTTCAAAATTCATCAAAGCAAAAAATATTCTTAGAATGAGCTAGATAAAAGAAAGATATAACCTCCTTTAGTTTAAGTTTCAGCCAACACCCTGTAAACACTTGCAGATTATGTACATCATTTTCAAAGACAAAAAATTCTTCTAATTTTTTAAATGTGAAGTGTTTCAGATGTGAAAGTTTTCAAAATAGAAATTTTAGAAAAACAAAGTTAGTTTATTACGTAACTACTTCATAAGAAAATTCTACGATAATAATATAACTGAATAAATACCTATATGGTACTTATTATTTTAAAATATTTCCTGTAACTTTGTTTTCATCTGTAGGAAATGAGTGCTTTTCTGCTTCTGATACGTGTATCACCATTTAGATGACGTAATAAATACAATGGAGATATTAATCATCGGTATTGAAATACGAGGTATTTCAATGATAACCATATTAAGAAGCTATTTTTCGAGCATTGTATCTTTATTTCAACCTGCACTACTCCCATAATCGATGCATCTAGAGGTAATCAAAGTTCAGTCTAACATTGAATGACATTCATATCGAACATTCTAATTCGAAGTGAGGTGTTAATTGAAGTTAATTAGGTACAGCGAAATAATATTGCGCTGTAATATATTGCAAGGTGAACAAGCAAACTGAAGTTTAAACACACTCATATTCTTGAATTGAAATTGTAAATGAAGGAATATTGTGTCAACAATAATGAACCAAACGACTACGAAGAAATATAAATTAAGAGATACATCTGTTAATTCAAGGTGAACTTTCAACGATGGTTACCACAACCACAACTAAGATAATTACGACAAATTCAAGAAAATAAGAAGCAATTTATGCAACTCTGTAACAAGTATTCAAGTGTAGTTTGGAAAATTCGTAAAATTGTAGGCACATCAGAGATTATGACAACTACATAACAATTATTAGAATAAATTGTCTATTGTGAAACCTTTACGATGTTCTAAACAAATGTATTCAAATATGTATAATTTCGAACCATCATTCAACTCTTGCACAATGCATACTAATTAAAGAATCTTTATCTACAGAAATTAAAATCGATGATTTATCTAAATTTTTGTCAGGAACGTTATTAAATCAATAAATTAATTCAAAATTAAATTTTGCTTCACAGAATACCAACTTAGTTATCAACCAAAGTCGTCAGCGAAATGAAAATTACACAAATAAACTTCTAGACACCATTGATACAATATCAAAAATATTTTTAAAAATATCGAAAACAATTTAATAGTTATAGAAACATCAACGTACAGACGCATCAAAGATTAGAAACGACTCGACAATTTCCACATAAATGTATTCCTGAATTTATAAATCGACTAGAACGAATTGACAATAAATGATTGTAAGCCGAAATATCAGATCGTTAAAATCAAAACGAAACCCTACTTCTAAAGAAATCAGTTCAATAAAATGAATTTCTCAAATTCGCCCGACAAATTAAATGCTTCGAGTTAAAAATCTTTAAGATCTGAATGAAACTTGTTCTAATGAAGGGAAAAAATCCTAATCAATTTAATGTAACAAAACAAATAACTACAATAATTAATTAGGTAATTATTAGTAGTGAAAAGGTTGTTTACAAGCCACAACCAATGTGATACAATGATCGTCAGCGCGAAATTACCCATTGCGAGGCTTCACAACCGTTATCCAAAAGACTTAGGGGTCATACTGGACCGTACACTGTCATTCAAGCAACATCTATCCAAAAACTCAGCAACTCTCAGCAAAAATAAGAACCCGAAACAATATCATCCATAAGCTGTGTGGAACGACGTGGGTTCTACTGCTGATACTCTACGCACTTCAGCACTTGGTTTGGTCTGTTCCACTGCGGAATATGGTGCTCGGGTGTGGCTCAATAGCGCACATACTTATAAGATCGATGTACAGCTGAAAAACAGCATGAGAATTATTAGCGGCACTCTACGGTCGACCCCTACAGAATGACTGCCCATTCGGAGCCACTTTCCTCCTCCGGACTTACGACGAAAAGCGGCTCTTCTCCGGGAGTATAAACGCATCCAAGATAACACTCAACTCCCCATTCATCAGGACGCAGCTATACTGGAGAGAAATAGGTTACGATCTAGAAAACCACCCGTGAAAACTGCTGTAGAACTGTCCCATTTTAACCTGACAAACTTACGGGAACGAAACTGGATCCAGAACTGCCGACCACACTGTCAAAACCTGCCCAGCATAAGAAATAACTCCCCACCTTCGACCAACCTCGCATAGTATGGACGACCCTAAATAGAATACGCACCAACCATGGCAGATGCGCGGACTCGCTATATAGGTGGGTCAAGGCTCTGTCCCCAAACTGCGACTGTGGAATAGTCAAAACAGACCGTTCACCACATCGTTGGAGATTCTCCCAATAAAGCATATGGTGGACTTTTTGATGATTTCCTAAAGGCAACGAATGCTGCTAATGATTATGTGAAAAACCTTGATGTTTGTTTGTGAATGAATTGTGCTATCATTACAATACGATAAATAAATAAAGAATACCATAATGATGAAGACTGAAGAGCAAAGTCTAAATCAGACTATTTACTCAACTTTTATGGATTGCTTGAAGAGGTGACAACAGAAAAAAGCACATCTCATAGGAGAAAAATGCAGTTTCAACAAAAATGGATATTTTCTTAAGTACTAGTAATATATCACGTCATGACAATCTGTATACGTGTTGACAGCAAGGAAATTTAATTTACCGTGTTTGATCATGATTGCATCATTTATGGGCAACAGGAAGTAGTGTTTATTGCGAGCGCCTACTCTCTGAAGCTGGGATGGTCTACAAGAATAAAAGAAGCTAATTCCTAAAATGCAGAAAAAATAGTCTTTCTACATCATAACCTTCCCTTCCAAATTTTTATTATGAAAATAATTCAAATGCATAGAAAAATAAGAGAAATGAAAATATGAATATATAAATTTTTTTTTCATTTTACCAATTATCTCCCTATAACAAAACATATTACTTAAGTATTCGGTATTCGGCCGAATATAATAAAAACAGCCGAATAGGCCGAATACCGAATATTAACCGAATATTCGTTACAAGCCTAATTTAAACATACTCTATTTATTTACAAGAGGCCACTGAAATAAATAAATGCATGCACTGATCATATAATACGTAAATAATCCAGAATCGAGCAAAGATTTCGCTGTATACTTCAAGGGACTTAAACATTTTTGTGATACAAGAATAAGAAATATTACTTTAACATACGAGTACATTAGTGAAAACTAACAAACTATCAAACCTTTCACATTAACATACGGCAATGAAAACTACAATTTCTGTAATAATCTAAATTCAAAACTGTTTATAGAAACAGTGGTAAACGCCGAAAATACAGAACATATCTGTACAAATGCAACAAAGACACACATCCACATATTTACGAATAGAAAGCTTTATCTTTTGTAGTGATCAGGAGCCTTTTGTTGTAGCCGATGGCCTCTTGGAGTTGAATACAGATAATGTCTTCATAGGAACAAAATTCACAAAACACTCACCAAGAAAAAAATGACATTTTAGACCTCTTAACCATTAAATAAGGAATATATTTTTCGAGGTCAGAGAAAACGCTAAAAAACAATGGCCTAACAAAAACTACAATACCATTATTGAATTTTTGTATTTTTTCAAACAAAATTTGTAACAAAACAATTACTATATGAATTAAAAGATTGGTACATTTTAAACAGCAAATGATCATAATATAAATTGATGCTGAAGTAAGTATGAATTAATAATAAGTCAATCCTACATATGTATATCAAGAACAGTTGAAACGTATTCATCTTTCTTCTATTTATTACCCATTTTGAAAATACCTACTTAAAATTATTACTAACTTAACGATCATGTTTTTACCACATTATTTATTACAATAGTCCTTCGAGTAATGAATGTATTTTTATAACTCAATAAAGCATTGAATTATAGCTTATTTTAAAGTGGAATTTTCATAAAACTGGAGACTTGTAACCTGAAAAGAAAATTAATTCCTTTTTCAAATAAAAATAATAAAGTACTTGCAATAAGAAAGCGGACTGTTGAAGTAAATTCAAAATTTGGGAATAACTATTTGGTCTATTTATTTCAATTAATGAAATTCAAATTATCTTAGTATATATTCATCAAAATATTTTCTGGGAATATATCGATTGTGAAGGATACCACCAATCCCAAGTTCTCAAAACTTTAATATAAAATTAGCTTGCTCTTTTGAACTTAGAATGAAATTAGTTAATAGCATTTCCCAGGTTAATATCCTTTTACATTTAACAAATAAATTTCGGTTGAATATTTCCTACATGAGAAGTGTTTCGACTTCTTTAATAATGGTGGTCGGGGCAAAGTGGGTTTTCCTAGAATTCTGTGAACTGGAGGGGGTTGATGATAGTCGTTTTTCTTATTCTTATACATATGTAAAACGTAGGGAAAACCGAGCATGAAAATTTTGAAATGAACGGAAGCCAATTGACAGTTGATGTAATATCAACTGTCTTTTAAATGACTGATATAAAAATTAATGCCTCTGCTAAGATTCTTGGGATTCTCATTGACTCTCACTTGTCGGGTGTTCATGTGGTAAAAAGGCGGAACTCTGTCTTATAAACTCTTTTTGTACTGAGAAGTCAGGTTCATTTCGATGTTCTTCTTACTGTTTATTTTTCGAATTTTCAGTCTTTAATGGGTTATGGGATAATTATTTGGGGAAACTCATTTTCCAAATCGATTTTTCGAGCTCAAAAATCGGCTTTGAGGTTGATTTTCAAGGGAATCTTGCAGAGGGAAATTCAAGTCGGCAAGAGTGTTGACGTTTTATGGACTGTATATTTACAACATGTTACTGTTCTTGTTCAAGCATCAACATTATTTTAAAGAATCATTGTATGAGAATAATACTCGTAGGGCAGTTAAATACATTTACCCTATTCATTCTACTTCTCTATTGGAAAATAACTCCTTCTATATGGCTTTGAAACTTTTTAATTCGCTGCCAAAGAATTTTCAACCGTTGAATAAGTTTAAAGCATTCAGAAAGGGTATATTTGGGCTGATTTTAAATTGTGAGCCATATGATGTAAATGAATTTGTTTGTTATTGTCGCTCTATGAGTAATTTTAAGTTGAGTGTTCAATATGCATGTTTAATTATTTGTAAAATTTCTTTACTGATAATTTATAAGTTTTGACAATTTTCTCATTATTGTTATATATTGTTTTTATATATTTGCAATATTTGTGAAATAAATTTCTATTCTATCAGAAAATATTAAAGACGGTTCGTTTATTTTAATAAGGTTCCCTAAGAAAAAAAGTATTATTTACTATCTAGGAAAAGTTATCGGTCACTACAGTGAGACTGAATTTATCTAAGTATCCTATTTAAGGAAGAAGCCAGGCTTTTCGTAGACATTTGTTTTCCCTAATGTTGAAGATATTCATGCTGTTTATATAAATGATGTTGAAATGATTCTGCCTGAACCTAAGCCTCCAACGGTTTGTACTTCTAGAACAGGGGTTCCCAAACTTATTTTGTCTACTCCCCACTTTGAGATTCTGTATGGAAGTGAGACCTGGGCATTAAACAAGACAGAGGAGAATCGACTGCTCATCTTCGAAAGAAAAATCCTTCGGTCAATTTTTGGGGCAATCAAAGAGAACGATGTTTGGAGAAGTTTGTATAACTATGAAGTATACAATCGATACAAACAACCAAATATACTAAGGGTCATAAAGTCATACAGGATCAGATGGCTGGGACATGTTTTTCGACGTGAAGACCTGGACCCAGTTAAAAAGCTGACTTTTTCAAAGATTGAGGGCACAAGGAGAAGAGGGAGACCAGCTACAAGGTGGTTGGACAGTGTTGAGAGGGACCTAAAAGTGATGGGAATGACCAGATGGAGAAATCTGGCTGCAAGTCGCCCTGTCTGGAGAAAGCAGACTGAGACAGCCTTGGACTGCACCAGGCTGTAGTGCTGTTAAAGAAGAAGCCCAATTTGAGAATAAATTATTTTTAAAGCCCCCATTTTTACCTAATTCAAAACCATTATAACTTCAAATTAAATTGATTAATTATCGTGAGCTATATTAGCGAAGATGAAACATTCATTCTAAACGAGACTTTTATTATAACTCGCAAGAGTTAACTTGAGACCTGAGTGCAGTAGGTAGTACACAACGGCTCTCAGGTCTCAAGTTAACTCTTACGGGCTACTTTATAGTATTCAGACAGAGTATCTTTTATTTAAAATAAAACAAACATAATTGATTCTTATATAAAACTAATGTGAAGGATGAATCTGGTGCTGTTTAATAAGTTTGTTGATATCAAGCTCCAATTTACTAAAGAACAGCCGCAAGTCACCACATGACAAACATGCATAAACTCGTTTATTTCATTCGACGCTCAATCGTACTCAACAAGTAAGAACGAGTATTCTATGAACAAGGCGATTGATACAGGAATGCACAAATCGGATTATTCAACAAAAACTTGTTAAAAGATGATTGCCCAAGATATGTACCCGAAGTTGCCGACTCAAATATAAAATAGCCAGCATGCACTTCTATAATTACAATAGTACTTTTATTGTTTAGAATCTAAACTTCAGATAGTTTACTTGTTAAGTAACTGTATTCTCATAGATGACTTCTTACTTAGCTCTCATCGAACTCGCATCAAATTGTATTGCTTCTAATTTAAAATAATAAATAAAAAATTGTTTTAAAAACTCTTCTTGCTTTGAAGGAATTATAATTGGCGCAGTCGGTAGGATTCGTGCGGTTGTAAAACGAACAATTTCGATACAATCAGTCGTGAAAAGGAAGAATTCGCGTTGTGCCGTAAGACTAACTTTTTCAACTGTTAAGTTCGTATCGGAAGAAAGTGACTTTTGCAACTTGATGTCCCAACACCTAAACAATAAACAAGCACGAGTGGAGCCCCAAGTATATTTCAATAATAATCTACTACGCTATAATCCTTGCCCAAAATATCTAGGGGTAACAAAGGACCGAACACTTTCATACAAAACACATTTAGAGAACATCGCAGCTAAAATAAATACCAGAAACAACATAATCCGCAAACTCGCGGCACTACTTGGGGCGCGAACGCATCCACTCTTAAAACCTCAGCGCTCAGCCTTGTCTACTCAGTAGCTGAGTACTGCGCCCCAGTCTGGATAAACAGCAGCCACGTAAAGAACATCGATACCAAACTCAACGAGACAATGAGGCTAATTAGTGGCTGTCTAAAAAGCACACCTCTGCCCTGGCTCCCTGTTCTAAGCCATATTGCACCTCCCTCCGTCCGCAGACAAGAGAGTCTAGTTAGGGAATATAATAAAATAATAACAAATCCCCTACTTCCAATACATGATGACCTTCCCGAAGCCGGCCTGCAGAGATTGAAGTCTAGATCTCCCCCAATATTGCTAGCAGAAAAACTTGTGAGAGATAATTTCAATGCAGCCAATAAATGGAGAGAATACTGGGAAGCCTCGAAACCAGCCCAGGTTGCACATATAACTGATCCTACAGTGTCCTTACCAGGTATGGAGCTGCCTCGCCACGAACAGGATAAGTAACGTCTCACGGCATTTGCTGTGACTCATTCTATAAGTGGGGACTCACAGAAACACCAGCCTGTGACTGCGGGAAGCCTCGCCAGACTGTCCACCATATTGCAATGGAGTGCCCCCTTAATGCATACGGAGGAGAAATGAGCGACTTCTATGAGGACATCTGACTCTGTGCTGGACTGGATTAATGGCCTCGATTTTAAAATTTAACTTCAAATCGTGCTATTTATGTTTATATTTATACTTATTTCTATTTTTTCTATTTTTAGATATACACTTATATGTTTTATGACGTAATGTGAATGTGTACAATTTTAACTAATTATAACTAAATCAATGTATGCCAAACGCTAAATAAATAAACACCTTAGCGCGTATCTGCAAGAAAAAAGATTCTTCAAAAGTAAGAAGAAGAAGCTATCCAATCCAGAGAGAGAAGAAGTCGGGGAAGAAACTTCGTGCTCCAGGCTAAAACTATAAATGCCAAAACTTCCTTTCGCCTCTCCTACTTAATTTTAAGATAGGGGATAATTTTAATTAAGTAAAAGAAAGCAAAGAGAAAAATAAATTAATATTGTAACAGAGATAATAATATAATTGAATAAGAGATTATTTCATTGAAGAATATAATCGAACAAATATTGAAATACATATCTAGTAACTAGTGAATGAGAAGCGTTGAAAACTTACTCAACAAATTTCAACAATTATCAATAAAAGGAAAATCGAAAATAAGTAGTAATAGAAATATAAATATGAATTCCCCAGCTCAAGAACGGATTAGAAATATAAATATGAATCCCCCAGCTCAAGAACCAATACAAATTAATCTAGAAGTTCTTAAATTCAAATTGAGAAATATGAAACCATATGACGGCGATCCAAACACATTTAATAAATTCTTAGCAAGTTGTGATAAATTAGTAAACAACTACAATGCACACAATGACGACAGCTTGAATAAACTAGTAATAGAATGTATACAAGAAAAATTAATCGGAAAAACAGAATTATTTGTAGGAATTCGTGCGGAATTACTTTCCTGGAATGACATAAAATCAGCGTTAAAACAATGCTTTTCAGATAGGAAAAATTCAGATTGTTTAATGCAAGAACTAACAACAATCTAGACCTCATTAAACTCAGAAACGAAACTATGCATGACTTTGGAACAAGACTACAATTATTAAGAAGTAATGCAGCTCAAAGAATTAGTGATGACAATAATTTAACAGTAAACGAAAAATTATTCCAAATTAAACGTTGCGATAAAATAGCATTAGATACTTATATTGCAGGATGTACAGGTGTACTACGTCATAGGTAATATGCACCTAAAGAAACCAGATTCGCTAGAAGATGCAATGGCTTACAAAGATGAATTTAGTAATTTCGAACGATTGTACGGTAACCTAAATAACAGTTTTCAAAACGAAAATTATCAAAGAAATAATCATCAAAAACCAAATCATTCATTCAATAATTCACGTTATCAATCAAATCATCAAAATCCGAACTATCAACAAGTTAATACGAGATTTAACGATTATCAGAATTATCCAAACCAAAATCAATATTTTAAATCAACATTTCCTAGTCAACCTATAAACATTCAGCAAAAGACATATCAAAACCAACGTAAATATCCAACAAATTCACAAGTCTTCGGTAGACCACAAAATGTGTTCAAACCAAATCAGATTCAAAGGAATCAAATGCCAAATCCAGAACCTATGTCAACAACAAGTAGAAATCCGTCTTTTCATAGTAGATTCAGTAAACAAAATACTCATAATTCATATAGAAACAATTTGAAAAATCAGTTCAATAATTATAATCAAAATAGAAACTTTATATCGGAAGAATTATATAACTATGATCATGAACAACCAGAGAATAATCCTGAATATGAGTTCAATGAAATGAATAACCCTAGAATTCCGAATAATGTGAAATGTCGAAACAATCCAAGATGTGAAAATCAAATCAGAGAAAATGAAAATTTTTGTATAGAAGCCTCGGATCGTATTCAACAGACTTAAGAGTTAAATGCTAACAATCCTTTACCATAGATTGAAATTAAAAATCCAAATATGAAATTACTTATTGACACAAAAAGTAATAGATCATTGATTAGACCCAGATTCGCAGAACAATATTTTCCTGACTGTATTTACCATTCCACTGTAAACATGACATCAGCATTCGTGAAAAAAACAATAAGATATCAAGCAGAAATCCCAGCGTTTGCAGAATTCTACAGCGACTTTGTAATTAATTTTATCTTATACGACTTCCATGAATTCTTCGACGGTATCTTAGGACTATCAGATATCATGGCAATGAATCTGAATATAGACTTTTCTAATTGTGTATTGTTCAACGACAATGTAAACATTCCAATTAAATTTAGAACACCCGAAGATAAAAAATTTGAATTTACGGTAGGACCATTCGAAAAATTACCAGTAACAATTCCCAATGGAGAAATTTTAGTAAGCGAAACAAATTTACGAGTACTACGTATACCTGAGACATTAACAATTGCAAAGAATGGATATGCGAATGTAGAAATAACTAACGGAGCTATTACAAATATTTTAACGAAACCTCTTATTGCGTGCCCATTTTCTGATTCACTATACGAAACTCACAATTTCAACTATTTCAATCCAAATGAAAATGCCAAAAAACAAAAGAATAAAATTGACGTTAAAAATTTCATTAGAACAGAACATATAAATTCAGAAGAAAAAACAAGTATAACAAAACTATGTCAAGAATTTCACCATATATTTTAAAAACCAGGAGATCCATTAACTTTCACATCAAATATTAAACATAAAATTAGAACAACGGATGAAATACCAATACATGCCAAATCATACAGATACCCTTACTGTCATGAAGACGAAGTACAAAGACAAGTTAACGATACTTTAGAAAAAGGTATTATTAGAGCCTCTAGTAGTCCGTGGAGTGCCCCGATATGGATAGTAGGTAAGTAAAAAATTGGACGCATCAGGTAAACAGAAATGGCGATTAGTAGTAGATTACAGAAAATTGCGTGAAAAAAAATTTTGGACAGATACCCAATTCCAAATATACCGCAAATCCTAGATAAACTAGGTAGAGCACAATATTTCAGTACACTCGGTCTTACAAGCGGATTTCATCAAAAAGAAATGGACAAAGAGTCAATAGAGAAAACAGCATTTAGTATTGATAACGGACATATTGAATTTTTGAGAATGCCAATGGGATTGAAAAACTCACCTTCCACATTTCAAAGAGCAATGGACGAAATACTAAAGATATACAAAATAAAATTTGCATGGTCTATATGGATGATATAATAATCTTCATCACAAATTTACAGGAACATTTACAAAATTTGAAACTTGTATTCTTAAAACTAAGAGAAGCTCATTTAAAAATTCAACTTGATAAATTGAATTTTTGCGTAAAGAAGTAGAATTTTTAGGACACTGTATAACACCAGAAGGGATAAAACCAAATAAAAATAAAATTAGAGCGATACAAAATTTTTCAATACCAAAAACTCAAAGACATGTCAAATCATTTTTAGGAGTATTACAAGAATTTCAAATCCTAACTGACCATAAACCTCTACAATGGCTATTTTCATTAAAAGAACCAAATTCACGTCTCGTAAGATGGCGATTGAAATTGAAAGAATTTGATTATAAAATATATTATCAAAAAGGATCATTAAACAAAGTAGCTGATTGCTTATCAAGAAACCCCGAATGTAACATCAATGCCAACTTAACCGATTCACTTTGTGTTAATATCGACGATCTAGATTAAATAATTCAAGATGAAATCGACAAAATATTTCCATTACCCGAACTATCAGGAGAAGAAGTATCAAATATACTTAATGACTCTAACAAAATAAAAAGTCTTTCAGATATTCAAATTAAACCACCTGACTATATAAATCAAAAGATTGCATATATAGGAACGAAATACCGCGATAAAAAATTACCTAAATTTAAAAGGACAGAAATAATAAAAGATAATGACATATTATTAGAAACCAATAAAGGAACTTATAACAAAAGTATAGCACGAAAGCCAAAAAGACAATCTTCATTTCCGAATGTTTTCGACAGGTACAGCAAAATGAAATTTTGGACGACCCTAGTATACCTGCTAATGAGAATAAGAGCGACCGAAAACAGCGATGAAGAAATTACAGTAACATCATTAGACAACCTTTTACTACCCATAAGATTAGGAGCTTGTAGAATTATTTATACGAAGCATTCATACATTCATTATGTAGATTTGGGCGAAATAATTAGGCAAGTAGATGCTTTAAATAACGCTTTTATACAAGTTAGACAGAGAATAATTGATATGAATAATTCAAATGAAAACCCAATATCTTATCACAGCTTAGCAAGTGAAATATTAAGTAGAACTCAATTTTTGATTCAAACGTTACAAAGAAAAATTGAAAATATCTCTATTCACATTCGAGTAAAAAGAGGATTATTCAATGAAATAGGTAAATTAAATGGTCGTTTGGTACCTTGGATTCTGACGACGGCAAGAAATATAAAAACGCAATCAACATTTTACAAAGTGAACAGAAAGAGATTCTGCACGAAGTCAATTTACAAGTTTTATTATATACAAAATTAATAAATCATTATAATGAATCTTTAACCACACTCTGGCAAAATCAAATGAAATTAGAAAATAAATTGAAAAATTTTCAATTAATTATTCATACTACAATAGAGAACTGGGAAAATTATATAACTTTTCAAGGATCAATTAGTCAAATAAATTTAGATTGTCAAAATCGGATATCCTTTATTGATAATATTGAAAATACAATTTTATTCGCAAAACTAAATTCAATACATCATTCTATTATTTCTAGTAGAGAGATCCAAGAAATGGTCACTTATTTAAGAAAAATATATGAACCTTCACAAATTCCAAGATTCAACAATATTTTAACATTTTTATCAAATATTAGGGACTCAAGTAACATTTACAGATAATAAAATTATTTTTGCAATTCACATCCCTATCTTAAAAACGAAAGTCATTGATTTTTACCATATTTATCCCATAATCCAACAAAATAAAATTTTCACTCCAACTTATCCTTACTTTGGCACGAGCGGGACAAGAAGCCCTAGCGCAAAAAGAAGAATGCCCCTATGGTAGAAGAGATTTATTACTGCACAAATGGCATCATGTTAAAAGATAAATGCAACCTTCAATTACTTGATGAAAACCACCCAACCAATGTGTAACCAATGACATCAACTTTGATCAAGCGATAATTGAACAAGTTACTAGAAATGAAATTCTTGTTATCCAGCGAAATCAAGTCGAGTAATATCGAAATGTACGAGGGATCAATTCATGGAGATAAATCAACCTTCTTTAACTAAAATTCCAGAAAATTGTCAAATTAAGATTAACAATTTAAAATTCAGAAATAATGAACAAGTTCGCCAAGGAACATCGTTGATTTTACCAAGGCTTAAAATACCAGTCACTAGTAACGGTTGTTTTTTTTTAGAGGTATAGAACTTTAAGTTGGTATTACATCCATCATTACATCCAGAAAAACTGACTGTTTGGTGCGCTTTATAGGCTGGTGGAATCATTGGTCCGTACTTCTTCAAAAACGATGATGGCCAGAACGTTACAGTCAATAGTGATCGGTATAGAGCCATGATTACTAACTTTTTCATTCCTGAAATGAACAACCATAATGCCCAGGAGATGTGGTTTCAACAAGACGGCGCAACATGTCACACAGCTCGTGCCACAATGGATTTATTGAAAGACACGTTTGGTGACCGCCTAATTTCACGTTTTGGACCTGTGAATTGGCCTCCAAGATCTTGTGAGTTAACACCCCTAGACTACTTTCTGTGGGGGTATGTAAAATCATTGGTCTATGCGGATAAGCCACAAACGCTTGACCATTTGGAAGACAATGTCTTATTGCCGATATACGGCCACAAATGTTGGAAAAAGTCATCGAAAATTGGACATCCAGATTGGACTACATCCGAGCCAGCCGTGGCGGTCATATGCCAGAAATCATATTTAAAATGTAATGCCACAAGATTATCTTTCGAATAAAAAAAATTCTTGTCAATCGAATGATCCATCGTTGTTTTATTGCAATTTAAAGTTCTATACCTCTAAAAAAACACCCTTTAGTAAAAATACGGTTCAGAGTTCAAATTTAACAAAAATAGATTTTGAAAACCTGTATGAAATAAATAATTTAGATAAACAATTGACGCCAATTGAAAAACCCCACGTTCCAGATGCAATATCGACATCAATATTTTCTACAGTTCGAATTATATCTAATTATATTAATGATAAGTTCGATATTTTTCATTTTATGGAAACAAAAATCCAGAACAATCAAAGTAGAAGAAATGGAGCTACAAGAATTAAAAGAAGACCATCAGAAGGAAACAGTCGTCAAACCACATGCAAGAAATAAATCCTTTATTTTTTCCACTTAGGGATGGAGGAGATACCTATGTACCCGAAGTTGCCGACTCAGATATAAAATAGCCAGCATGCACTTGTATAATTAGAATAGTCTTTTTATTGTTTAGATAGTTTACTTGTTAAGTAACTATATTCTCATAGATGATTTCTTATTTAGCTATCATCGAACTCGCATCAAATTGTATTGCTTCTAATTTAAAATAATAAATAAAAAATTGTTTTAAACTCTTCTTCCTTTGAAAGAATTATAATTCCCACAGTCTATTATCTACGAAAATTAGCTATCTAGGAATACTAATAACTATTAAAATGCGAAAGTGTATCTATTGCCTTTTTATTTGTTCGTTTGTGTCTACTTCCTTTTCGAAACGAAGCAACCAATTGACATGATTTATCTTTTATTTATTGAATAAAACAGGACATATACATGAACTACGCGGAGAGAAATATAGAACCGAATTTGAGCAATCTCTCAATTAATATTAGTAAATGTTCACAAGTTGTGGTCGAGAGCTCAGTCGCTGTCTAAGAGTCTTCCTAGCTAGATGAAATTACATTTTTTCTGGGTCTCTTACCGCCCCCATTTAAGCCTGCAGCGCCCACAAGGGGGCGTTATCGCCCACTTTGGGAAAAGCTGTTTTAGAACATCAAAAATTCTCACTTTTCCAGTAAACTTTTCGAATTTTATTGTTCCACAGTTTTTATTATTTTTTTAATTAACAACTTTTTGCAGTACTAATACGCACCAAAGATTAAAGATGTGATTCTAAATGTAAGATATTTAATTTACGTAGAAAATGAAACAATTTATTGTTTTATTGTTAGAGGAAAGTAATTTAATTTTCGGAAAATATAAGAAGTCATTTAAGTTTTGTTTTACATAAGAAAAACTATGTCATTTTTGTTGTCTATAAGAAAAGTAATTTATTTAATTATCAACACGTTTAACAATTGAATATCCGACTCAGGATCACACGTCAATTAATAATTACCAACTGCAAATAACAGTATATCTGAATAGAGAATCAAAGACTGACCTGCCTACTTCAATAAAACAGTTATTATAGCGAAATTGCAAAATGCAAGAAAAGGACCCAGAACTTTCAAAATTAATTCAGGATCCTCAAAGTTTTTTGTTAAAATCAATTAGCTTAACGAAACACAACACTTCATTATATTGCGACATGTCTAGAGAGAAAGTATGGCCATATATACCAAAGGGGTATCAGCGCCAGATTTTTGAAACACTGCACAACATTTCTCATCCAGGAATTAGAACAACGAAAAAATTGATTAAGTCGCGATTCATTTGGCCTTCAATAAATAAAGACTGCAATGAGTGATCACGGCAATGTGTAAGTTGTCAAAAAGAAAATTATTTTTTGACAATGATAAATAGATTCACACGATGGCTAGAAGCTGTTCCAATTTCAGATATCATAGCAGATACAATTGCAAGAAAATTCTGCGAGAATTAGATATCAGGTTTTGGAATTTTTCTAGAATCACAACGGATCGAAAGTAATCAATTCCAGTCACTGGCTAACCTATTAGACATTCGAAGAATACGGACCACCCCTTACCATCCACAATCGAACGGCCTCGTTGAAGAATTCCATCGACCACTGAAAGCAGCACTAAAGGCACATAACAACGAACAGTGGACTACTACATTGCCAACCATATTATTAGGTCTTCGTGCAGTATTTTTGGAAGATCTGCGAGCGACATTATCTGAACTTATATATGGAGATACTATACGACTACTTGGGGAAATATTCGACCCATCTACATATCCAAATCCACATCATTTTACAGAGCAGCTCAAACAACACTTTTCGAACATACGACCAAGACCGATGTCCAACCATGGGAATAGAGCAACATTCATTCACCCAGAGCTGAACAAATGTTCACCCAAAATGTTTGAAGCGAATGGGCTCCCAAAGACAATCTCGCTGGACCGTCTCAAGCCGGCTTTCCAAGATCACAGACCACAAAACGACGGAGCTAGTGCACGAAAAACAAAAACGACCTAAAAGTTCGTTGGTCTCATGTATTCGTCCAAAGAAAATTAGATAGCATGTTCTATCTTTGGGGTCTATTCAAGACTTTTTATCCAGAATTCGAGATTCATGCAACAATTCCAAAAAAATCATGACAATATACAACAACCAGACGTTGATTTGTACATTTTATGAACTGCTATTTCGTCAGTTAATATTACCAAAAGGTTCGAGGAATCAGGCCAAGTTCAATTAATGATAATATATTACAAATGCAAACAAGTCTCCACTCATTGCCATAGAACATACAAACGCCGTTAAATATAGCGACAAATATACCACTAGTTAATAAAATACCCGAGAAATAACAGTCGGGGGTAGTAACATTGCAACATGTTTATTCGAAAGATCATTTTCAGTGAAGATATTCTATGTATATAAAAAGCTCGACCCTGGAAAAGTTAACCTGCCAGAAAAATCAGCAAAACTATAATTTCATCTGAGACTTCTGAATACCAACAACTAGCGATGCTAACAAAGCCATCAAAAACATAAACAGTACTAAAGACGGGAAAACGGTAATCACTTCAGAAAAAGACGACGAAAAAATGAGTTGCAGAAGCAGATATTTGGAACGACGGAAAAACTAGAGACAGTTTTCAGGAGGGCAGAAAGGATGGATAAGCAGATGTTCCAAATTAATGGCGCGGACCAGCAACGGAAAACCGAAGTGCTCTGTCTTCGTTAACCAGTATACGATTATGCCGAATTTTTTGTGGCGTGATATCTTACTGCTGCCTTGCAGTGATGGAATGCTTTCCCAAAGGCTAGATGAAGGAAAAACTTTGAAACAAAACCCAGCAATGCAGCGTCTGATCCCGGAGCGGGAAGCTCTCATTGCTCAGACGAGAAAGCAAAACCCCAGATAAACCCAAGCATAACGGTGTGCCACTATCTGTTTATTTACTTTAATCTAATTTATTTACTTCATAGTTGATGGTTATTATATACAAATTGAATACAATTCAATGATTTGTGTTTCGAATAATTCTCTTAATTCTGAGAATCTATTAACATTACATTCAAACGTCAGAACTATAAGTCCTAATTTTGAAAAATTCAAAATATTTGTTGAGATATTTATATATTTGTTCATATGTGATATCGGATCATCTGTTGGAATCTTTGTCGACAATGTGTTATTTGTTTATTGCACTTGATGATTATGAATCATCATTTATGATTGGTGAATCATAAATATTTGTAAGCCTTCTCTTATCTCCCTATATTAAATTATTTTTAAACGAAAAATAAAGTATCCCTCCTATAAAAACTTACATATAAAAATTACATTTGCTTATATTGAAAATAGAGCTCTTTGTCTGATAAAAACAATGAGTTGTTTTAAGACATTTCATTTAAAATAAACATACAGTGGAACTCCCATAACAATAAACATAAATTTTATATAGGACGACGTTATTAATCGGGCGACGTTTCGCTTAACTTGCAATGTAGATAAGGTAACCACCGAATCGTGCGATATAACTTTCTGTGCTATTGCTACATCAGTATGTGTTTAGAACTCCTCGTGCTTGCATCTTAGTGTCGGTAAAATAACACATTTTTCTGAACGTGTGTATGGACATTATTTTTGGTTCTTCTTAGTACAACCATTTGCACTACTGTATTTTTAAATATTGGGACAAGATTAAGGAGGTAGACCTGGTTAAGACGAAACCAGGATCATCGACATCCGGAGACGATGAGCTTAAGGCAAGTCATGGGTCATTTGAGAAGTTTAGTAGGATAGCAGGAATCAACAGTGTTATCAGACATGGCAAGTTCTGATACAAAGGCAACTGGCTAATGCATTGCCTGACACATGTCAAGATTGTGTATTAGTACTATTCTGTGCCAATGCAAATGAAGATTTGAAAATTAAGCCACTGCTTGTTCACCACTCTCAAACTACACGAGCATTTAAGAAGTTTTGCGGAGATCCATCAATAGGCTTGGGTTACAAGCGTCATTTACAATGATTTCTTTTTCATAGCAATAAAGATACCTGAGAACAATTGTAATTACCTATTTATTTAAACTTTTTTGAAAGCTTTTGGAAAAGTTTCTGCTGTTCTTCTGATTAAAAATCCTGTAACAAAAACCTTATTTTATATTGCTACTAATATGGAAACATTCAATACTGCAGACTATGTATGGAAATTGGGATTTTTGTATGTAAACGGACGATGAATTTTTTCGTCCTCGAACTTCCTTTCGATGCGATGGATCAAATTGATGATATTGGCATCAGCGTAATTGAAAACCTTCTTCTAATGGGATTATTTGTTAGTTTGGAATTTAGTTGGTGGTATAATAAGTTTATAAATCTTTTCTTTCAGGATTATTTTCAGTAATTTTTTTAATTTTTTCAGTAATTTTTTAGTGTTGTCGCAATGACAATTATTTATGCACTTATTAACAAATGTTTTGAATTTGAAACTCTGCAATAAATCCACTTCAATAAAGTTGACTATATGAAATACCACTGTGATTTCGATGCAAATAAATATGTATTGATTTTTATCTATTAGTAACATTATACTGATGCAAATAAATATTTGTAATCTGGAAAAAAAACTTATTGTAAATGTTTGTGTTTATGCCAGTGCATGCAAATGATATCACTTTTTGAAAAAAGTAACAAACTGATTGCATCACCAAAGTGTTTGGATCTTCTGTAAAAAAATATTTACTCGAGATGAATTTGCCACTAGATGTGTTACTTTTTTATGGACAACGCACCTGCACAATACTTGCTACAGAATGGCCTCCTTGAAGAATACAATTCCATAAATATCCAGTTTCTCTCTCCTAACACCGCTCTGTTACTTCAGTCTATAGATAAGCAGGTTATTTCTGATTTTGAAAAACCTCAAACGAAAGTCACAGTCAAGTGACTAAAGAGACCAATCTCACTCTCACAGAGATTTCGTTATATCACTTCCACATAGTTGCTTGCTTCAAGATGAACGAAAGTCGTAGGAATTAGTTAGCAAAATAACTTTCAGTTCTGCTTGGAAGAAACTTTGACCAGAGAGCGTTGTCGAATATGATATTGTGGGGTTTGGGACTGTCCGTAACGACCCTGTAATCAAGATTGTGTTTTGGATCAAAATCTTGGGACTGGAGTAGAGAAAATACGATGTTGACTAGCTTGTGCGAGAGCTTAGCCAAAGCTGAGCACTGAAGTGCTTATGGATTTAAACTGCGATTCACACCAAGAGGTTTAAAGAGAGTTGGCCAGTAGATAAGGATGAGTTGGTTAGAAGGATAGGGCACCAGCAAAAAAACATTTTTCGAGCGAATTTCGAGAACTGCTGAATGCAAAGCAAGCTGTGGCATTGTACAATCAGAAGAAATACTCCAATAAGGAGGCGGCTATAAATCGGTTCAATGATAATGCGATATCGCATTTTCAACAAAATCTTGAGCGCCGCCGAAAACGAATGTGTCCAGTTTTTGGTGAAAATATTTTTCGCTAAAACAAGAAGCTATATTACTAACTATTCCGATTCTTTTGTTTACTCTAAATTTTATTCTGTTAGTTCATTCCACGATAGAAGAAAAATGAAGTTGAATAACGGTCCTTTACAACTCATATCTCTTTGTTTTTCTAAATATAAAAGTTACACATAAAGTTTTTTCTTGAATATTTTTTAGGCATGCGTAAGACTCCAGAACGAATTATGCTGGATATGCGAGGTTCCATTTTAATACTATGCAGTTAAAAGCTTGCTTCTTTAAAAATTGCCGTAATTTGGTTGAGCTAAAATGATCCTAGCTTTCAAACCCATTTTTATTTTTGATAGGTTTATTTAAGTTGAAGTCTAAACATTTTTTCATCATTCTTATGAGTAGGAAAGTTTATGTTTCAATTAAGTGAATTAATTCACTTGATTAATTTCCACATTTCTTTCATTTTATTTTCGAAATCAAACTTCCAGCTTATTATTATAAATATCAAATCTAAATATAATCATTTAGTATGAAATAAATCCCATGATTTCTTCCTGCTATATAGCAGTGCTATAGAAGCTACAGTATATATATATATATATATATATATATATATATATATATATATATATATATATATATATATATATATATATATATATATATAAATAAGTGTAAATATAGAATATATATATATATATATATATATATATATATATATATATATATATATATATATATATATATATATATACATATATATATATAACTACATAGAAGCGTATAGGAGGAGTACTGCCGCATCAACTTAGAAACAAAAAGAATAATCTCCTGAATTAGAGTTCTCGGCAGTTAGGGCAATTGTTGAAAAAGACTAGTCTATAAAAAAATTCTATATTTCGGACCAAAAATGCGGTCCTTCATCAGGAATACTGAAAATACAACAATTTATTTACAAGTGATAAAATACAACAACACACTTACATCTTCAAAAAGTCAAGTATGCTGCCAAAATGACAAAAAACTTCCAAGTAATAATAATTGAATATAAACTTAAATTCAAAGACTTGAACTTATGATTTACACTTTATTGACTACATAGCATGACGCGTTTCGTCGATAAAATTCTGTATCGTTTGTATAAAATTCGTCAGAATAATGTATTCTGTATCTGTACATAATAATTATTCTGTAAGCATCTGAAGAAGTCGTTTGTAACGACGAAACGCGTCATGCTATGTAGTCAATAAAGTGTAAATCATAAGTTCAAGTGTTTGAATTTAAGTTTATATTCAATTATAATGGATTTACATCAAGTAAACGCCAACACTATTAAATAAGTAATAATATATTGATGAATATATAATGCCTGCAATATTACTTAGAAGTTTCATTTTATATAATAATTTTATCAATATATGTATTACTTAGAAATTTTTATGTCATTTTGGCAGCTTATTTGACTTTTGTCAGATAGAAGTGTTTGGGTTGTTGAATTTTATCACTTATAAAATGGATTGTCGTATTTTCAGTGTTCCAGATAAAGAACAAAATTTTCGACAAATTAGTCTTAATGTCTTATAGTCTTAACCAAGAGCTAAGATTTAGGAAATTCTTAGTGTTATATGTGTGCATGTATGTATGTATGTATATATATTTATATATATAGTAAAAATTCGCTTCTTGGGTTTTTTGGTTCAATTAAAACAAAATGATGTTAATCTTTTTCCAACAACGTTTCGGTTATTATTTTAACCTTTATCCAATTGATACAAATTGTCATATGATCGCTAAAACAAAAATGAATATAAATTTAATGCCTACAAACGCACTAATGATTTAAAATCGTATTACAAACATGAACAACAAACAAACAAACGACTGAAATAACAATTATATTGACAATTACACTCAAAATATCTAAAATTTTTCTTCCAAAAAACAACATGTTCATCTCTCAAAGCATATTGTAGATATATGACTCGACTTGGAGTCTAATCACGTCTATAATATCACTCACATCAAACAATACATTTTTATATATTTTGCAGCGTGTTCCCATGCGGTTAAAATATTGTTGTATATTTTAATCGGACCAGTTATGTCAGTTTTATCGTTGATGGAATCTGGATTTTTCTTTATGTAGATAATTTCTTGGATTTCTCGTTTTCTTTTATGCTGTTCAGTTTTGAGGATTTTTGTAGCCAAAAAATCAAACTTATGGCCTAATGTGTGTTGGTGTTTTGTGAGGGCAGTGGTGTTGTTTTTTATCATACCTATGTCCATTTAATCTATTTTTCAAGTATTGGCTAGTTTGTCTAATATAATTAGGGTGGGTCGGTTTTGTATGGAAAAAAATAAAATTGTCTAATATGTTTTGTAATAGTAAAAAAAACGTGACCCACATGCTTTTATGAAAAAATAACGAAAAAAAAAATTTTTAGTTTAACCCCTTCTACCCGCGCATTGAGTTTGAAAAACTGATTTTTTGTTTTTTTTTGAGAATTATTTGAAAATCCATTTCTCGTGGCTCATAGGAAAAACAACTACGTAAACTAATAAAATAAAGTGCTTTTGAACTATTTTTTTTTATTGAGAAAGAAAAATAAACAAATAATAAGACAAAATAAAAATAAAATATCCTCAAAGCACGTTAAAATCTTTTTTACTTTCGAACTTAGGCATAAGCGTTCGTGAAATAATTTTATTCTTAATTAAAGCTTCTCTTGCTGTTTTGTGTCATAGCTGCATTGATGCCTCTGTTACTGTTTTTACAGCCCGCTCCACAGCTTGAGTATGACATGGTAGCCGCAGAAAAAGGACTTCATCATCACAATCATCTAATAACCTTCCGATAGCACCCGAATAAGTATTAGGTCCTGTTGTGGTGCCAACAAGTTTTACAAATAAATGTCTTAAGGGCAGTTCATTTAAGTGCAAAAGGCATATGATCCATTGAAGTGGTCGGTGTAAATGCTTTTCTAAGAGCCGTATGACTCCGCCGTATTTGCCCGTATTGGTTACCGTCCCATCACAACCTATGGCAAGAGTATCCTCTAGAGACATATTCAGTTGACCTGTTACTGTTTGAAAGATAGCAGACTCCAGCCCTTTTGCAGTTCCATGGCTTGGGACGGCATATCCGACATAAACTGATCCCGGTTCTTTAATTATTGAAATATGTTCTTCCACGGATGTTGAGCGGTATTCTTCCCCCTTTCATAACAATTTTCAGGGTCTTGTCTTTTCGTCCATCAAAAAATAAGGCAGGAAAAATATCTAGTTGGCCGTGAGATAAGGTTTCTTTCCGTAATTTTTGTCTCGCTCGTCGCAATTTCGACTTATGGATTACTTCGTTGTTGATTTTCACATCTTGCAAGACAGCAGAAGCGACAGCAGCAGCTGCTCTGTCGGATATCCCGTATCGGTCACAGATAGTTGACAAATTCTTGAGACATGCTGTTTTACGTTTTTTTGATGCTAGTTTTGATGAACTAGAGGGCAAAAATTGTTCTTCATCGCTACTTTCAGACGTTATTGAGGTATTTGAATTTTCATGAGAAGGGCCCGGTTAACAAACGCTAGAATCGTAATAGGATTTAAGCCTAATGTTTCTAACACTCAGTTTTCTTTTCCTTTTACTTGTCAATAAATCAACAGTTCCTATAATCATTTTTCTCACTGTTCTCTGATCTATTAAAAGAGCTCGTTCTTCCTAAGGAATCTTTTGGTGTTTGGAATATTTGCATAACTCTAAATCTTTACACTTACATGAACTTAAATCAAACACTCTTTCGGAATTTCTATGAAAATCTTGAATCTTTTCTTCTGACAAACGCTTCAAAGATTTCAATAAATTTTTACACTTCGCGTGGTAACTTTTAATCAATTGTATCACACGATTATGAGATACAGTAGGAATAGACGCTTTGCTCCACAAATATTCAACTTTAGATGACACTTTTTCAGATATCTCATTAATGGATGGCTCTTTTTTTGAATTGTTCTCAAATTTAAGCTGATGTCTTACTAAATTGTAATATTTCATAACTTGTTTGTAAGTGGGTAATTGATTTTCGTTAATTTCTTCCGGAGCTACAAAAATGGGACAACTTGTGGATTTTCGGGTATTATTTGAAATCTCCATGATGCACAACGTCACAAAACTAACAAAATCTTATTAAAATAGCGAATAAAATAGATAAATGTGTGCGACCTTTCTCCCGGAACTAATTAGGCGTACTGAGACAATGACGCGTGATCGACAGGTTACGCCCTTTTTTCCCACTCCTCCCCCCGCACTATAGGCACGATTATTCTAATATTTTGGTTTGATTATTACTTGTATTACGTGTATCTCTGTTTATAAAAATGCTTTATTATTACGCCTTGTAGTTTATACAATAAACTCTGATAAAATAAATCAAATTTTAACATTTTTTCGGATTTTCAAACGTCATGCGCGGGTAATTAATGTTAATATTAATAAAAAATAAATATATACGTTTTTATGTCTCTACCCAGGTCATGTTTTTTCCGCTATTACAAATCAAAATTCGGAAAAAAAGTTTTTCGACCCACCCTAATATGGACAATGTGGAAGCCACAAGTGGAAAACCCATAGTCAAATGGATCCTGATGCCATATATGAAAATTAGATTTGAAAATTTTCCATGTGTATCATACCTTACCAAGTAAATCATGCACATAAGGCTTCTTTCTATAACCACGTTTTAGAAACATGCGAACCAAAATGATTAGTAACAAAAATGATGAAAAATATAAAATTAATAACATACTGCTATCGATAGAATCCAAGACTCTGCTTGAATTGTAGGAGGAATCTTCAAGACCCATATGTAATATCTTTGTGTCAGAAGACATATATCGGATGTTAATACTGGAATACATGTGTTTTATGTATTTCTCAACTTCATTTTCATTCCAAGAACCATTATTGTACCTACAAGGTGGACATCGTTCGACTGTAGGAAACTGCCTCTTAGGATATGCAGGATCTTCAGTAAGATCACCAGCTAATCTTTCATTCACTTCATTATGAGCTTTCCAAAGCCATAAGACTGACTCATTTAAAGATGAAACTTGTTCAATTTTTCTCTCTGCAGCCATTTTTTGGAAATGCTGACTGCATTCTGCACACCCAAAGAAATTTTTGATGTATCCATGCATAGCCATTAAAATTTCTTTAGGGTTAACTTGTCTTCTTCCTTTATTATAATCGGCTGCATTTACTGTGAGATAATGGAACATGGTCCAAACTCCACAAGGATAGCCACGATGTCCTGCAGTACTTCCTTTACATCCTAACCATTGTTTTGGTGAAGACCAAATTAATTGTCCCTCTCTTTCTGAATTCTTAATTAGTACAGATATTTCAGCACCTCTTATAGAGTCTGTATTTGTCAATTTAGAACTTAAATCATTCAAAAATAATATTCCTTTTTTACTCAATGGAAAGTATTTAGTCAACACTTTCAATAAATCTCTCAATGCAAGCAATTTTTCACCTTCAATAACTTTATTTCTAGATACTTCTCGACCCAATAAAAAGCGTAAGGTGGTTTCTAGGTCCATTTGAAAAACAACATCCCCCATTGCTTTCACCTTTTTGATAATGTCTTGTTCTATTAATGTTTTTGTTTTATTATTATCCTGTACATTTTTCAAATCTTTCTCATTGTAACTGAGGTAAGTATCCACATTAATATCTTTCCTTTTTAAAAAATTAATTATATATTCTTTTACATTGTGAATTTTCTGAAAACTTTCTTCAACAACAGGTTTTGTAGCTCCACCACGAATAATGATCAAAGATGGAAATTCATTGAAATTTAAACTTCTTGCAAGAACATTATTTGATTTTTGGGAATAAGTAATAAATATATTTGGTACTTTGTGAAAAGTTAGTGCTGCCTCAATACCCAACATGGTATCATCATCTTCTAAAACCAAGAATGCAAATTGTACTTCTTGCTTTGCTTTGTCAAATATTTTAGATATATCACTGTGCTCATAGGCATGCAAATAAGGCAACATTTTTGCACGATTATTTTTTTGCTCCAATTGTAATGTATTGAGTACTATCTTAATATTTCCATCCACATTTTCTGCACCATCTCTTAAGACATTCAATCCCAAATTTCCAGGCCCTTCAACATAATTTTCATGGAAATATCTCAATGTTGGATAACCCATAATTTCAAAATTACGGCAGAGCTGCTGATTAATATCATTAGAACAATCTACAGCAGCAACTATAAAAATATCTTTACAATTTTTGAAATAATTAGCAACCGCTTTATAGGTTGGCGCATATCTTTGACAATGTCCACACCAAGTGTTATAAAACTCCACCAGCCAACTACGATTGCTTCCATATATTTTCCTATTGAAATTGTTCACTGTCAATACTTCAACCATATCACTTGCATTATACAATCCCTGTGGAACAAGTTCTGAATTTTGTTGATGTCCAATTTGTTCTAGAGGGACCGAAAAAGTATTTGATGAAAAGCTGATAAGCAATAAAAACATATGGATACATTGTATCAGCAGAACTGACATATTGTGCTCTTATCTTGGTAATATACTCTGAGAATTTCAAATCTTCCGTATAAGAACGTAACTTCTATTTCACGGACGCGATACACACCGAACGGATATTATTAGACAACTAAATTATAATAATAGTTGGATTGCCATTGTCACAACCCGGCAGCAGTAATACAATTTATTTTCTTCTGATAACCTCAAATGAAAAGCTATTGAATTTGAATATGATAACGTAGAATTGACATTGTTTGTTGAAAGATTGATCACAGAATATATCAAATTAATATAACATGAGTTTTAACGTTTAATTTTAAAAGTAATACAAGTTAATATAACATACATGTTAACATGAAATTTTAGTAAAGAGGTCGGTATTGATGTCTGTTAGCGCTCTTGAACTACCCGAACCGGCTGTTTTGAGGAAAAAACTTTGAGGAAGCTTTTACTATAAACACACTTTGACAGACAGCTGTCTATTATTTTTGGTGAAAATTTACAAGTTCCGCGACATGAAAAGAATTTCAAAAAATTTTCTGATTTCCCCTATTATAGCTAGGAAATTGCCGAATTCGTAATCAGAAATGTAAATAAGTCAATATTTTTCTAGAAAAAATTTTAAAATTTTTTAAATTTTATTGTTCAGTTTAAAAAGTACTATTTAAATTTTTGTGAAAAATATATCAGAATGAATTGAAAAAATCCCTGAGCCCCTTTAATTACTAGGAACTCAAATATATTCTAAACTAAAAATATGCGGCTGATATACTTTTATACTCGCCTATAATGCTAAACTAATTTCCAGGAAATAAGTTGAGTTAATATAGTGAAATAAAATAGGTAAATATGGAAGAATGCTACTTAAAGGAATGAACATGTACAATTGAAGTAATTTGTGCCACCTCTGTTAACTATAAAATTCATAAAAAATTAAAGGATTCTACTGATAACATTAGGAGATAAAATTACTTGTGTCTGTGGATATTAAAATATTATGCACGCTTTAGTTCTAAAATTTTCAAAGGGTCACTTGGAAATGGATGTGATACATCCGATAAGTTCTTTGTAGAATAAAACAATTTGACAGACAGATTTTTAAAATATATCAAACTGTATGTACATAATTAATTTCATGTAACATTCAAGAGAATAGTGGTGAAGTGTTTTTTCTTAAGACACAAACATATATATATATATATATATATATATATATATATATATATATATATATATATATATATCAATATTATTTCTTAGACTTATATTTACATGTATATTTTATTGAGTGGAGTTCTTGGGTTATTAAGTCTATTAGTAACTGTTGGTAACTCTATATTTTATTTACATATAGTTTTTAACGTTTCAACAAACCAATGTTGTCTTCTTCAGAAAATTTGTTTTCCTTATAACAGCTAAAATTATAATTAAACATGTAAATGCAGTATTTAAATTGAAAATAACATTAAATTTACCTCTTCTCTTTGTGCAGAGAATGTTTGTGGATAAATGTTAGAGAAATATTGAAATCGATGCCACACCTGATGAAAGTGCGAGACATATATGTTTCGTTCTGCAAGGAACTCGTCAGTCGCACCACGTCCATCGAAGTGAGGCAACGATTTCAACCCCCAAGCATCTTCTTGCGACTCCAAGTTGAAGACCGTAGAGTTATGAATACTCCAAAATTCCATCTATGGGAATCAGTAGAAAACACCTCTCAGATTATAGACACACTAAGCATCGAAATTTCACATATCTTCTATACCCGTAGGTATCTACTAAATTGCAATGTCTATTTGACAAATATCATCGAACGATGTTTTTAAATGTCAATAGGTTGCGTTAGTAGTACGCTCGCGTTTATTCCCGTATTTCAGGTGCCTATTCGGCGATATTTTCAAGGAAATGAAATTTTTTGTGCTTATGGCACTGAATGAAATATTCAAGAAGATGAACACTAGAACATTCATTCGAAAAATTCAAATTAATCAAGAGAATGTTGTAGTAGAGCTAGATATGTGAACGTGTACGATGTGATGTCTATATTTTATATTTTAATATAAATTAAATATTTTAATCGATCATTGAAATGATCGATTTCAATATTTCTCTAACATTTATCCCTTGAAGGATAATGGAGACATCACATCGTACACGTTCACATATCTAGCTCTACTATAACATTCTCTTGATTAATTTGAATTTTTCGAATGAATGTTCTAGTGTTCATTTTCTTAAAATTTCATTCAGTGCCATAAGCACAAAAAATTTCATTTCCTTATATATATATATATATATATATATATATATATATATATATATATATATATATATATATAGTTTCAAGATTCACATGTTCGAAAGTCATAGATTCTTGATTGATAGATTAAATATGGACTGATGATTCATAATAATGATGAGACAATTGTATCCTATCATCATTCAACAAGATCGATGAATTTTTCGAAACGCTCTCAATATTCACTCTCGAAAGTGATGGGTTCGTTCTTGTTGACAACATTTGTGTAGACAGCTCCCCAAGAGTTTTATTTGAAATATTTCGATTAAGAGTCTCAGTATTTACTACTATATATATATATATATATATATATATATATATATATATATATATATATATATATATATATATATATATATATATATATATTTTATCAAATCAAAAACAAATTAAAGCACATAGGTTTAATAAACTTTCTTTAATTATTCACATTTTCAGAAGTAAATAATATATGTACAATGTACAAGTCCTGCTAGCGAGACCAACTTGAGAAGGTAGAGAATGGATAGAGCAACATATTATCTTAGACAATACATACACCATAACTAAAAGTAAAGGTGCAAGAAGTAGAGAGCAAAGTTCTATTGAATTAAAGGAATTCTCACATGTAATTTCTAAGCTTCAAGATCTTTCAACTTGTATTCAAAACAAATGTCACAAAGGCTAAAAGACATTTTTAGTACTATATGATAATTTTACAAATATTATTAAATTCACTGTGCTCAACAAACAGTATTTATATTGTATATCAAATAGATGAAACGAAGTTTGATAAAATTCATTCTAATCCTTATATGTAAAGAAAGTTTGAAATTATCTCTTATTATTAACTTTTGTTACTTTTATAGGAGCACTAAACATGAAGACAAATGGATTTTGACTTGAATTATCCTGCGAGATTTTTAATACATAAGTTAAATATTGACCTATACTTTAGTATAGGTCAATATTAATTTCAATTTAAGTTTAATTTTGAAAATACAAAATATTTCAAGTTATGTATAATAATAAACATGAAATGAACTTTAGTGCTAGGGTTTCCTTTTTAATAACATTCAAATGAACGTTGTCCTTAAGGAAATTGTTTTTTTGGTTGTACCAGAATCTATTGAAAAATATTGACACTCGTCAGAATACAATATCAAATTCCCCTGATTTACATAGTATTTCAATTTAGGATCACTACTGAGTTAAAAATACTTCAAAGCTTAATATAAGAATACAAAGAATTCGAAACAATGGATCTAGTTGAACATTGAAAGAGCACTATCATCACAATAAGCAATCGATTTCAAAACAATCATTCAGTTTATAAAAAACTTCAAATCAATCAACAAGTTATTTCGATATATTGAATATCTGAGATCAACATAAAAACTTTTCTTTTAGAAACCAAAAAGCAGATGAACCTTTCTAAAGTGTGGAATTCAATAATTTTCTATTGAATTCTCCCAACATTCACATCATAAAGTTTATCGACCTACTTAATATTCCACATATTAATGAAGAAAATTATAATATTCATTTCAAACATAAGAATTCCAGTAATATGAACAGTTGAAAGACATATCTCCATGAAAAAATATCAAGGACATACTTTTCATTTTGAAAATGTGGACTGATTTCAAAATTTCTTTTTACCAAGATTTTATCACGAAGTATTTTTAATCATTAATGATAATTCCAGATTAAATATTTTTCATTTCAAAATTCAAAAAAACTCTACGGAAGGGACGATGAATAATTTTTTTCATCGTTAATCTCACTGACAGTAGTGGACAGGAAATAGTGATTGACTTGTAACTATAACGTACCTCTCGACCAGAAATCAAGACACATCATCTTAATCCACGCTGTATAAGTTAAAAACAATAGAAATAAAGTATCACTTTGTAACAAAATAAAACAAAAAATTAACATATACACAAACTGTTGGGCTAGGTTCGACATGTTTATTAAATATTTAAACATAACCTAGAGGTAGTGAAAAAATCGCATACGAATAAATAAGTAAGAAGCTGTAAGCAAATTCTATCAGAGGACATTTTCATATTCAAATTCGTTACGTTCTAATTTTATTTATGCTCAATAAAAATTTTCATTATTGTAGATGTAACAATCATTGTCCTTTAGAGCCTTTAAGCACAATTCTTAAAGAAATTCTTCTTCTCTAAAAAAAATCTTCTACTTAATATTAACCAAATATAACAATTGAATCTTGATGCGATACTGCGACATCCTCCAACTTTTTGGGGTTTGTTTCCATAATATACGCGTTTATATAAAAAACAAGAATTTATTTTGGCTTCCTTATGTTTGCTACTTGTCAATTTTTTTTTAATAAATGAATGAATCACAATTATTCGCTACTTCAAAATGAGAATTAACAATTACAAAAAAAACATTTTCTACGCCATACCAAAATTGATTCCTGTGGTGAGAGTACTTCAGTAATTAATAATTCTCATAAAGATATATTGATCTGTCGAACAAAACTCAACAACGCTCTTCACAGCTCATAAGCAAAAGGTGCGAAAATGTCTCAGACCTATACATTCAGGTATAACTGCACTTATTTTCAGAATATCTACAATCGACCTCTTTCTGAAGATAAGTGATTCCAAGAGCTCCCTTGGAATATCAAGAAATGAACAGTGCCTCCCTTTTTCATACTGATCTATTTCTTGGGAGTACCCCTCTGCGTTAGTCCCTCGAATCGCTTGAATGTGTAGTTAATAAACACCCAGTCTTTATAGTTCACGTCTCCGTCCGTAGGCATAGGTGCTGACGCTGAAAAAAAAAGTATTTTCATTCGACAATTAATTGAGGAAATTTGGAAAATTATTATGATTAGCATTAGGATAAGCATAAGCACATAAATATAACAATATAATATAAAATATCCGTTTTTCTCATTAGATATGTTGACATTTTCATAGTTCTAAAACTTATGAAGAAAAATTGTTCACAAAGGTGGTTTTGAAATGTACTCAAAACCAAAATCAAAATTAATTTCACATCGAACCATGCAAAAGAAGTAAAATAACAGCACCAGTGCAGTCTATTTGATAATCACACATAAAGAATATATATATATATATATATATATATATATATATATATATATATATATATATATATATATATATATATATATATATATATATATATATATATATTATATATATATATATTATATATATATATATATATATATATATATATCACAAGTATCAAATACATTTTTAAATTCACTAAGTTCTTACACTAGCACTTCCTGATATTATTGTGAAGTACTCTAAAGAACTTTGTATCTTTTATGTGTGCTTTCAGAACAATTTAGCAAAGTTTCATATATATATATATATATATATATATATATATATATATATATATATATATATATATATATATTATTACAACAATTATTCCCCATGAGGAAGAGCGATTGCCCTTGAATTCGAAATTGTTTGTTGAAAAACATGTTTTAATTTGAAGGAATGTTTGTTATAGTAGAGGAGTTTGTGAACGTGAACGATGTGATGCCTCGATTATCCTTCAAGGGATAAAATGTTAGAGATATATTGAAATCGATGATTAAATTTTTCGAATGAATGTTCTAGTATTCATTTTCTTGATAAACTTGACATGGGAAAGTTTTATATCGGAAATAACATGTATTTCCGATATAAAAAAATTATTGCTTGAATTTGGTAAAACGGTAAATGGTAAAACACAATATTGGTGTTGAAATTGTACTTCTACTTACGGATTTCTAATTTGACATCAGGGAAATCATCAAAGTTGCTTGTATCATCTATAGATCTCACTTCCACAGGAATAGCTGCAGGCCTTTCCCTTATATGCTCCCAATCCACTCCTCGGAAAAAAGGGATAATTTTAAGGTCATCCATACCTTTCTGAGATCCCAATCTGCGATCCGATTCGCAGCAAAATCTGAAATATATTGTGTTTATCTTAATATCACTCATAAATAACTCCTTAACAGAAACAGTTTGATAAATAATTTAAAAATAAGGGTTTCAATTTACCCAGGTGTTGAGCGGTTATATGTCCCTTATATAATAACTGTACACAATCTACTCACTTGACAATTGTCTCTCTGGCCTCCTCTGAGATGGGTACTTCCGCAGGAAACACCAACGTGTCTCGCCAGTTCATTACTTTTCGATACGTATCCTGCGGATTCTCCGAGCAAAATGGTGGATAGCCGATAAGCATTTCGTACATAATGACGCCTAGTGACCACCAATCGCAGGCTGCTCCGTATCCTGTCTGTAAAAATACTTCAGGTGCTATGTAATCCGGAGTGCCCACTGTGCTATAGGCCAGTGCACGACGATTCTTTTTCCAGCTCTCGGCTCGTCGTTTACTGTCCATTGGACTGGATGTAATAACTGAAAATTGAGATTGCACTTCGTAAAAAAATCATAAAAATATGGTAACTGTAAATGAAAAATCAATCATTATTACAAAAAATTCGAAATTTTGTTAGTTTGCTTTCGTGAGTTTTGAAATTGGCCAGAGCTATGGGTTATGCCACAACATTTTATTATGTACTTTTCCCAGTATATTTCTCAGATTATTATAATGGCTTTTCAATTTTCAATAAATGACCACCTGAAAACTATAACTGATATTTTTTCTATGAAACGTTAGTCAAGTTCTAGGGATACAGTATAGAATATATACAAATGTATACCACTCGATGTTGTCTGATAAGCAAATATTACAAAATATTTGTATTATAAAAAAATTACACTCATTCTGGAAGCTTACACTGAGTAGTTTTGCAGTAGGACTGGCAAGAGATTAGATACATTTGTAGTTTTTGTGAATAAAAATAAAATCAACGATATAAGATGTACTTTGTACTTTGGTAGCTTTCTCTACTATATTCTAAATATTTGCTATAGTACTTATGAAGTGAGATTTTTGACATATCCAAATTTGCAAGAAATTTATTAAAGTTACGGTCATATTTGCAAGTGCCTATGACAACTTTTCAATGTCCTCATAGAACAATATTTAATTCAAGTTCATGGGGTAGACTTTGGACTTATCGTTTTCAAAAGGATGGGTCGAAGACAGATTTTAGTTATGAAGATTAGTTACTATGAAAGATTACTTCCTATTCTACTCAAATTTGGAATATCATTACAAGACAAACAAAACAAATTCTTAGTTGTGTGTGAACACACAAAACATATTTATATCATTCAACTAAATCCAAGCATTGACAGATATTTAATATAACGACTTGTAAATATTATTTCAAAAAAAAAAATAAAAAACTAGCACAACATTAAATATATTGAGACATGTATTCATGTTATACGTTGATTTAACTTAAACATAATTAACAACATGCAAGTGTAACTCACTGAAATCAGAAGGCTTTGCCTGACTAAGGTCTCTGTAGAAATCCGTTCGATGGCTCTTCTTCAGACCTGTGCACAGTCCAAAATCAGATAGTTTAAGGTGACCCTTGGCATCTAATAGTAGATTGTCAGGTTTGATGTCTCTGTGTATGAAGCCGAGTTTATGTATGGAGTCAATGGCCAACGCTGTTTCGGCAATATAAAACTGCGTACATTCCTCGCTAAGAGTATCCTTCTTCATTAGCAATGTCATCATATCACCTCCAGGTAGGAACTCCATTATCAGGTATAGGTTAACAGGGTCTTGAAAACTATAATACATCTTGACCACCTAAAAAGGGTGAAATAAACGATAATATTATAGCACTTAATAAGCATTCTATTAATACTATTATCCTAATGAAATAAATCCTTAATTTAATTTCATAGATGGTATTCAAGAAGTGATAAAGCAAAATACTAATATTGACATTTGTCCTCAAGTTGAAACATTCTGCTTCAATAGTTGTTCCTAATACGGCAAGTAGTTGTAAGTTCAATAGATATTAGAATTAGGCCTATTTGAGGTATTTCATAAATTTAACAATCATGCACGCCGTCACGTATAGCTTATTTAACTCCAAGAGACCTACCGTCACAACAAACATGTGCATGTGATTAGTACGAGGTATAGCTTACTATCTGTCAACATGTGAAGGTGTGTCTTTGTTGCATTTGCACGATACAGACTGCATTTTCTGTATTAATGCTGTCTCTACCATATTTTTAATTTGAGATTGTCACTTTTACTGAGCAGTTAAACTTCGTTAAAATTGATTTATTTTGAATTGAAGTTTGGATGATAATAGAGTTTTAGTTATTTCTAATTCTTTTGTCAATTATATCAAAAAGACGCTAGTATATTTGGACCATTAATCAAGCTGCGTGCACATCACACCGCCAAATAAGGTCTTTATAAAGAATAAAGGTATTTATATATCAATATTTATATGCTTATTAACCCTCTTGAAAATGCTTGAATAAGATATATTATTTCCTAAAAACTAAGTAACTTATTTGTGATAGTACACGAAAATATCATGGTTCCAAGTAATAAATTACTAACCCACTGGTGGTCAGCCTCGACCAAAACATCCCTCTCTGCACGAACATGAGCGACTTGTTCTTTCTCGAGCATGTCAGCCTTGCGCAGGATTTTCATCGCGTACACATGGCCTGTGTCTTTTTTCTGCACTAAGCGCACCTCCCCGAACGCACCTCTACCTATTACCTTGAGGGGCTCGAAATCTTCCACTCCTAGTCTGCTTCTTTTCAGCCGCAAGAATTCGGTCTCTTTCTGTGCATGCTGTACCCTCTTCTCCCTTTTCTGATCCTCCGACAGGCTTTCATCCTTTAAAGTTTCCTCCAATTTTGCAAGCCTATAAAAATAAAATGATTATAAATATAAATGTCACACAATGTAAGTTATTCCTCAGGAAACAGTAGTTTAAAAGTTTGTTCTCCGAAAAATATGTAACACACAAAACATAGTTTACATAAATACCGATATATAATCTATCTACCTGGCTGCGAATTCTATATTTTAAAATATTATAATAAAAACAACTACTTATACTATATAAATTTGTTTTACTTTATTTTTTACCTGTCCTTATTTAATTTATATGGTGCTTTTTTACAAATGTAATTGAGAATATGGAAGATCTATAACTTTTCAACAGTTAACATTCGGAAGAGCAAACACTACATTACTTCTACCCTATCAAATCGAAACCACACTCAATAGATGACCACCAAAATTATGACATACCGTCGTAGATGCCTGTCAATGGGTCATGTGATTTCTGATATCATTCCAGAGAATAAAAAGAAAATAGATTATTTTATGTGAAAAACTATAAATATTCTAATTACCTTTGTTTTCTTTCCAAGTGTTGGGCTATGAGATTAGTATAGTAATTTTCTAGAGTGACCTTGGCCTTGGTAGCCTTGTCCAGGGTGTGGACACTGAAACGGATGGTGTTCTCCGTGGCGGTCATGTCCAGGACCCCTGAAAAAATATACTTTTGAAACAAAATATAAAAGTACCACCTATCAAAATAATAGTTTGACATCGTTGAAATCTTCAATCATTCGAAAATTGTAACGTTTTATATATTCACACATTTGTCATAAAAATACAATAATAACTGAGTAGGGTGGGTTACTATAAGAGAAGTAGAATGAGTGAATAAAATTTATATAGAGTTCAGAACTTAAAAATTTTAAAGCTAAATGAATAACAACTAATATATTTTCTAAAATGCCTATAACCATATAAATTTTTTGTGTATTAGTAGGATAGTTAGAAGAATAAATCAACATCTCAAATAAGTATTGAAAAATAGTAATTATACAAACTACCTTCAATTTTACGAGTTTTTTCGACTAAAGAATTACATTGTTTATATAAAAAAGAATTTTAACGAGTCTGAAACAAAAAAAAACATGTTCAAATATGCGATCTAACAAACCTTCACAAGAAACTAAAAGTTATCTCACAAGGATATGAAAACTATGGGAATATAGTTTTACTTTCAATTTAAGAGAATATCCAGGAAAAACTTTGCAGGAATTCAAACTCAATTCGCGTTATATGAAGATGAAAATATGTGTTGATGAAAATTTAAGTGTGAGGCAAGAAAGTATTAATATTAACGTGAAAATTACATAAAGTTTACAAAACTTTAACACACGTTATACCTCTACGTTTTCTGTTGCAAAAAAATTTTCGAAATTAAAATTTTAAAAAATACTGAAGGATATAGTCTAGATATTGATACTAATCATTTAGGAAACGAAAAGAAATCTGTTAGTATATTCATAAGATACAGAGGATGTGAAATGGACTAAAAAAATGTTTCACGTTTTAACCTAATCTAACCTAACACAGTCTTATAATTTTCTGTTTTAACTCTAATATATTTATGTTAATAAAGAAAGTGACAATTTTAAACAGTGAAGTTAAATCACACCTGAGAAACACTTTGAATGGAAATAATGATTACTTATTATCAATATCGTTTTTCAAACTTAACAATGAATATAGAAATAATAACAGTGTGAATTGAGGTTTTGGAAAAGATGATTTATGAGCAAATTTATCAAATAAAAAATTCCCAAAATAATAAACCATTCTATAAGCAGGATTTTCATTTTCTTTATTAGATTAAAAGAATTTGTCATATTTCTATAATATGTATCAACAAAGTATTGTCGTAGGTGTACATGTTGGCCAAGTAAATTGAATACCATTAGCATTGCAGAAAAATAATAATTTTCTTTTCTATCTTCGGCAAAACAAATAAGCGCGATGACGAAATAGTCACGTGTCAGATTGACACGATAATTAAAGATATAACCTGTACACATTCAATATTATGAATGGAAAAACATTTTATATCGAAAAAACTTATTTACGGAACGAAGTAGTTAGTTGAGTCGAAAAAGCACTAAAAGTGAAAATTTTCCTTATGTACGCTATTATTCTCCGAACCTATAGAACTTATTGTTTAGAAAAACTTTCACAGTTATTTTAATTAAAATTTTTCGAACCTATAGAACTTATTGTTTAGAAAAACTTTCACAGTTATTTTAATTAAATTTTTCAAAGTGAGTGAAGTTCTAAGTGGGAATATTGAGACATGTTTTATTATTCGATGAAATAGCGTAGGATTGTTACTTAATATAACCAAAAATAGAACCGGCATTTACACGAATCAATAATAATCAGTATTATGAAAAGGAATGCGGTTTCAAGTAAAAAAAAACCATATCAAAAAACAAAACAATTGATTTGACAATATACCATCATATAAGAAAAAATTTACAAACAAAAATATACTTAATTTACTATTCTTCGAAGCTATATAACTGACTATCGCTGCTGGTGAAAAAAAGTTTGAATGGTGAAATATTTTCCATGATTACGAATTTAATGAAATCGTAACACAATCGGATACAATCGGAAGTTTCCGAGTCTCTGGTCTAGATTATTCTTCTAGTCATTGTATAGAATGTAGCAGATGCTTAATGTAAAAAAATTATTCGTAATATTCAATATACAGCCAATATTAAAAGTTCTTGCATAATTTAGTTCGTGATACGTGAAAGCATACCTAATACTGCTATGTTATATGAATCGAAAATAGAACACGATAAAAAAAAAGTGTCAAGTCTTTGTCTTGCGTTGTTCTTTATTCCCTTTTATGAAGAGAATTGAAAAACTCTATGTAACTCTGGATTTAAATAAATAAACCTGGTTGAATGGTAACACTCATTGACAGTCAAAAGCAATGACAATTAAACGAAGTAAATCATCTTTCTTCTCTACGTTTGCACAAGTTTGCACGATTACTTGTTTGGAACAAATTTTTAGTTATTTTATGTGCCTCATATAAAGTATAAAGAATATGTGTCAGTTTTGAATCCTAGGTTATGTGTGGATTTTTTTCTTTATATAACCAATCAAACTCATAAAACGTACCTAATGTGTTTCATGAGCATGGTACTAGATTACAAGAACAGTTTAATGGTGATATAAAAATGTATGATTAGCCGTAACAAATTGTAAAAAAACAAAAAACCCAAATGAAAATATCTACCTTTCTAATATGAAACTATTTCACTTGATATGGTTCAACAGTGTTTTCTCTCAAACTTCCGATATTTTTATGTATATATGTAATTTCTACAGTTCATTAAATTAATATTTTATCGAATGTTGATAGGCTTGTGAGTAGCTATGTAAATAATAACTTAATATTATTGTCAGTTGCTTTATTTAGTTTTCGATTGAATTCAACAAGATGAAATGATTGTTAATGATCTCAGTTCTCGACGTAATTAAAAATATTTGTTTGAAATAATATAAACGAATAATATCTCACATAATAGCTTTTCGAATTCTTCCAAAAGATAACCTGCCTATTGACCTTTGAAATATTACCCAAGTATTTCAAGTTATACTTAATTCGAACACTTATATGTAAATATATAAATATGCTTAAATAATTTAATTTCAGAGATTTCTTAGTTGAGAAATTTGTAGAAAAATTATTCAGTATAAAATCAATAATATTAATCAACTAGGTAAATGTAAACCTGAACATATGAGATGAGTATGTATCGGATGGTCACTGTTGAATAAGGATTCTTTTGCCAAATAAAACAATTCTTTACTTAGGTTACAAATAAAAATATCCCATTTTTCAAGTATTGTAAAATGAAACACAAAATTCCTTTAAATTATCAACTGAATATCCATTATTCAGCAAACAAAGTAGTAATCCTACCTGAAAAAGTAGGTTATATTTCCATTGTGATTCATATGGTAACGTAAACATTTAATATTTCCACGTGCTCGAATCACTGTTGAAATTCTCGAAATTGACGTCAAATATATGACAATTATGTGCAAAAAAATCTGAGATCAACGGTTTTCAGTTTATCATAGCGCTTCCGTAAAATAAAATCCACTTAATGGGTAAAAAGACGACGATTAGAAGTGTATTGCACAAAACCGTTAATTTAATGGATTATTATCGAGCTTACGGTGACGACTTGCAGTAATTTGATTTTTTCAATCGGCATTTATTACCATAAAACACACTGGAACGAGCGCGCAACTTGAAATAGTGGAATATACACCGGAATTTCTAGGTTCCGTATGATAATAAAAAGGGCAATTGTATTTATGCACTACACTTCTTCCAGCGGGCGGTCGTAAATTCCCAGTGAGCGATAGTAATAAACCGAGCCCAACATCCAGACCAAGGGCAGACATAAAAGGAAAAGCGAGAGGCGGAAACAATATAATCGAGAGGAACAAACACTGGCACTAGAACTGGCTGAAAACGAAACCGAACTGACTGCACCAACCGAAATGAACTCTCTCCGATCGCCGAGGAGTCCGGGTCCAGCCACTTGGACCACGGGCACGAGACTGACTCATTCAAATCTACGGTCAGGTACGAGGGTACGACCGACAAACTTAATTTATTCACACAATATTTGAACGGTCCTACAGAAAGTATTTCTATTGACTATCCCGAACATTCAGTTCTCAGGCGTTCTTTAGGGTCTAAATCTAATCAATAAAGTACCTAGTAGGTTTAGGTATCGTGTTGGGCACAAAGACTAGGATTTTTGCATTTTAGAACTTTATAATGTGAAAGCGGTGAACTACTTCTTGGAAATTGGTACATGGTATTTGTTCAAAATTTGAACTTCGAATCAAATAAAGGACTATGGTCCTTATATATTTATTATCAATACACTTCAATCTATACAAAATAGTAATAACAATAATAATATAATAATATTTATTCAGCTGAAGTTATACGAAAAATCTACATATTTTGAACTGTCAATTATATAAAATATAATAAGTATTTAAAAAATACTTTCTTAGATCATGCTTAAATATCTTAATACTAATACTAGTTTTCAATATATTTGGTAAAGTATTGAAAGTCTTGAACCCGTCATAATATATGCTATTTTCAGATTTAGAGAGCTTATATCTTTGGATATAAAAACTATTAGTATTTCTAGTATTACATCCATGCACATCACTGACATATGTAACATTTTTTATTACATTACATCGAAGCAACTGATTTTTGATTTTAAATATGAATATATATGAAACAAAGAGTATTCTTCGTTTAACAGACATTAGTTCCAAAGAGTTCAGCATCTATTGCACTTTAAAATGGTTCTCATGGCTCAATTCTGTAACTTTGGTAAAACAAATAACAAAGTGAAGCAATATTCAAAATGTTGCATTATTATTGATTTGAACAACAATAATTTCACATATGTTGACAGGTTTTTTCCTATTCTTCTCAAAAATTCATTTTTTAGCGATTTTAGATGATATGAAATCAACATGCTCATTGAAACTCAATTTTTCGTCTGACGTAATGGCTAAATATTTTACTGTTTCTACTCTTTTAATTTTTTGTTCATTAATCTGTATAGTGCATCATCATTTTTATTGGTTTTCAAGGTTTTACTTGTACCCAAAACTATGAAGTTAGATTTTTGCACATTCAGAGATAAGCTATTGTCACATAACCATTCATTTTGCAGAAAGGTCTCTATTGATCCCCACTGTCATATTCTTAATATCTTTGACACATATATAGAGCATAGTATCATCAGCGAATAAACGTATAGAACATTTTTTCATATGAGAGATAATATCGTTGATACATAAGGAGGACAACAACGGGCCTAAGACAGTTCCTTGAAGACGGTACGCCTACATCCACTGTCGTGCGAGTTCCGAGTAATTGTGAAAAAGAACAAGAAGGGACTAAATTTTTAATACGTTTTTAATACATTTTATCTCAAAAATTATACTTATAAAACAAAATGATAATATAATAAGTTAATAAATACAGTAAAATTATATCATTTGTTTTTCATCACGATAAATCGTCAACATAGTAACGACGAGGTAGGTATATCGATTATTTAATGATGAACATTTTTGTATCTGATGAAAATTTTTTAAATTTTCATCAGATTGCAAGGAAGATCAGATACCAAGGAAGTACATAAATGATAATAGGCAACCTGTCGCAACACTTTTGATATTGAATTGTTCGAGTTGGAATACATAATTTGAGGACTATTCTTAATTCTTTGATAGAAAAATAAGCAAATATTAATTGATTGAGCTAAATTAGCACATTGAAGTATATCGAAGTAAGTTCGAGTTCCAAAAGCAGTCATATGGGTCAAATTTTCAGAATTCAATTTTTTTCCTTTCAAGATATACTCGATATACCAGAACCAGATTAAATTTGGTATTTTCACGATGAGATAGAATGAAAAAAAAATCTGAGAGAAATCTTTGAGTTGATCAATTTGTTGTTGTTTCTATAATTTTTTTAACTTCATTCGAATTCCATCAATTTTGTAGTAAATGTTTGTCGTCAGTTTGCTTCCCCTTTATATCATCCTCACAAATATATTTTTCCTGAAGTATTCTTTTATACTACGCTACTGAGGGAATTTATTCACCCGTATGTTCTATCTTTTGAAGTATTGAGGTGTTAATTACTGGATTTTCTCTTTAGAATATGCACTAGAAACTGATCTGACTCATGTGAATGTTCCATAAAAATATGAAATTTTTATGAAAATTTAAGTTATATTAATATTTTCTAATATATTTTTTGGGGAATGATTCGTCGTTTTATAAGCAGTTATATATTCAAAATTTCGCTAATAATAATTTCGCAACAATACAAAAACCCAAAACTATGGCACATATTAATCCCATTTTACGGTTAGAATGTATATTTCAAGAATATGCCGTTCTTGGATAAAAATATATAACAAGATATTTTGAATAAAATTTGCCAAGCCTGTTCTCTGAATTGAAAAACAGACTCAGTGAACTCATCGGATACTCATTATGTTGACAACCTTATTGGATCGAAACTGAAATCAGTATCTAAATCTTAGTATGTAAAGTTTCGTAAACATGGAGAATAATTCACTCAGTATTGAATTAATTCGGGAAAAATTTGTCACGAATGGAAACGAACTAACTGATAATTATTTCGACATTCTAAAATCTGTAGATTGCAGTTTCTCATTGGAAAACATCTCAGTTCAATTACTGAATAAGTCTTTGTCTTTGCATAGTTTCCTTTCTTTTCATATCATACATAACAACTGACTTTTTGCACAACATTTACAGAAACATTGTTAGAATTTATCGAATAATTCAAAATACCTGTCTAAATTTGAAAAAAATTGTTCAGTACGCTTGGGATTTTTGAACTACAAATCCATTATCAATAGTTCAAAACAACTATTTCGAAATACCAATCTAACGAACTAAAATTCACTTTAAAATTCTATGGTTAGACGCGTCTTGATGGCGTCTTAATTTCTATGGTTGCTATCGGTATCCCGTAGCAGCAATTATTAGTTGCGTTAAATCTACAACGAATAATTTCATTACTATTTCATTAAACTAACAATATTCACGGAATTACGGATTACGCTTCGGCGTCCTCTATACTGTTATAAATAGTGACCAACAATCATAACGAACAATAACGATGTGGATACTGTTGTAAATAGCAGGTTCTACTAAATGGTCAACGTACTCGGATTGTCGGCAAGACACAACCTTGAACTATTCTCAGTATATATCATCCCAAAATATGAATCACGTATTGTAAAAAATTTACTGTTTTTCCCAGCAACTGGAAAATGTCAATTCACGTCCTGAATTAATTGAATACGTTTAAAAGTAACCGATTGAGAAAATCCTGAGAAACATATTCAATTTCATTTTTTTCATGAGCAACGATTTGATTATTTAATTTCGTCGATTGTTATTAACGATTACTCAGAAAACTATTATTATCTATATACGAGGGTGGAGTGAAAAGTTTCCGGCCTGACCATGAAAAACTATGTTTAAAATTTTTTTCATAATTTGCATCAACACTGATACATTTCCCATAACGGTGTTCTAATTTAGTTATACGTAGTTTTAAACGTAGATTCGTCAAGCTCCTCAAAATACTGATTTACAGTTTCGATAACTTCTTCGTTACTCACAAAATTTTAGAAGCAAGTCATTTTTTGAGGTTAGGAAACAGGTAGCCGCTGGGGGCATTAGTCTAGAGAGTAGGGAGGATGCGGCATCAACTTAAACTTCAATTCGTGGATTTTGGACATGACAGCAATCGACGAATGCTGGTGGGTTATCGTGATGAAAAAAAAAATTTTCTTCGCCAAATGAGGTCGTTTAATTAGCACCTTTTCCTTCAAACATTGCAATAAGTCTGCGTAGTATTGACCAGTGATAGTCTTACCCTTTTCAAGATAATCAATGTATATAATTGCTCTGTTGAGATTATTATTTCATTGGTCAATGTTTTTAAATGAACATTGAATGTTCTTTAGAAAAAGAGAGAACTTTTATAGATCTCTTAATGAAATAATAATGAAAATAATTTTAAAAAAATAATTTCAATAATTATATATTAATTTTATAAAATCATTCAAATATAACTTTTAAACTACAATAATATCAAACTCTACTGAAAAATAATTGACAAGGTACTCTTATTCATCCATCATACTGAAGTGCTGAAAATCGAGAAAAATATTGAAAAGTTATACATTTTATATAAAAATATAGAGTTTCATTTATCGCTAGTTTTAAAGTTACAAATCAAACTTTGATTTACTCTAAATTCTATGAAATACAATTTCACGCGTAAGATAAATACTGTGAGAAATTAGTTCTGTGATTGACCACCCCTCAAGTACTGATGATGAAAGAGTTCTATTTATACATATATTCAGATAACAGTTAAGAAAACTGTTAGGAAGCGCTGTGAGAAAAATAAAGATTGATTCATCACACCTCATAATTCTCGAAACTCTATTCTTTTACCAATCATACATGATGTATGAAAAACATATTCATATATTCATTTGACTAATTAAATGAACAAATTTCTACGCTTTTCACTAAACCTGTTCATTATAAGATTATAATGGCTGCTATAAAATCGATTAAAGTTTATAGAAGAAGCCTCCATACTCATTTAATTTCGAAAGTGGAGCATTTATTTATGCGCTTCACAATTTTTCGTACACACTACACTAGTAAATAATTGTTTAAGCGTACGACACACATTACGTCACCATTTAAATTGCTTAAGTAGGTAACGTATGAATTGATAATTTCTAGTGACCTTTTGAACTAGAATATACCAGAATTATCTCCATTTGGTCTTAGTAAAATATTTGATGAGCCGATTGAGTAGGAAAATCATGATTTTCGTATTACGTGCAGAGCCAAATGAAGTGAAAAATCATATGAAAATGTATCCAATAAACTTTCAAATCGATTATAATAATAGCGACAGCCATGACAACTGGAAACACAAATTACTGAAGTCAATTAATATTGAAAGATATAATTATCTTTTTAATTAATTTCGAGATGTCAAATATGTAGAATTAGATATGTCAAAGATGTATATATAGAATTTTAATTAAAAGTTAATATGTCGAAAATGCTGTCTGATTTATAATAAATATTGCGATACGATTCTTTTTTATATTAAGTTATATATAACAAAGTGACAAAGATATATTATACAATTTTTTCAAATATTTATTTTTCAATATTATGAGTTATATACCTATCTGTATGATCGATTCGAAATATCTGAATTATTGAATGAAAAGTTATAAACTGAAAGTTAGTTAGTTGGATTGCGGCAATTACTTTTCAATTGCTTCCAATTTGATAAAAAACATGCTTTCATATAAAACCGCAATAAAAAAGTGAGACACAAGCTTAAAACATGATGAATTTTTGTTACCGCAGCAGTAAGTCAAACAATAAATCAGAGTTGATTAATTTGAATTAATATTTTAGTAACAATCAACTCATTAAAACAAAAATTCAATTGGAGTATAGTGAAAGTACCTATTTTCGAAAAGAATCATTTTTTATCATCTTTCCATCAATTTCAATCTATCACTTTCGAGAGTGAATATTGAGTGCGCTTCGAAAAAATGATCGAACATGTTGAATGATAATAGGTTACAATTGTTTCATCATTATTATGAATCATCAGTCCGTATTGAATCAATCAATCGAGAACCGATGACTTTCAAAACATCCAAAGTTCCTATAATCCGAAAATTCACGTGAGCACCCTCTATCGAAGATTCACTCTTATATATATATATATATATATATATATATATATATATATATATATATATATATATATATAATATGAATATAGATGAAGCGTTTTTGGGAGGCAAAAAAGATGAAGCAAAAGTAATAATTGCGAATTCAAGTTCAGTCGCTCTCCTCATGGGGAACAATCGTAATAATAATAATATAGAATAAATGCCACCGACAATATCTATTTATCCCGACAATATTATGTAAGATTTTTTGAAATATATTATTTTTAAATATTCAATATAAATATAAATATTGAATATAAACTTAAATTCAAACACTTGAACTTATATTTTAAACTTTTTTGACTACATAGCATGACGCGTTTCGTCGTTACAAACGACATTCGGAATTTCAGAATGATTATTTTGTAAGCACCTGAAGAAGTCGTTTGTAACGACGAAACGCGTCATTAAAAAATTTAAAATTTAGCATGACGCGTTTCGTTGTTACAAACGACTTCTTCAGATGCTTACAGAATAATTCAGAATTTCAGAATGAGATTATTTTGTAAGCATCTGAAGAAGTCGTTTGTAACGACGAAACGCGTCATTAAAAAATTTAAAATTTAGCATGATGCGTTTCGTCGCTACAAACGACTTCTTCAAATGCTTACAGAATAATTCAGAATTTCAGAACAAGATTATTCTGTAAGCATCTGAAGAAGTCGTTTGTAACGATGAAACGCTTCATGCTATGTAGTGAATAAAGTGTAAATCATAAGTTCAAGTGTTTGAATTAACTTTATATTCAAATATATAATTTGTATGAAATCATTTTATTATCATCAAATTGGTGGAAATTGGGCTGAAAAATTGGGATTGTGTATGTCTCATATATGCACATACAGATAAAACTAATGAAAACGAGTCCGAATAGTTTTTCAAACATCAGAAACATCAGATGAAATCTCATGCAGTACAACAAGGAATTGTACCTGGACTTCTTCTTTGAAAATCTATAGGTAAAAAATATTTATTGAATGTTTCTGTTTGGTTTTTGCAGAGGAAAAGGGCAGTAGAATTTAAATGTGGAAACAGGAACAAATGAAATATACATTGGCTATAATTGAATACGTGAGAAATGTAATATCATTAAGACACTTCGACAATTGAATTTGACAACCTTTGTTAATATACATACTTCAAGTAGGTTCCGAGCCAAGAATCTATTATCAAGATATATATTATCGAATATATTATCTATTAATGATACAACTTATTCGTGATACTGACTGAATTATCTCAAATACATAGCAGATAATATTCTACTTTCTATTACCTCACCGATTGTATGGGAAATCCTTAAGTACTTAGGTATTTGAAGCCTTGTAAAATATCCTGTGATTTTTTCCTCACGAAGATTCCTATAGAAGATTGATAGCAATTCGAGAGCAAACATAATAATTTTTGTTGAATAGTAAGTAGATATAAATAAAAAGAGTGGATATTTGTTATGATATTTATATATCGATTTAGAAAATTTGAATACTAATTTTATAGACCCCTTTAAATATAAATATGTCGGCAACTAGCTTTAAGTGGGATCCTAATGAATTGAAAATTTTTATAGAGATTGAGAAAATAAACTCATAATAATTATGTAGGTAGGTAATATTTTTTATTTTGCTTTCAAATCGAATTATTATTATGATATAAGAAACGAACATAAAACGTAAATTTAATGCGAGAAATAAAACCGACAGTCTTGGGCCAGTTTTTTTATAGTTTCATTTGCGAGGGGAACAGCAAATGCAAAGTGCTTTTTCAAGGTTGGCGTCTGTCAATTTCGTGCGGTATTTGTTCCCCAATAAATTAATTTCTGAGAGAGATGTTTCGCATACTAACATCGGTCAAAATACTTCAGATTGATATTTTTCCAGAAATGTTCATCCTTGTCTGAAACATGTTTACCCCAAAAATTTTTAGTGGACGCGGTATCATCTCGTATTTTGCCGATGCAACTTCATGAAGTTATTTTATTCCGAAATTTATTCACTTATTTATTCAGAAATACACCACTCAACACTGAATTAACTAGACGAAAACCATATATCTAAAAAACATCCACTGAGAGTTCACTGATATCAGTAGACCTTCATGTCAATATGTCAATGGCATTATGAAAAGGCTTTAAAGTCGCCAAAAATTTTATGAAGTGGAAAAAAGCTAGAATAATGGTATGAGTCTGATGTGGATACAAAACTTTCGTATTTCGACCAGGTAATCTCGGAAAATATTTAAAAATAGCAGGCCTAAAAGAGAACCTTGTGGAACTTCCGACTTCGTAAAAATTGCATAACTAAATAATTTCAGGAACTGACACAACTTCCGAATTTCCCAAGAGTAGAATTCTATTCTACGTGGCTCTCAATCGTAGAGATGAACAAGTAATTATGTAAAAATGTGTGAATTATTTAGGTACTACCTACATAATATTGATTGATATTCGTCGGTTCCAGATTTCATCTTCGCAAATATTGGTGTTCCCGGACCTAAATGGTACTCGTTACCATTTAATATAATTGAAAATGAGAAGCCAATTCCAATATAAATAATTCATTTCTGAAATTTACTAAATAGAGAACTTGATATTGCTCCAAATTAATCAGTAGGATATGTTATTAAAACGAAAACCTCAAATTATAAAATGAATCAAATCAGAAATCAATGAAGATAAATTTCCCACAAAAACCAATGTATTTCATTACATTGGTGTCATAAACATCTACTGAAATAGGTTATGATGGCGAATTACCTCCAAAGGATTTCCTGGACAAAAACCCGAAACACATAATCATGATGTCAGTCATAATTTGTTTCACACATAACTTCGACTGACGGCAGAAGATATCGGGAATAATCCGTAAATATAAGCGGAACCAGATAAGATATCAGGAATATCAGGTGAGCTGAAATAAACAGCAAGCATAGATGATGATTCAATTCACATGAAATGAATTTCTATTCGAAATATTTGCGACATACCTATTTACTGATAAATTTAAATCTGATACAATGTTGTAATAATTTTTCCCATTTCTCATGAAAAATTGAAGTAGTTTCAATGGAGATTAGATTTAATCACTGACAAAATTATGCAATTATTGAATTCTTCTTGTTGGCATAAAGGTACCAAGTTTTTTATCAACTTAGTAATTACTTTCGCACACCATACGAATGAGGATACTAAATTGGTTTTTGTTTGAGTGGAACTGCATTTTAACGTTAGTTCCGAACGGCAAATGGGCTTGTTATCTATGTTATTACCCAACAGTCAATTATCATAGACAAACACAAATGGAGATGACACATCAACTTTTATTGAATTAGGATTACTTTGCAATAAGAATTACTGAATATTCGATTTGAACATGGCCTCGTCAGGTTGGAATTGGACACGTTGTAAACAATCTTGTGTAATAAGTGATAAATCTGTTTTTCAAAGTTTTTGTCAAATGTATGCCCTTTAGAAACGGGTGGTTCGAAATAGATGTCATAATACAGGAGTCGGCAAATTTTTCGGCACAGAAAAAATTGTTGAAAGTCAAGTAAAGGAAAGCTGCATCTAAACAAACATTTGATTCTTCAATCAGGGAGTTATAGTAGGCACACAGAGCAACAGAGGGCATTACTGCATGTCAACGCCGACGCCGTACACTATCGGTACCTCTCCAAATACCTACAGAATTCGCCATAGGAATTTTTTCGTTCCTGAATGGTGAATAGTTATTTATCCAATATCAATATTTATTATAAAAAATATGTTAGAAGGTATTTTTTCGTTCCTGAATGGTAAATAGTTATTTATCCAATATCAATATTTATAATAAAAAATATGTTAGAAGGTAGGTTAAACTAACATATTAATGCAACATGAGTAAGAGTAACTACGATAAGGTAGCTTAGCAAATAATTGTAGGAATGATAGCGTTATATTACATTGAAAATAAAATAACAAATCTATTGCCAACATATAATGTAGTTTCCTTCATATCCCGAAATTTTCAACAACAAAAGTTGACAACCCAAAATGATGTGAAATATACCAAAGATCGACCAACATTATAGTTATTAGTAATTATTTATTTATATAAAATTAAATTAAACACTTGAATGTTTCACAATTATTGAATTTAATATTTAAATATGTTTCACCAAGAGTTAAGCGAGAATTCAATCTCAGTTATTATTTATTTAGTTAATTTCTTAATATTTAGTAGTTACTTTTTTGGATAATAACACTTAGTCGAAAGCATTTAGAAGAATGGTGTTCAAGAAGTAGAGGACACAGTTAAATCTGAATCATGATATGTTTATGTACGAGATGTGATCAAAAAGTAAGGAGACTTATTATTTTCATTGAAAAATATTCCTTTATTCATCAATATTCATTTCGTTCCCTTCAAACTAAACCCCCTCAGATACAATACACTTGTACTAACGCTTTTTCCAATCCACAAAGCAGCTTAGTTAAGTACTTTTTGATATAGTCTTCACCTCACCCAGTGGTGGGGTTTTATATGCCCAAGTGTTGCAAAAGTACTTTTGTAAGTTTTTTGATTTTCCGGAACAGAAAAATGTCACAGGGAGCTCAATCCTGTGAATACGGTGGCTGTGCCATAATAACGCTCTTGTTCTTGACCCAAAAAATTAGCAATTTGGGAACAAACGTCGCTGACACACATATAATGCCCAAAACATTGCAATTACAATTAATGCCCGTTGCAATTACTTGATAAGAACCAAATGAGATGCGGATATCATCAGCAACTCCTCTTATGCTGATTTGACGAAAATCATAGTGATATTTTAAGCCGAATTTGAATCTTTACGTTTAAAGGAACGTGAAATAGAGTGTTTTCTTATTTCAAAAGACATTAATTAGTTGACCACAATTTTCATAGCCTACCTACCTGAAGCCCAATCAAAAAAGACAACAAAATATTAGAACTTTAGATCCTCAAGATTATTATTCTTATATTCATATAAAACTGGAACAATATCGTGAAAATATTATTCGCGTTGAATATAATTGGTTTATTTTGAGACGTAAGGAGAGAAAAAGGCAACCCCTTTTCGTTTGTTTGAGCAGTGGCGTTACCAGGGTCAGACTCATTAAACTCGCTAATAAATCAGAGCTTTTATGTCTACCGTGTTTTCATTATTAAAGCCATCATTTATATTACGAACCGAAAATAGAATATTATGGATTAAGGTGTTGTGACTGAATGTGAATTTTCATTAACTTAAAAGGTGCGACCTTGTAGTTGAGCTTATCCTTGCCGTACCCGCAAATTTCTTCAAATTTCCGAGCTTATTCAATTTAATAAACCATCACAATTAAACGAGGAATTAATTACCTAATTTTCTGTAGATGTAATATTAATAAGAGAACGTAGTTAGGTATATATTATTTAAATAAAATTGTTTTCATTATTCTAATAGGGGAGTAATCATTTTGACTCACATCTGTGTGATTTATAGGATAAAAAACACAGGCTTGTTTTCACAAACATTATGTTCATTGCTTGACAATTATTTCTTTGTATTACCCCATTTTCGAAAGCATAACTCTTACGTTTTTTAGAGTTTAACTTTTGAAAAGGGGATAACACCCTGAAACAAATTATTTATTGTTTATAACACCGAATTAAAAGATCGAACACAATCTCCTTCCTTATTTGGATAGACGCTCGGATTTTCATGATTATGACATCCGAGAAAACTCTTTTTATGATGGAGTTAAAAAATGTAATTCGTTACCAGATGGCATAAAGAGCGTGCCAAATCTAAATGTTTTTTTCCAAGAAATTGTTCAATTACTTACGCAAAAGTTAAATCTCAGTATTAAGTTTATAAATCATAATATTAAGTGTATATATGAAATTGAATTTCTAGCAAAAATTGCTAATTGAAAACTTACCAACTCTCAAACAATTAATATAATTTTTGTGAAACCAAGCCAGGTATTTTTTTTCATTATATTGAACAATACTTCACCAAGAGATCAGCGAATGTTCAATCAACTTTATTTTTGTGATTTATTATTTATCGTTTAGTTAGTGAAGTATAACACACACGTAAAGTAATACAAATAAGCAACAGGTCAATCTATTATCAAAATGAATTTCCCTGATAGTGTCAAAGCAGAGCTAACACGGTCTGAAGACATGTGGTTTTCGAGAATGTGTACAGTAAAATTCGACTTCATTTAATTTAATAATAAACTAACTTAAATCAGCTTTAAATTTGTCCCACCAAATTTCGTGCGATAAGTGAAATGATAACTTATTTTGATCGCTCAAATGAAACCAAATGGACATAAAACGGCAGGATGGCATTGCGTGTCAGAAAGTGGACGCCACAATGCAGGAGCAATTTATGGGCATGGTTATCAACCTTAGAGTTGGAGTGAATGGACCATAAGATCGATTTGACTCAACTAGACTTTTCCTTCGGTGAGGTCGTAAGTCTATACGCTATTGGCTGCAGTATTCAAAATTCACATAACCCAGACTATCATCAAAACCATCCGGATCAATGCACCAGTCAGTGGACCACTAGAATCCGTCGTCGCGAACGAAATTGCAGGCGAGATATGATTAAATATGGTATACGTTATTTCACGTGCTTATAGAAAAACCTACTACTATTCAAAGTATTGAAATGAAATATCTGGATTAATTCTCATATCGTCTATATCTACGAGAAATATTTGTTTGAAGATCTAAATTTATCATTGTTTTGACAAAAATTGAGCCAGAAAACAATTGAAGTTTTTGCAAGATTAAGGTTATTTTAAAGCAATAGGCATTTGCTCAAAGATTATAAAATATTTGAGAAAATTATTTATATTTCAAGCACAATATCTAAGTAATTAGATTAAATAAATGTAATCTTAATTTATAAATCATTAAAATAAAATTTAATTCAAAATTAATTTTAAAAAAATTAAAACTTCGAATTAAAAAAAAGATGTAATAGGAAATTTAGCTCAAAATAGCAGGTACCAAAAAACAATATTTTTCAATATATATAATAATTGTTATAAAATGATTTGGGATGGTACTTTCCCTCATGTTAGTTGCCAGCAAATTATAACAGTTTTTCTCAACGCAGGAAAAACTCAAAATTTCTGAAGAGATAAGAGGTCATTTTCACACAAAAATATCATTTTTAATTAATTTTCATTGAAATTGAATTTGGTAGAATCCGAATGGAAACCAATATCATATGAGGTACATTATTGTTAAGTGCAAACATTTTAATTAATTAAAATTAGAATAAAAACATTTACGAACCCCTAATTCACCTTGACGGTTATGAATGTCGGGTAATTTACCATCGAACCGGAAGATGTCGTATTTGTTCGGTGGTACCTTCGGATAAAAACTTGGCACTAAGTAACTAAGTAAAAGCGATTTTATACATCAATCGAAATAACGTTGGAGATATGATTTTGAAGAGTTAATCTTGAGTTCAATGCAATATACGAGAGGGCACTGGGCTTTTATAAGTTCGTATTTAATCAAGCGCAAATCATAACACACTTTTAATGCATCTATACAATGACCTATAACTCTGAATAAGGTAAGGTAAAGGTTGGAATAAGGTCTCGAACTCTTCACCTTCCCTACAAATGAATTCGCTAGCACTGACCTAAGAAAGTGAGTTTTTACAGAGAAACATTTATTTTCTATATTCCAGGTATTCCGAGTACCACTTCTTTTACAGTTGGTTCAGTTAGCATACGAAGACGTACTTCGAAACTCCAATTACGTAATTTGGTGATATTATCTAAAAATTGTTATTAGTATTTGATTGTTGAGAATTTTTACCAAAAATGTAGGACATTGCATTCCATAAGATTAATTCAAACAATATGGATATTGAAATTGATGTGAAATATTCAATTATACAGTTTCTTCGTTTACAAAAATATAGTTCAACAGTGACAGGATATTTATCGCATCCAAAACTGCCAAACTCGTGTCCGTGAATTTCGACAAAGATTCACGCCTCACGTATTCTAGAACTTAAAGAGGTACTCAAGGTACAAGTCAGTAAAGTGCAATCTAGACGTGCTTTTCCATTATAATCGCAACTTTATAAGTCAACATGATTGCAAAGGAAGCTGTTCACGAGCTTCGATAATTTTCTCAATTCTCAAACTCTAATTCTGAAAACTAAAATTCCTTTGTTTCGAATTTCAAGTTCAGAAGTAAAGGGTGTTTTTTTAGAGGTATAGAACTTTAAGTTAGCATTATTGTTGAAGATGGCAACCGATTTAACAGCTGAGAAGTGATTTATTCTCAGTTTGGTTTGGCAATTCATCATGAATAGACTCATGCTTGAACAACGCTTGCAAATAGTGCAATTTTATTTCGAAAATAATGGTTCTGTGCGGAATAAGTATCGCGCACTACGCCCATTTTATCGTTGAATGTTTTCCGGTTGAATGGCGACGTCAACAAATAAAACTGCTGCATTTGGAGTGAAGATAATCCTCAAGTGTATGTCAAAACACCGTTACATCCAGAAAAGCTGACTGTTTAGTGCGCTTTATGCGTTGGTGGAATGATTGGTCCGTACTTCTTCAAAAACGATGATGGCCAGAACGTTACAATAAATGGTGATCGGTATAGAGCCATGAATGCTAACTTTTTCATTCCTGAATTGAACAACCATGATGTCCAGGAGTTGTGGTTTCAACAAGACGGCGCAACATGTCACACAGCTCGTGCCACAATCGATTTATTGAAAGACACGTTTGGTGACCGCCTAATTTCACGTTTTGGACCTGTGAATTGGCCTCCAAGATCTTGTGATTTAAAACCGCTAGACTACTTTCTGTGGGGCTATGTAAAGTCATTGGTCTATGCGGATAAGCCACAAACGCTTGACCATTTGGAAGACAATATTCGCCGTGTTATTGCCGATATACGACCACAAATGTTGGAAAAACTCATCGAAAATTGTACGTCCAGATTGGACTACATCCGAGCCAGCCGTGGCGGTCATATGCCAGAAATCATATTTAAAATGTAATGCCACAAGGTTATCTTTCGAATAAAAAAAATTCTTGTTAATCGAATGATCCATCGTTGTTTTATTGCAATTTAAACTTCTATACCTCTAAAAAAACACACTTTATATGTAATGTTTCCTAATCTAAAATAAACGTTCGGAACGTTCTTATGTAAACCTCTTCCAGTCTGGACACATTCAATTAAACATTCCAATATTCTCGGCAATAACGAAACACACAAGGGTAGTTTTCAATTGTCTCACAACCAGCAATTATCCTGTTCAAAAAATTGTCCACTTGTCTTTTTCACTATGTGAACTAATGAATAATTTAAGATATCCCAAGAAGAAATGAACCAAGAAGTTCAAATTGGGTAATCGAGTAGGTCATGCGTATGTTGGTAAAATTTTCAGCAAACAAACTTAACGTGGAGGTACACCATCGTCCATAAATCACATTTCGATTCTTGTCGTAGGTATATGGTATATCCTCTAGGAGCGCTGTTTACAAGAACTGCCGATGCACTTTTAACTTGTCACCCACAATTCAAACCCGAGCACTCAACGAGAACTGATCTAAAAATGTACTTTTCATTCTTCATGCAGATTTCTATCTGCTCACACATGGTTATTATGATGCTCACAAATAAATTTGTAAGAAATTTGTTTCACCCTTTATCAAAGCACGAACATTCTAAAGAAATAAAGAAATAATCCCTTGAAGTTTTTCCTCAAGTTTATCTAACACTGTCAACAGTGTCAAAAAAGTCAACATAACATTAAGTATCTCATTAAAACTATTCATTCTAAACTTACTCTATACGTATGGTATAACGTAAAACCTGACATGAAATAACATTGTACTGTTGAGAAGAAAACCTACAATAATTGAGCAGCGTAAATCCTGAAATGTTTCAGTATAAACTAATTGAAATTATGGCTGAATGTCGAATTATTTCCGACAGAGGGCGCTCTTAACCTTTCGAAGTGCATATGTCACAATATTTCAACATTTCGTATAGAAATGAAAATTTTTGTCAAGGTAGCATTGATTCACTTACAAGTATCACTTGAACCACGTGGGTGGTCTGAAGTTATTTGTCATCGCCTGAAAAGTTAGTTCATGGTCATGTGGAGGTGTTGTCGGTCAACAATTCGAAGTAGCACGTTGGACGAGAATTGTTTACTCTTCGAATATTATACGCTCCCTAGTGTGCAATATCTTTTTTCGACAGAAATTTTATCTACCATCTAGTGCATGCCATGGAAATATCAATCTGAATTAATTTTTGAGAAGAAGAAATTGAATATCAACAAAGTATATTTTTATATTTCATATGAATTTCTAAAAAATGTTGAACCAAACGAAAATTCCAATAATATGTATATTTTTTCGTTTCACTGAATCTATTTCCATCGATTTAAATAAATGAAATGGTTCATAATGAGAAAAGTGACTAGTTGATTTATTTTTACTTGAAAAATTATATTATGATTTGAAAGTTTTCCTTGTGTAATAGACAACCCATTGTGGGAAGACATTTTCAAATATTTATAATAAGAGAATTATATATTAATATCGTGAACGATGTTATCGAACGATTAAAAACAATAAATTAAAATTAACACACTTGACTTAAGTTTCACTAAATATATTAAAAAATTCTACAAATGTTTCGGGTGATTAACCCATTATCAAGAGTATACAATGTTACTGCTTAACATTGTACATTAACATTGTATACTCATGATAATGGGTCTACCACCCGAAACATATGTAGAGTATTTTAATATATTCAGAGGAACTTAAGTCAAGTGTGTTAATTTTAAGTTATTGTTTTTATCATAATGTTTCACCAAGAGATAAGCGAAACCTCTGAGTCATTTATTAACAAATGATTGTTAAATTAAGTTTTTGAAGCTTTTACAAAGGTTTAGGGTACTTTTCAAAAAGAATTCCTAACAAAAAATCAAAAAATAGAAATGTTATCCTAAATTCCATACAGTATATGATGTAAATTCATTTCCAACTTTAAAATGGTGAAGAAACAAGTTTTCTAGATTTACCAACTTTTATTAAAGATTCACGTATTCAATCTACAAACATTGTAATCGGCATATTTCATCATATCGCTAGTATTGACTACGTCAATAATATTTAGCGGTAAATTTTGGAAGTATCTTTTTAATATCCATAAAATTCTCCTACATTTAGAGCAACATTCGTCAATTTGTATTTAGTTATCTATGGTTATACTCAGTTTTCATGATATATCTGAACTATTTTTGTTCCATTCAGTTACACATTTGGTTTTTCGGTTTATTCATTGGATAGTGAACTTTTAAGTCATGGTTTGAGTAACATAAAAGAGGTATCATTTCTTATCGTCTGAACTGAGGTGAGATTGTTTCACCTCATCATTACACATGATAGTTTACAGGTTAATAAATTTGTTTTTCTTTCGTTTCTTTTCTGTTGTAATGAAGGTAAATTTCAATGAGAACTTATAATTATTATCATTTGTGACAATTTGAAACGTCATCGTAATGACGTTTCACCATTACGATGTCTTTTTCACAGTGACAATCTCTAACTAAAAATGTGTAAATTTGATTGTTTTGTTCACAATTTTATCTTTATGTATGAGAATATGTATTATGAAACATTACATGAAAATTTAAGTCTATCAAACAAATAAGTTAGTTGAATTTTTGAATACTTACATCCTCTATTTTTCCAAAGTCTTCCAAAACTACAATTTTATTTTCACCTTTAAATAAAAATGTCACAGTCTCTATGAAATTATAATCTTCTTTTTAAATAAAACTCCATTTGTTTTATCGCATATTTTATCAATCACCTTTTGAAAATTTATAGACTTTGAATTTCAGACATTTATTGTCGACTACCGATCTAATTTAGACAATAATTTTTATCAGTGTTCAATTAGGCATAGAATTTATTATCTAGAAAAACGTGTTATGGACCTCAAACTTGAAATTCGGAGAAATATTACGCCAAAATTGTGGACAAAGGAAGTATCGAACTGAAAATTGAAAGTCTGAGATCAATTAAAATGTACAAGTCATCCCTTTTTTGAATAGTTATTTATTAATTTCACTTTTATGAAGTCCATCCAGCATGGAAAACCTGAAGGTTGTCGATTTCCGTAAACATGTCGAGGTCGGGCAATACGTATTTGGCGACGAGTCAGTAAATAAGGAAAAGTAAGAAAAAAGGAAAATCAGGAATTTACCTTCAGAGATTTCGTGCGATGATCACGTAATGTATATACTGATTTCCCAAATTCCGTAGCACTTGTTTAAGTCAAGCGACGCGCAAACTAAATGGGCTTAGGGAACGGACGAAGTTTCACCATTGCAACACAAGTTATCGTGTTTGAGGTCAGCGCTACGTAATTACTTGCAAAATCAATCAGATAGTAGCGTCAGACAAAAGGTATATGGAGAAAATCATAATAATAATAGTATATCAAAATTAAAACACTTGGCTTAAGTTTCACTGAATATATTAACAAATCTACATATGTTTCGGGTGGTTAGCCTATTGTCAAGAGTATTCAACAATATTATCACCCGAAATATTCGTATAATTCAGTTATTTCTATTTTATATTAAATAGTCAAAGACTCTCGATGAATATTTTGAAACTGGAATAGTTTATTTAATGAATACATTATCAACTCAATTATAAAATACAACAAACTTGAAACCAGAATCGAGAATTAAATTTTCATTAAATATTAATATTGAGCTCTGCGTCAAAATAAACAAACAGAAACGGAGGTTAAAATATTACGTCGAGCCTTAAATGTTGTAAGACGTATCACAGAATGATACAAGAATCACAGAATTTGTGATATGGTCTCTACTGTAACATAATACACTAAAATACACATATAATATATTCAGTGAAAATGAAGCCAAATGTTTATTATTAAATTTATACTAAACCATGTTTCACCAAGAGATAAGCAAACCATCAAACTGCATTAAAAAGACACACAACGAAAAACTCGCTGTTTTAGTGCAAAAACATTCCTCAAGTTCATAAGAAACATATTTGGTTCGACTAAGAGTGCATGAAGAAAAATTTGAGGCCAAAATATATGAAGGATAGTCAAAACACTACAGGAATCTAAACACAATAAATTCTGAACACATCAGAATCTAAACCTTCCGTAAAAACAGCTTTAAAATTTCTATTCAGAGATCAAAAAATGTAGATATAATTGAGCTGTTCATGATGAAACAATATTTAGAATTTTATCATAATTTAATACAAATACACATGACGACGTTTCGAAGTACTACTTTTTATCAAATGCTGAATTAATACATCATTATTAATTCAGCATTTGATAAGGAAGTAGTACTTCGAAACGTCGTCATGCGTATTTGTATTAAATTATGAGAACATTCTAAATATTGTTTCATTAAGGATATTAATTTTCTCCAAGTATCAGGCCTAATCAATCATCAATTTGAGCTGTTCACTTGAAAATTATAAAGAGCGAACTAATACATCAGTTTAACTTTTGAAAGCGAAGTAACACCCACAAACAATTGCTAAACATTTAATATATTTCTATGAAAAAAGTGCTTTTTATCAACTTCTATGTGAAATGCCGTTTTACAATTAAATCTAGATTTCTGAAAGACAGTTGAAAACAAGATTATGGGTGAAAGAAGGAGAAAGAACATAGAATGACTATGAAAATTTGGAAATTTTATATATTGCTTGCAGTCTACTTATTCTGGTTATTGTGATTATTTCATTTAAGTTAGACCTTACAAATTAAATATTCAAATTAAATAAATGACACGGAGTTTTCACTTAGCACTTATCACTTGGTGAAACATGTTAAATAATATGATCAGTGAAACTTAAGCAAACTGTCTCAATTTCAAACCTCCGTGTCATTTATTAATCATAGTGAGTTCACTTAGAAAATGTTTAGAAGAGATGAAGGTTTTATATAGTACCTACTTTGCCTACTATGTAATTGTTGATTATTTTTCATTATATTTAAACAGTAAGGCCGATATATAAAAAATAATGGAGACCTACACCAGGGGGTCCTGCTCGGAAAATTTACAAAATTTCCGAGCAGTTGAAAGGAAGAAACGAAAAAAGGAATTGAAACTCTGAATGCAGAATTCAATATAGAATCAAAATATTGGACTCGCAAATGGTGTTGCAAAGTTGACTTGAAATATCAAGTTCAAAAAAATGTTGAGATGGTTAGTTTTTGATTATTCTGAATTATTTCCAGGAATTGCTTTTTTCTTGAAATGTTGAAATCTATATTAGGAAAACAACTTGATGAATGTGTCTGCAAAAAATAAGTGATTAAGTAATTTTTCGAAAAAGTTTGTATTTATTGCCGCCTGGAAAGTCAACAGAGAAGAAATATATAGTGGTCTTTTGAATTAATCCCAACACACTTTGAATTTTAGATTATAGGATTCGAACTATACTTTGATATTACTCTTCTAATAAAATGAGATTTTTCATTTTGGGTAAACAAGCTTTTACATCAAAAGGGCCAATGACATGCTTGAAAATATTATATTTTGACTAGTCATTTACATAGTTTGATTTTGAAACGGTATTGAACTGAATGTTTTCTAAATTTACAGGCATTTTTGTATGTAAATACAAAAAAAATGTATAAATCTAAAAAATAGTGTTTTCCTCAAGGTTTAATTGTTGAGATCGATTTTTCACAGAAATAAAGACGAATTACCGCGCCCATTCAAAACCATAATCAAAATATAATTCAACCACTTTTCTCTGGCCCAGAAGAAAGAGAACTGAAAAGAAACAATCGGCTCCAAAAGAGCCTGTGTCAGTTTTTATTGCAGATAAGATCGTGAGGCCCGTTTTTGGAGATGAGCGTTGGACAATTTTCATTCCTACAAAAGGAAACAATCAACGGCGAACGTCAAACAGCAATCTGATTGTAGCATTCTACGAAATCGAGAAAGAATATTTAGTTTCGTCGGAAAAGTGAGTTTTATTTCAGAGAGAAAAAACAAAATTGACGAAATAAATGTGTTGGATTTCTTTCCTTATTCATTTTGTTCTATCTTCCCAAGCTTGAAAGAGACTGTTGAATGTCTAACCGAAGCGGATTTGTAAAAAAATTCGTAAAACCACCAACGTCTTGATGTGTTTAACATAAAGAGGGAGAAAAATTTGAGTAAAGTATCAAGTAAAACGTGATTTTACTTGATAAGTAAAATCACGTTATATATTCGATTATTCCAGGTAAAATTACAGATTTATCGAAGAATCGATAATAAGAGAATTAATTAAAGTATTATAGAAATTTGTTATAAATATGGCATTATTAATATGTATTCAAATAAAAAGTCACGCGTATTTTTCACGATAAATTATGTAACAGTGACTTAATAACTTTATGTCTTCGACGAATTAAATCGATAATACAAGGTCAGAAGGAGCCGTGTTTGATTGACGGTTTTTAGTTGCGTCATTACAGGGGTGCCCTTCACCTAGCAGGCTTAACACTATCGTTAGGCATGGCAGGTCAGAACATCTGCATCCAACGTAATTGGATCGGATCCAGAAATGCGCTCGTAAATATTCGACGCCACAAAATCATAGAAAAGCCGTTCCTACTCTTGTTATTACCTTATTCAATGTTGAAGGTATATTGTCCATTATCCTCAACGTTATTACCTCGAGTCAAAATGAAAATTTACGAAAATAAAACGAAAATATGAGCCTTGAAGTTATCTTAAGATTATCTATAGAGATTTGAATCGGCAGTGTGCAGATAGTTATTATATATTATAGATGAAATGTAGACCCACAATAAGCGTAGAGTATTTCACTTAAATGTATGATGAAAATTGTTTCGGTTTCAAAATTAGTCCTATCCTATGTCTTCTCGTTTACTGAATGCAAAAACGATCATTACAAGAACATATTAGCTCTATCTTTAGAAATACAAGCTACTTTTTATATTTTATAAATTCTTCTTTTTCAATTTACGGAAAATTTATTTTTGAAATTATCAGCATTGTAAATTGTCAAAATACACATAAATTTTATTTGTCAAATTATAATCCGACTGCCAGAAGATTACTAAGTGTGAAATTATTGCAGTTACGGTGAAATTTAAAGTATTTCGTGCATACAATCTTGTTTTGGAGTGTTTCAATAAGCATACATAACATAATAAGCATAAGCATAGTTTATAATTTTTGTTACATTTGTTCTTGTTATAATAATTGTTGTATTATTTAAATCTTGAAAGAGAAATTTCCTAATAAGTGATGCAAAAGTCAACGAAGACATCTTTGTTGGGCCACAAATACGTGAACTCGTAAGGAACATTGCATACGATTTAGTTTTGGAAGGGAAAAAAGGGAAGCTAGGCAAACTCTCAAGGGATACATGGATTTTTAGGCAACGAGAGAGAGATGGTAATATATAATTTGATTTATACCAGGAATGCAACAAGTTTTCGTCATTTTAAGAAAATATACTTATCCTCTACACTATATTTCACAAAAAAATTATGTAAGTAATCCGTACTCAAAACACAACACAAGTTCGATTCGATTAAATCCGTACACAAAAAACACTTCGTTTTTATAATTTGATATTATGAAAATTGATGGATTAGAACTGAAATCGTAAAATATTCAACTTCAAACTACGAAAGTCTTAAACAACACAAAAGTGATTTCGTTTCACTGAAATTTGTAAACAAACTAAACACTTTGTTGTTTATAGTTTGATGTTGAGATTTCAACTAATTATCAACATCAACACATGTATTACACAATTGAAAAATATAGAAATTATACCAAAAGCTCAAATTATTCAACTTCAAACTGCGAAAGTTTTGAGGAGCGTCCTATTTTCATTAGTATACCAGCTCAACTAATGGCGGGATTGTTAGACCACTTCGGTTCTATGACGGATATTCATTTCATGGCCTGTACTGAAGTTGGCTGTGCAAAAGCTCTCATTTAAACCATAGATGTATAGAATATAACCTCTAATTACCCGAAAAACAATGTTCAACAATTGTCCTATATCCTAAACAAAGCCTTTCATAACCAATGTCAACATATTGAATTACCATAATGGTTTATATACCTACATAATATCTGGTGTGTTCAAATAAACCCGTAGTATTCTGTAATTTTCCAATTAATATAATATATGCAAAAATTAGTCGAAACTTCCCAATATATCATCTCACAAGGTCATTAAGAACGATTTCCTTCTAACGACATACTTGTTCCAACATCGAGTTGAAAATAAGATAAATAATTTTTGGAACAGTTATTGATTCAATAAAGAACTAAATTAAGTTATTGAAATGTTTAGAAGAAGTTTTTTTTTAGTAGTCTGAACAAAATTGAGCTTTTTCACTAATTTTGAACACGATTGAACTGAATTTATAACCTAATTTGTGGTTGAAAACTTATAACGTTTTATGTAATTTGAGCAGACTAAATATTCGAAGTTGTTCGTGTTTTACATGGGGGCATTTGGGGTCAATTTAACCATTAGAATTGAATGAACTGTCTAGGAAATTCGTGATAGTACATGCAGAAATATACACGTATGTGCTGTCTAGCTTCTTTCTCTTTATATCACCGATGGGGATAATAATATGTCAGATAGCAATCATACCAACGAACAATTTGCATGGAATATCCTGGTGAATGTAGAATATAAACCAAAACAAAAGTTGAAAACTAAATATGGAAGTCTACATCAATAATTAAAAAATGCTTTTTTTAATATCAAATACTTATCATTTTTTTTATCTAATCACTTTTGTCATTACAATCTGGTCACAGTTGACCAATTAGCAATTTTATTTTCACCTAATTTAATAATAAACTTAAACTAAGGATCATGTTAACTAACTCATGAGCTTTACTCAGATTCTATGCGTATATAACAGTTACACTACTTCCGTTCTTTTTATCTCAACATGAGTTTTTCAACGTAGCTTTGCGTCTTGGTATCTCAAAATATTTTGCTGTATTTGAGTGTATTACGAGGTTATAATTGATATGTATTGGTATGTGATGCCATTTTTCATATGTAAACGTGTACAGATTTATTTTCATTTAGTATATTTCTCCATTTCTTAGTCCAGTGTATTATCTTATTAATTACCGTCTGGTTCTTTTCAGTGGCTTCTGGATTTTTTTTCCATTGCTGAATGAAAGAATGTGATAAAATTTGTATTAATATTCTTGAAACAATACAAATTCATGAAATTTATATGGCTTGATATGAAAATGAAAAATGTGGGTATCGATTAAAATGAAAAAAGTCATACCCCAAAACCAGCCAAAAAACATAACTTTTCTTCCATTCAATGAATTCAAATTGGATTTATCTATTTCTAAATTGTGGTCTGGAGTGATTTATAGAACCAATTTTGTTTCCGTAAGTCTAAACTGTCTGTAATTTTGCCAAAAAATTGTCTATATTCCCAATTACTTGAACTAGGTATGTATTAAGAATATCAGATACATGCTCACTCTTATCAATATCTTGTGAAAATTTTTCAGTTTGGCAAAGTGTCCAGATAAAGACAAAATCACCAGAAAAAGTGTCGAGAAAAATGTCAAGATATTATCCATTCAGTACACTTCCTCTATCTTCACAGCTTTCTCAGACTCGATAGTCATTGCAGCCTCGGGGTCATATTTTTTCATTTCCACTTTATAATTCACTCACCGCTGGGACAAGTTATCATTCACTATTAATTAAGTCACCTGTTCACACATAAATGGAATAGCTGCTTTTGCTTTTATTGTTGGCTACAAAAACCGTGAAATGAAAACACTGAGTAAAATGGAAACGTTCATGTTTTCCAGACCTTTATAGAGCTGCAAACGTTTCCAACCCCGACGGAATAACGGGCTGTGTCTCGAAAGCAAAAATTAAGTATATGTATATTCTGAAGAATGTTCTCTCAAAGACCAATCGAACTTGAGTCAAATACTGCTCTGGGTCACTTTTTTAGTTGTGACGCAAGTTCCGTGACTACTATCGTAAGTCGAGACTTACATCACGAAATAAAACATTCTAATGAATATTTCAATGTATTTCCAATTACTCTGTCTCGACTACAATTTATTTACCCTTTTATCCACAGAAGTATAAATTTATACCATGTGGTACCAATGGGGACTACTGTATTTTGTCTTACCAGTTGGTGCACACACTGATGTAATCAATGTGTGTACCGTATCAGCTCAGAAAATCCAAAAAAAATGTCATCTGAAGGTATAAATGTTATAGACTTAGGGAACACATTTAAGATTCTAAGTAGGATTATGATTAGGATCAAATTTGGTACCAGAAATAATATTATTATGTAAATAACCTAAAATGCTAAATAAAAATTAAAAGAAATCAATAATAGTGTCTTTATTTACTAATCAACAAAATGATGTAGATACATTTTGTTTATCCTACCACTTTAAATGATATATTTTGGTTATTCCGCTCTCAAAGCATCGACATTCATTGATCCGTATCTTTTATCTCAACTTTTAACGATTATTGAAACAATTTAAAACACTGATTACTGAAAAAACAAATAAACTCGTTTTAAAAGCTGACAAAGTGAAAATTCACGGTAGTAACTTTTGATTGTTGTCATTTCTTAGACCTCACGCTATACCAGCGCCTCTAGCGGTGAAATCACACGCGGTAGTCCCCATTCGGGTTACATCTACTTTATAGGAAATATTTTCCAGGAGAGGATTGATTGTAGAAAGAGCAATACTAATATTTAAGAAAAAATTCAATGCAAGTATTAAAAATCTGAATTTTAGTAAAATATCGTACTTCTTTCGAGCATGCTTGTCGGTTTATCGATCAGCATAATGGTGTACACAAGCTTGCTCAAATTGTAAACCAACCTTGACCTAAAGGAAAAGCCCGATGTTCCATGTAGTTAACAACAATGTGCCAGCTGTGGAATAAGGATAAGGTTACAGTTGCGTGGCGCCTCTCTTTGTAAAAGCACTCGAGTTGTATCAATCGAAGCTGTAAGCTTTCATTTCAATATTCTTTCGAATACAATGGTGATACCTACGCCAAAAGACTATATGATCAATCAATTTTTTGAAACATATTGGAAAAACCTGTCAACATATCGTACCTTACTTTAAAACACAGCATAAGTCATTTTTATCAGCTTTACAGGAGTCCAAAACAACACCGAGTTAAGAGACATTCTATTGGCACATTGTCGCTACTTTTCGAATTACAATTTCTGATTTATTGAAATCTACTTAGTGTTAAGAATGATTAGACCAAAATGATATCCGGAGACATCGAAATGTCAATATCGCTTATTTTCAACTCCAGCGGTATTATAGGATATGTGAATTTATTGTTGTTCGTGTTAATAATAATTCCCCACTTTGAATCTTGCTCTATTCTATTATTCGGTTTGACCAAAGAAAACCTTAGCAATTACAAAAATTACAGAGTAGAGCTATGCGAACAATCACAAAGTGTAATTTGTTTTGTATGTCATTCGATATCGGAATAAGAACATAATGTTTCCTTATTAAAATGTAGGATCTGATCCTGTGTAAGGTGGTCAAGATTAATTTCCGATAAGAATATAAGAATTCTATTCAAGCAAATTCAGCAAATTATATTCTCAGTGTCTAAGACAAAAACAATTGTTTGATTAGTATGGTGTTTATATCTTAATTTCAAAAGGGACGTCATTTATACAGGACAAAGAGGATTTGAATATACTGGAACATATTTAAAGAGCATTTGAAATCATATCCATACCAAAAATATGAATTCAACCATAGTTAATTATGATTCAGATAATAACCATAGACTCCCGGAAATTTCGAATTCTTTAGTTAAATTCATAATTTAATATAATAATGTAGATAAATAGGTCTGTTACAAAATTGAGCTAGTCTTTATGTATATTGTATCGTATTACCTCCAAGATATATTACGAATTCAGCCAGATCACAAAAAATCTTTGAAAAAAGGCCACAAAGATTTTCTCTTTTGAAATAAAGATATAAAACATTAACGAAAAAAACTTATGTATATTATGTCCAGTTGAGATATTGAAATCTTATTTAATGTAATTGTAATAATATACTTATACTATACTTTCAATAAAAATATATCAGTACATCTCTATTATATTAGACATGCGAATACCAGTTTATAACCATTAATTATGTGAAATCGGATATAATTACAAAGAGATATAATGCGCAACTTTAAATTGACTAAAATAATTCAATTTCCATTCGTATCTACAAAGTCAATTGGTTATTAGCGTGGGTCAATTTGTTTAGAGTTCAATGAAGCAGTTACTCAGTCCATTATTAGCACATTTAGCTTTGCCATTCTTGATAGTAATTACTCAATCATTAATTCTTTATGGACAGCATAGGTGTATTTTGATGAATATATGAAATGACGGTTTTACTATTATGTATGCTGAGAAATATAAATGCATCTTCTTCATAATATATTATTATTAAAACTATTGTTCCTCATGAGGAAAGCGATTGAACTTGAATTCGCAATTCTTAGTGCATTTGATTCATCTTTTTTGCCTCCCAAAAACGCTTCATTCTCTCGGAATGATTTCTTCCGTTCATGAATCCATTTTATTCCAGATTAACGCGTTGATTTTCGCCAAACTTCAAATGCGTGATTTTATTAGTGCGATCTTCGAGATTTTTTATATTTATATGTAGTAGATCTTTTTGGACTTTTTTAGCCACTATGTTCCGCATTTGCTCTTTATAATTATCCCTATTAAATTAAAAATTTATCTTTATAATTAAAAATCCATGAAATGATATTGGATGATCGAAGAATGAAAGTACGTGAGTTGGCTCATGCTGTAGGTATCTCAACTGAACGGGTACCTACATCATATTTTACACGAATATTTGGACATGGGAAAACTCTCCGCGAGATGGGTGCTGCGATTGCTCACACTCGACCATAAGCGCAATCGTGATGTTTAGCGCCGTTTTATTACTGTGGACGAAACATGGATCCATCACAACACGCCAGACAGCAAGGAACAATCGAAACAGTGGGTTGCTCGGGGTGAACGTGGACCAAAAAAGGCCAAACAGAGTCTGTCAGCCAACAAGGTCATGGCCACAATTTTTTGGGATGCACGCGGTATCATTCACATTGATTACCCCGAAAAGGTGAAATAATCACCGGCGAATATTATTCAAAGCTTTTGGACAGATTCGACGTTGACTTGAAGCAAAAACGGCCGTATTTGGCGAAGAAGAAAGTGCTGTTTCATCAAGACAATGCACGTGTGCACACTTGTTTAGTCACGATGGCCAAAATCCGCGAATTGAGATACGAACTGCTACCCCATCCAGCATATTCTCCAGATTTAGCCCCTTCGACTATTATCTGTTTCCAAACCTAAAGAAATGGCTGGGTGGTAAGAGATTTGAGTCTAATGAAGAAGTCATTACCGAAACAAACGCGTATTTTGGGAGCCTTGAGAAAACCTATTATTTGGAGGGTATAAAAAAATTAGAAAAACGCTGGACTAAATGTATCGAGCTGAAGGGTTTTTATGTAGAAAAATAAAATGTTTATTTGCCGCAAAAAAAATTTTTAATCAAAAAGTCACGGACTTACCAAACCGCCCTCGTACTTAAGACAACCAGAACAAAAATGAAGGGCAAATAAGACTTTAAATCCGGAGGTTGGCTCCTCGAATTTCTTTTAATTTAAGAAGGTTAATCAATTTCCATCGGAAATTAGTATTTGCTATTTTAGGCGCGCTTCAAATATGAAGCAGGAAATTACGGCATCACGCTGATTTACGGTTTCAATTTTACCTAATCAGTTTATTGTTGACCTACTTTTTCACTGAAGATGGCGTCAAGAAAACCAATAAAATACTGATAATTTGACTATGATCTTCATTCTATAATTTGATATACAGTAAAAGCTCTTTATTCGCGGCGTATACATTCCGAAAACATGCTCATATGCGATGGTAATTTATATGGGATTATAGGGGATACGTTCCTGAGTAACGAAATGAAAAAAAGTATAAAAAAAGATTAATTTGAATGAAGTTTTTGATCATATTGATCAATAATTATGTTCAGGCTTAGGTAACAGTTCAAAAATTTTGTAATTTTTTCTTTCTTGGCAGTTTTTAAAGGTTCATCCAATTCAGACTGATATTAAGCAATGACTCTAGCAATTTGTCTTTAAAATAAGAGTTCGTTCCATAGACGAATCTGTTTTCATAAATAAAAACACAATGCTCATTATAGCCATTCTTACACCTTCACTAAGAATTTTCAAATTGAATGTCACGTTTCCTGTGCTCGTTGAAGTCCCTTTCTCAATAGGATGTGATTTCAACATTTCCTCCAAGTCAGGTTCAGTCAAATCTTCATCGTGCGATTCAAGCAACATCTGAATGTTACTTGATTCTATCTGTTCGAACCACTCTCGTCCTATTCCATACGCAATTTCAGCTGTTTGCAGTCAAAGTTTGAATGCGCAGAGATTTTTCGTCATTTTCCGCAGTCAGAGAAGGCCACAGTTTTTTCAGGCATGAATTCAGGTGTGACGAGTATGGCTTCAGTTCTTCTAATGATTCTTTATGTTTACTGTGCATTTTGCTATGTCAAAATCCTTCCAGCATTCGATAACATTCATTATCAGGATCACATTCCATATTATCCAATGTGATTTTGAAGGTTGATCTAATGTAATAGAGCCTGGATTATCCCTTGCTCTATAGGTTGAAGCAAGCCGTCACGTTGGGAGGAAAAAATGTCACTTTTATATTTGGATACATAATTTAAAATTCGCGAGGTTGACCTGGTGCATTATTCTAAACTAGATCTGCTTCAAAGTCTAAATTCTTTTTTTTTTTAAGTTTCAACTTTCCAAACAAAAGTTCCTGAACATAGTATAACCTACTTTAGCTATCTAATTATAGATTTGTACATCTTCGATCTCACACACACAAAATGTATACCTGCGATTAACCTCTGGTTCAAAACCTAAGTAACTACTATGCGAGAACTGAAAGTTAATGAATTGTACCACACCACAGTTAGCTACAGTGAAGATGGGGTGAGTTAATTAACTAAGAAAAATTTAATGCCAGGCGCCAAAGGCTTGAAAGTTCTCGGTACAATTCAATTGGTTTTCTGAAGGATCAAACAACAACTCCACCAGATCTAACAGTTCTTAATCTTAGTTCTCCCTAACAGTAATATCCACTTGGTCCAATAAATGATGATATTATTATATATAGTAAATATAAAAAGAAATTAAATATAAAAGAAAATTAATAAATTGAAATACTTGAAAGAGAAATCGAAACAAATAAAACATAAATTAATTCTCTCTTAACTAAGAGGACTTAATCGTCACAATGAAAGAAATATATATAATGAATGTTTGAATAAAAAGGAATATTTAGCATGTAAATTGAACAGTTGTTGAATAAAGTAAGCTCAAGGTTAATAAAATAAATATAAAATCAAATATCACAATGTCTCTTCAAACAATGTACTGAAATACTCTCACCACACCAAGGGTACTCAAACTTCCAGTTTAGGCTCAAGGATCTTCTACCAAACCTTCTCCAAATGGTAATTCTCAATAATTCCAGTACACAAAAACAAAACGGAAAAATCCAAAAGGATTTAGAACGTAAAAATGAAAACGAAAAACGGAAAACGTAAAATGAAAAACCGCAAAGTTGTAGTGTGCGGTTTACTGTGTATCAAGAACACGTACTCTGATCCCCTGAAGGGTACTTCTTCTGGTCACAAATTCCAAAAAACTAACAATGCCAGAAGAATTTAACGATCATCAAATAATCCCAAATACTAGATACTTCTTCTTTTCTTCAAAACAAAATTCCATAAAAGAAAAAGTATATAATTGATGAACATCTCAACACGTCTCCTATCTTTATAATAATTAATATCTGATAACTTTTCCAAAAAAAAATACCAGCCAACTTTTTTTACAGTTTCAGGTTAACTTTCCAATCATCTTACAAAGAACACAACATGACAATCAGACCTACTTAACATTAGGACGAAAGAGTACCAACCTAACCTCACAAAACTAAACTCTGACGAAAAGATATGACAATTAACAAAATTATAACGTTATAATAGTTTTAATAAATAGATATTAGATTCGCGAACAAAGAAGTCTATTGCTGCGAATATAGGAATTTGGTCGCATTTTTTTAATACGCGAATAGTGAACACGCGAATAAAGGAAGCGCGACTAAGAAGCTTTTAGTGTACCTACTACTTGTAAAATGAGATTGAAACACTCAATGATTTCAACTCGGCGAATATAGTTGAAATTGAAGACGACATTTAACCTATACCATTATTCCATTATTTGACTTATATTTTCAACTGGTTGACTAGTATTCGGCTAGTGATAGAAATTCGACCATAATCACAAAACTTTCAAGAAAACCTCAAGGAATAGTGATACGATTTTCAATTCGAGCGGAATCTGGCCAACATTTATTTATTTAAGAGAAAAATGGTTGATGAAAAACAATATCAGGCGATGAACAAAGTTGAAAAAAGGTTGATTTGTTTTATCTGTAGCTGTGTTTAAAACGAATGCCTACGAACTAAGTAGTACTTGATATATTTTTCGAATCATTATTTCTCCATTGCTTGAAATTATCGTATAATTTCAATAAAGAATAACTCATAATATGCAGTTCGAACATTGAAATTACAATTGTTTTGTAATTCAGTTATACAATTAATAAAAATTTCGAAAAGTTGCAGCACCAAGTGAAAAACTGAATATTTCTGATATTTCCTCTGCATACATTCTGTGATTTTTGAAATACATTTTGAAGTTTTTTTCAACAATTAAATAAGTTTCTCTTAAATTTTCAACTAGGTAACTATTGTTATACACGTGACGTTGGAAATGATGATAGGTGCAAAAATTATTTGATAGATTATAGTGTAAGATAATGATGATAACCTTAACTTTTGTTTTCAAATAAAAAATCTATTGTACTTTATCTGCACAACAAACCATTATCACTGGACAATATACTACAAAAATATCACATATATGACAAAAATATTTCATAAAATGATGTAACAATGCCCAATCGATAGTTTGAATAACAATAAATAGATAAATACTCGTAGTCATTAATCGATTGTGCTAAAACTAAGTAGTTTTTTGATTTTTACTATAATTTAGTTGAATATAACATCGTAACAATATTGTTTCGCCAACACAGTGGCTTCATCAGATGTAGATGATAAACACTTTATAATCTACATGTGATGAAGCCACTGTATTGGCGAAACAATATTGTTATGTTTAACTAAATTATAAATTAAAATTAACACACTTGACTTAAGTTTCACTAAATATATTAAAAACTCTACATGTGTTTCGGGTGGTTAACCCATTATCAAGAGTATACAATGTTACATTAACATCGTATTATATTGTGACTCAGTAACATTGTATATACTCTTGATAATGGGTTAGCCACCCGAAACATATGTAGAGTTTTCAATATATTTAGTGAAACTTGAGCCAAGTGTGTTAATTTGAATTTATTATTTTTAACGTAATGTTTCATCAAGAAACAAACGTGTCATTTATAATTAAATTATAGTAAAAATCAAAACACTACTTAGTTTTATTTGAATTACTCATAAAGGGCCCGGAAAAAAGTTCACCTATGGTTTGAAATACAATTTTTTTTCATTTTTTGCTTTTTCATTCAAATTGCTAACATTTGATTGTCTTGTGTCACTTTCTGCTTCTGTTTTCCATCTTTCTCTTGGCCTCTACTCGTTTTCTTCCTCCTACATTACACACCATTACCATTTTAGGAATTCTGTCATCATGATTCCGCAAAGCATGTCTGTCCAATCCTGACATATTATGCTTCAACTATATTTCTCACACAGGGTTTTTTGTAAGATGATATTATATTCCTTTGTGTGTTCGTCTCTTCCATACCCCTTCCTCCATTTTTCTTCCAGTTAGTTTTCCCAACAGTTTCTCTCACAGACGTCTAATTTTTGTTCGTGTTCTTTTTCAAAGTCCACACTCCACTTCCGATTATGGGAATTAAGATTATGGGCCAGATAAGCGATTTACATAAATGTATCTTTAGTTTTCTTGATACTTCAGCTTTTTTAACACTGGGTTTAGTTCTGTCAGTACTGTTACCTGCTAATGTTCTTGCGTTTGCAAATAACAAACTGACTGAATATGTCACATACTTAAATTATGGATGACTAGCTCTGATAGTCAACGTAGAGTTACTAAAAATTCTAAAGGAGTATGACGTGTACTTGGGTAAGCCGATCTGGTGGTTCAGATACACTAATATAGCTTTGTGTAAAGCCTATGTCTAAGCTTTACTAGTAATTCAGTTTTAATGACTTTCGAACATAAGGGAATATTTGCATATTCGAAATTTCTGGGGATTATTAGCTGAACCTTGATTAAATAAGGTTGAATTCATATTTTCAGTATGTATATGATTTCAAATGTTCTTTAAATCTTGTCCAGTACATTTAAATCCAGTTTGTTCTGTATAAAAGACGTTCCATTTGAAATTAAGATATAAACACCAGAGTAATCAAACAAATTTTTTTGTCTTAGGTACTGAGAATATAATTTGCTGAATTTGCTTGTATAGAATTCTTATATTCTTATCAAAATTAATCTTGGCCACCTTACACAAAATCATATCCTACATTTTCATAAGGACATATGTTCTTGTTTCTACGCCAAATGACATACAAAACAAATTACTTTTCAAAAAATGTTCCGTTTGGATATATTTCAAAAGTTTTGAGAGAATTGAAGTTCAAAAAATTTCTTCAATTCTTTCAGTTGAGAACGACAAGTATATTATGTATTGAGATACACGACTCAATTCTGAAGAAATTCGATATTGAAGTAGTTTGGCAGTAGTTCAAATTGAAAGGAAAAACTCGTTGTCGCTGCTACACTACGATACTAAATATTAGATAATGTGATAAGACAACATCCAATATTGTTTTCAAAACACAAACATCATTATAGTGACTTGTCGATTCTGTGTAAAGGTACCAGACTAAAAATTTATTTTGAAGATAAATTCGATGTTGAAGTAGTTCAATTCCAGTAGTTCACATTGAAAGGAAAAACTCGATGTCCATGCTACACTACGATACTAAATATCATATGTGATAAGACAACGTCCAATATTGTATTCAAAACACATATATAGTGACTTGTCTATTCTGTGTAAATGTACAAGACTAAACATTAATTTTGAAGATAAATTCGATGTTGAAGTAGTTCAAATTGAAAGGAAAAACTCGATGTCGATGCTACACTACGATACTAAATATTAGATATGTGATAAGACAACGTCCAATATTGTATTCAAAACACAAACATCATTATAGTGACTTGTCGATTCTGTGTGAAGGTACAAGACTAAAAATTAATTTTGAAGATAAATTGAATGTTGAAGTAATTCAATGCCAGTAGTTCAGATTAAAAGGAAAACCCGATATCAATCTTGAACTACGATACTAATTATTAGATCATGTGATGAGACAACGTTTAAGATTGTATTGAATACACAAACGTCATTATACTGACCTGTCGTAGATTTGTGGCTGTTCACATTGTGCAGGAACACCCTACAAGGATACCACATCTCGAGGCCCTAACTAAAATCCCTAGACGAAATCACTTCACTCATAGAGAAGCACGTCGGGCAAGAGTCAATCGCGACTAACCGACGAACCATCCAAAGACGGCAGTCAAAGTGTCAATTTGGTTTCGAATTAACGGTTAGATGGACGTGTGCCGGCCTCAATACGACAAAAACAATAGGACGAATGAGGAATTTGAGACGAGGTATCGATTAATATTGGCAAACAACCATCGGGAAACGATGCTATGACAGATATGCGATCACTGGATCAGCTGAATTCGATGCACGACGTCAGGGCGACCATTAAGCAATCAGTCGGTTATCATATTTATCAGACCAGACGGCTCTGATATTGCTTATTAGTTCAGGTGTGTCGAACTTTCAGGCAGCAAAATACGTGTATTCGATAAATGATTTAATTTGAAACAATTTACTGAATTTATATTCCAACTAGGATGGATTAGCTCGTAGACGATTTTATGGAAAACATCGACACTTATTAACGAGTGTGAATAATTTATATAATTGTGTCCTATATTAGCATTACAACGGGAATTAGTGAAATGTCGGAAAACCGTCAACACTTAAAAGTGGCGAACTAGTTCTTCTGTTATGGGAAAGCTATCGTCTGAGCTGTTTACTAAACTTCAACTACATGTAAAATCTATCATTACTTAGCCTTGAAATAATAGGAAAACATTTCATTATAGAATGAGAATTAAATTTTTATTTACGAGTGGGTAGGTACACTTGAATATTGACGATTTTTTTGCATATATTTATATATATGCAAAAGTTATATAACTGATAATGAGCATTCTTTTGTCGTTTGGGTGTTTGTGTTTGTTTATGATTTAAGTAGTTGAATGATGAAAATTGTTGGGTAATGTACACTAATTAAAAGGCCATTGGCCGTTCGGAACTGGCGTTAAATTGTAGGTCCAATAAATTTAAAGAAATTGTCATGTTAGACTAAATTATAGTGAAAATTACAAACATAGTTTTATTAGAATTATGTTGTTGAATATTTATCAAGTATCAGTCCAATCGATTAGTAATATGTTGACAGTTGACACCTCATTGGTGATCTTTTCTTACCAATAACAATAAACAGAATAAAAAAGGAACAGAAAATACCGTTTTTGTTGCTGAAAGTCAGTTGCTAGTCAGTCTATCTATAATGTCAAAATTCTTGGAATTAACAGCTTCTGCCTGAAAAAGTGACGTTAATCTCTCAATGTTTGGTCAATATAAAGTAGTGTTGAGTAGGACAAACACGAGGCGCTTCATTTGTTCCGGACATGACGTCAAAATGTAAGAGTGCCTCGAAATTTAAAATTGCACTACTTCAATTTTTTTGTCGCGGTCGAGCGAGGCAGACAAACGACAAGCACGTCACGTGATCACGTCACAGTCGTGATTACAGTCGTTTCTTTATTATATTTCCATTTTATAATAGTTTGTTTACTTTTTTATTTACACACTAGCAGCCCGCCCCGTGACGTCGCCCTCGGGTTTTTTTCGATAATATCGAATAAACCATATCACACAGCGCCATCTAGTCGTACAAATTCAAAGATTTTTTATATTACTTATATTTTGGATAATTCACCGCATCTATAAATTATAGCCTATTTGTTATTCTGATGTAAGTATAAGTTATATTCTTGTAAAGTTAAATTAAAATCCATTCAGTAGCTTTTGCCTGAAAGAGTAACAAACGTACATCCATCCACCCTCACAAACTTTCGCGTTTATTTTAAATAGGTATATTAGGTAAGAAATTTTATAATCGTAATCATTTGGTTAGAGTTACCTAACAGACTAAAAACACATAAAATTCATTTTTTATACTTGTAAGATTTATAATTTCAAAATATTTGTACTAAACAAACAAATGACATGACAAAAGCACGTCGCGTGTGACATTTGAGGCGCCAAAAGGCGCGCATATTTCGTACTATAGTAACTTCAAATGGTTCAGTACGCCTCGCCTCATTTGAAGTGGGACATTGTACTGGCTCAGGACAAAAAAAGAGGCTACGCTTACAAACCCTTTTTCAAGTCGTGTCCTACTCAACACTAATATAAATACATTTCTTCACTCACTAACATTAAAATAGAAACACAAAAAATATTTTCTGTTCAATTTTAAAAATTTTATATATAAATAAAAATTGTTTTCACTAACTTTGTCCTGATAAGTAAAAAAACAAAAAAAGGATTATCGTTTTCGGTGGAGCCCTTCGTAAGAAGTTATGTACCTACATACATTTCGACCATTAATTTTTAGTCATATAAATAGGAAAAACAGAAAAATTATCAACTTATCAAAATGATAATGGCAATAGATATTTAATAGTCAATTTGTACCACCGTTTCAACATTCGATAAAATTGTCACATAGTTATATCAATTTACAGTGTTCCATAGATCTCTCTGGAAATTCTATTCAATCATTCCAGTACAATGAAAACAAGAAACGAAACTCAGCGAAATATAAAATCTGCCAGGTATTAAAATGAAGATTTTGTTCATATATATCGATTTCAAGTGTAGCATTACTTCATTGAAGGTTTTCCTACTATCGAAACATTTCACTTGGATTTTCTACCATAACAACTCCTGAATTTGCGGTTTTCATTATATCAGATTCCTTGAAACCCTGCAAATGAAAATCGATTTAAATTAGCACGTTATGCATACAATACCATTCCAAACTAGTATAGTCAACGCTCGAACTGTATTATCATATATATTCCGAAATTTACATTTTAAAATTTTGTGTAGTTATTTGAAACATCCACTTTTAATTTCGTTTAAAAATGTTTTCTTGTTGAATATTTTTCTTTGGAATATTTTATTTGGGATCTTTATCTTAATCGAAAATAGAGTGTTCGAAATGGCAGACAGTTCATTTGTCTACTGTTTGGGGAAGGTCGCGAAAAAGAGTCACAATTGATTGTCAAGGCCATCTCATAATGCTGACTGACAGAACCTGTCATTAAGAGCCTCTATAGTCATGCTAATTGGAAGAGTATTTTTCAGAATGATTTCTCATTCTTCTCCTTGAAAGTAGAAATGAGTACGTATTTGTCCGTCTACCGATTCTGTTCTGTAGACGAGGAAAATTTGTCATCATCTATATATTCAGTGGTTGTCAATGCTATCTCTTTCACTCTATCTATGGGTTTATAGCAGTTGTGCTATAATATTCTATGAGTGGAGATACTAAACGACATTATTATTGAGAATTATATATTTTTGGTTATTTACAAAGAGCGAACTATTGCACACGTGGTTGTTGTTGTTGTTACTCGATGGAAGCGAGAGAGACAGGTTGTTGTGCATAATGAAATGACAGTCAATGACATATCACAGAATATATTATATATCAGATACTGATTCTGAGATATGTCTTTGCATCGAATGACAATGACAATATCCCTACAGGTTTTCATTCTTTCAACATGGTCTTTCCATACTTTTCTTTTCCTTTTCTTTCAATCAACCAAGTCCAGTATTTCTCTTATTAATTTTCGGGTTTGTCTGTTTCTTAGACTGACATCTTCGATTTTTCTTAGATTCTAATTCAAATTTGTACAATTTGAATTTTTGGTACTTTATCGTAATTTTAATACTCTAATATTTTTTAATTTTAACTGTATGGTATTATTTGTCTCTGGTCATGGACCCATTGAGTAGACTCTTATACTATTCATACTCTAGCTTTGTATATTCATATTCTGTCTATCTTATTAAGATTTTTGGCTGGTTATATCAACCCCGAGATATTTGAATCTCCTTACTTATTGAATTACAAACCCATTCAATTATAATTTAAATCAGTTGCTTATTTATAACCATAGCATTACTTTTTTCCATTGAATGTTTGAGTAATCTTTTTTTAAGAAAAACTCCTACAAAAAACTTCAATTTGGGGGAGGGTAAAAAATGCGGGCTATACATTATTGGATCAGGAAGTCGATGTTTGGCTTATGAGACAACATTTTTAAAACGCCAAGTTCCCAGAGGTTTTATAGTTAGTAGAGGTAGATAGAACTAATGTTGTATTGAACTCTTGATATTCGGTTAGTAACCAGGGGCACAAGTGGAGTGTGATAACATAAAAAAACAAAAACTTAGCTTGCTAACCAAAATTTTCGAAATTTTAACCAACTTCCACCAATCATCGAAATTTACGAAGAACATTGTAATCTCTTATCTAGCGTATTAGAGAATATTGTCAAATTTGGTTTTTTAACTATACAATACCAAATCTTCCAAATATGTTCCACTAAGTGTTCTGCGAGAAATCAATTTACGAGGTCTGTTCAAAAGAGAAGGTGAATTTTGAATTTTCGCTGGATGTGCACATTCGATTATCGAAATTTAATTCCGTTATGTGGGCACACATACGTTCCTCATATATGTTGAAATTATCAGCCATTTTGAATTAGTTATTTGTTTTTTACAACTGAAAGCCGAGTCAAATTTTCGTGTGTTCTTCGATTTTTTACTTTTGAAAAGAATGGATCAAAGAATCTGTATTGAATTTTGCGTTAAAATGGAATAAAGTGCTCCAACGCACTCAAAATGCTGACAGTGGCATTCGGCGAGTCTACTTCGTCTCAAGAAACTGTTTATACGTAGTGTAAGAGCATTACAGAAGGCCGAGAAGATGTTGATGACGATGAGTGCCCTGGAGTTGCCAACTCAACAAACGAAGAAAAAATTGAAACAATGAGGAAAATGGTTTTGGAAAATGGAAAATTCTCGGATGTTTTGGGGATGAAACGTGTGGCAGGATAGTTTGTTCCGAAATTGCAAAATTTTGAGAAACTCAGTATTTTCTTCGATTACAACGGCGTGGTGCCCATAAGTAGTTCTTGCCAACAGGTTGTACGGTTAATAAGGAACACTACAAGGAAATTATGCAACGTTTGCGTAAAGCAATAAGTCTTGAAAGATCGGAATTGTGGAAAGATGACTCATGGATTCTGCATCACGATAATGCACCAGTAAGCACACCAATGCTTGTTCGTGGTTTTTTGGCCAAAATCAACACCGTAATCAAGCCCCAAACATCGTATTCACCAGATTTAGCTCCCTGTCAACTTTTCCTATTCCCAAAACTGAAAAGGCCAACGAAGGGAAAGCGCTTTGCCACAGTTGGTGAGATAAAGTCGGAATCGAAGAACGAGCTGATGGTCATACCGTAAAGCGTATTTCAGAAGTGCTTTTGAAGTTTGGTAGAAGCGCTGGCATAAGTGCATTATATCTGAAGGAAAAGGGGGCAAAATGGATATTGATGAATAAATAAATACTATTCGAAAAAGATCAAAATTCACCTTTTCTTTCGAGCAAACCTCGTACATTAGGAAATATTTATTTACATATCAATACACAAATATTGATGATAAAACGAAGATTGTCGGAATTGAATTGTAGTGGGAATAAAGGACATGGCATTCATTAGAAATTCCAAAGAATTATTACTATTATCGATTAATTTCGGAATGAATATTCAAGTCAACCTTGATATGAATAGATCATGTCAATAAATTACGACGAAAAACAAGACTAGGCATCGATCCTTGAATTGCTTTCGATTTCCGATGAAAACTTTTTTCGTGATATCAAAAACCGACTTACTTATTGAAATTTGAAGGTCCAGGTCGATATTAAAGGTGCGAAAAAGTGAATTGGAAACGACTGAGCCATAACTAGACTGTTCTAAGATATACCGGTTCCATTAATTTTAACCTGACATTATAATGCTGAATACGATAGCGTAGAATTAACATCGATTATAGTTGAAGGATGTGACTCCATACGTTGATATGTCGCACTACGAATAGTACGGGTGATTTATAAGGATTTGCTGCCGTAACTAACAACATCTTCATTTTGAATTGTATAATTAAAAACACTAGGTTAAATTCCACAAAATTCTTTGATACATTCGACATACGTTTCAAAGGCATATGTATTTTATTTCTAATCCAATATTAATGAATATTAAAGAATTTTTCTAAAATTAGCGAGGCGTTTTTAATTATACAATAAATTTCATGATGTGTCATCAAATGTTATGCAAGTAATCGGCTGACACCATAACATCTTAGTATTTTAATATTACGTTGATCAACATGCTTCAAAGGCCTTCGATAATCGTATACATATAAATATATAAAGATTTGAAAAATAACAGGAAACAGAATAAATTAGAGAGAGACACGCAAAAACCCGTGGCTTGGTGAGGAGAGTGAAGGTCCCTCACTAGGGGGACCCAGGTTAGAATCCCGAGTAAGACATGTCCGTTTGTGTATTCAAAAATGAGTTTCGGTAGTTATAAAATTGAATAATACAAAAATGAGTAATGTACAAAGATTACAAACCCAAAAACTTAATACATAAATGGCACGGAGGTTCAATTTTTAATACAAAAAAATATAAATAAATATTGTTATGTTCAATGCATAATAAATTATTATGAATTATAGGACTCAAAAGTGAAAGAAACAGAAATAAAAGTGTATTAAAGAATCTTTAAGTAATGAATAGCAGAATAATAAAGGAATATTTTAAGTAATTATTACAAATTTCTACAAAAAAACAGAGCGAATTTGAATAGTGGGGATGAATTAAGTTCTCGAAAAGTTTTGAGATTAATATTCGCAGAAAAAATTGTAGAGAAGAAACGTCATTAAGGTGAAACGAAGATTAAGAAATTGAAGGAATACAATGCAAGAAAAAACATTTGAAAATCAGTGAATTTTGCGATAACTGTACACTAAAGTTATCGACAAAAGAAGGACTTTTAGGTAAAAGAAGGATAATTAAAAATATATTTGACGGAATATTCTTTTTATTAATTATTAATATTTAATTAAGTTAGTTTTGAAATAAGGAATGAATTATTATCAAATGAAATATCATTTCATTCAATTTTTTTCTGTTCTGAGCTGAATATTTAAGACTGAAAAATTGAATTAAATAACGATACTAAAAAAATATTGTGTGTCATTCCCACTTGATATACTTTTTGAACATTCTTTTCGAAAAAGATCATCACGGAATGGGAACCTCATACGAAGGGCATAGAAGTTGTTATCGAAAAAGAATGGAGAAAAGAAGTCAAGTGTCTAGATTTATCAAGTTATCATCACAGACAACAGATTTTCACAGGGATTCACGTTGTGGAGAAACTACATGAAATTGCACAGAAAATCGGATTACAAATCTTTTATGATAAAACCAAATATATGGAGATAGCCAGAAAATAAGAATCTCCTTTAATCACAAAACATGGTGATAAAGGACAAGTCAGTCATTCTAAATACTTCGTAGAAATTACTCAGTCATTAAGAGTAAACTCCATCGTCGATGAACAAAGAATTTCCGAGCTCCTCACTTACACAAAGGCTTAAAACCATAAAATAAGCCTATAATAACGAGAACTAGCAATCTACGCAGTCGAAACAATAGTGATTGACCCTCATTCAGAAATGAAAAATAGAAAAACAGAAACGAAGAATTCTTAGGAAATTTACGGAGCAATCAGTAAAAACGGCATACTATCTTAGAGCGGATATTATCAAAAGACGAATAGGATAACGAAAAAATTAGTAAAACTATGCACATATATAAAAGATGAATAATTCCAGAATACCAAAAATACTACTGGGTATAATAGCAAAGAGTAAATTGGTACAGAAAAGTTAAGGTTCAAAGAATTCTCCATCAAATCAATATGAAAAATAATTACGAAGATCTCACTCAGTGTCGTAATAAAATCGTAATTGTGAATTCTGCGAGGATGAAGGACTTTTTGAGTACAAAAACGAAGAAGAAATCCTAAAAATTTCGATTTCGATGCGTCATAAATAATTTCATCAAACATCCGTTTTTTCAGATATCAAAATAAATCACAAACAGTTGATTTCACTTTCTATGGTATTCACATGTCATAATATTTTAAAACAAAGAGCAATAATTTATAGAGATTAAGTATCGCGTCTCTAGATGTCGTTCAGTAAATAAGATAGAAATCGTATTACTCTTTTTCTACAATATGAGTAATTGTTTACACGCCTCACCCAAATTACTGGAATCAGTTAAATGACCGAGAATATCTCTTTATCTTGTAATGTACATAATTGTTAAACTGAAATAATTAAGTTATTTAAATAGAATGTAAAAGTTCGAATACTAAGTGGGTTTATATTTGTAACTATTATGTATATATGCATGTTCGAAAATGTTGAATAGCTATTTTTGCATTTCACGAGTAACGAAATAATTTACGTTGAAATATTCGAACACACCGGCTATTTATACAGGAAGATTCACTTGACTATCGATGGCGAAATGAATGAGGTTACCAACTAAACTATGGACCTATTTCATTAGTTCCTGTTTTATCCGAAGTGATTCATGAATTGATGGGTTTTCAGATGGTTGAATTCTTCGAGACAAATGGGTTATTTAGTGTTAGGCAGTTTGGTTTCAGGAGAAATCTCTGAACTATAAGGGAGTTTGTGCTGGATTTGCCGAGGTGTTTTGAGTTGATGAGGTACTTTGTCAGCCTTTTTCTAGATCTGTGTATAGCTTTCACTATTGGCGAAGTTTTGAGACCAAAATATGGCCTCGACTTCCTCGTTTCTGTGAGATAAGTGTCAGTCAATGCTCTGTCAGTCGGATATGAGAACCCTATTAGTAGGAGTTCCACAAGGATCCATTACGAGTTCGATTTTATTTTGATTTTCATAAATGATCTTCCAGAGTAGCTAACCTAAAGATTATGTTTATTTCCCAGATAACAGCTGCATCTCTATTTGTAAATCTGATTTGAGTAACATTCTAATTACTTGGAAGGGGGAGCTTGAAAATTTTACCTAATTTTTCATATGTAGAAAAACATTCAAGGGATTATTTGTTGCCTTTATCTAAAATTTTTCTATGATGATTTTTGAAAAGCCCTTGATTTTGGAAATCGAGCAAACTATACTCAAGCAAATAACTATGTGGGGCAGATCAAAATCTGCACGAGGTTTGAAAAGATAGTTTTCAGCATACATTTCCGTTGAATTTTTGGGTAATATAATGATTAGATCAGTAATTCCAAGCCAAACACATACTGGCAAGGTTTATCGCAACAAATGGAGAAAAACATTGCCGAATTGTGATTTATGCATATTGCAATGTTCGCTGAATTGGTCCAGGTATACGGCACACATGGCCTACTCGTTTCCCAGATTTGAATCCTCTGGAAATTTTTTAGTTTACGCTATTCAAGCCGAGAAGTTTTCGATTTTCGAGATCGGATAATTGAGGGTATGATGCAATTAGAGGCGACCTTGATCTATTTAAAAGAATTCGACATTTAATGTTGAGGAGATTTAATGGTCGCATCCAAGTGTGAGGAAGTAATTTTGAAAATTTACTGTACATTGAGCAAATTTTCATGAACTTTTGAATAATAAAATGTTGTTGGTGTTGTGATTTTGGTGAGGAATAACTGTTTGAATTTTTGCGTATCTTACCAGGACACTCTGTATATCAGTAGTGACCAAATTTGATGAGGTTACTTCACTGTAATTTATTGGTCATATTTTAAACGGAAATGAATCATTTTTGAGGATCAATTTCAGTTTACATCGGAAAATACTTCCCTATAATTCATAAAAAGAAAAAAAATTTTCGTTTGAAATATTAGTTGAAATATTGAGCTGCCAGGTATTACACGTTTTACTAAAAGCAATGCGAAAGCAAAATGAATAATTATTATGGAGAAAAGATTTCATGCTGAACGGAGCAATATGCCAGTTTCCAGTCGAAGTGATATTTTTGGCACCAAGAAGTGAGTCTTGTTATAAGCTCTTCGATTTTCGATAACAAATGACCCAGTTTCAGGCGTCTCGCTTGGATACTACATGCATAATTTATAAGACTTCGATTTTCAATTAATTGAACGTAACATATAAGCGAGGAAGCGATATTGGAAAATACCGAGATTGCTCCTAATGAACTGTGAAAAGTTCAATATGCAGTGAAAAAAAATCAAATGCGCTTCTTTGAAATAGCCATTACAAACTTCAAATTTTCAAATTCAAATGCTGTGATTTTTCAAATTGTGGAATTCAAAAGCTATGATTTATTGCAGCTGGTGAATGATAGATATGTCCTCAATTTGTTGACGTTAGGAAGGAATTTTTTTCATTTCAGTGGATATACAGTTTAACGCCGTTCACGACCTGCCAATGGGCTTGAAACCTTTGTACATTAACCATTAATTAATCATAAAACTACTTTAATTACACAGGGGAACAATTTGCAACACAATTTCAGCCAAATTCGATTTTTCGACTGTTTTAGAGGTAAATTGACATGCAGATTCCAAAACTTTTAACAGTTCTTTTCTATCACGTCAAGTTTTTTTTCTACAGTTGTTGCGCATACTATTACGCAATTCGCGGAACTGAACACGAATTACAGAAAGCCCTACTGCACTCCTGTCGGAGGAATTTTTTCCAGTAAATACTGGAGGTGGTAATGACTTGGCGCAATAGGTTTAGATTAGTATTGTCATTTGTCTACACTAATTTGGTCAGTTACGATGTAGTAAACAGGTGTTGCTCTGAAAAAGTGAAACCAGTTTCCGACGCGTACTGCAAGATTTTTTTTTCAAAATTGCAGTCCAAGTGGATGCCAAGATCGGACCTGAAACCTGGTGATCAAAACATTCTAAATCAGTCACTTGTCGACAAAAGAAACTTAATATTTCCGCCTTTGCATATAAAACTAGGTCTCATGAATCAATTTGTTAAAGGTTTGTCAAATGAAGGGGACTGTTTTAAGTATATCATTTCGACATTTCCTAGATTATCATATGAGAAGAAAAAGACTGGTGTCTATGATGGACCACAGATTCGGCAACTTATTAAAGATGAACGTCTCATTGAAACAATGACCGAACTTGAAAAGAATGCTTGGTTGGCATTCAAAAGTATTGTCAAGGACTTTCTTAGAAACACACGTGTCCAGTAATACGTCGAAATTGTTCAACATCTCTCAGAAAACTTTAAAAAGCTTGGCTGTAACATGAATATCAAACTGCATTTCTTACATAGCCATCTTGCTGACTTTCCAGAGAATCTTGGCGCTGTTAATGATGAATAGTGCGAGCGATTACACCAACATTTGAAAGTCATGAGGGCAAGGTATCAAGGTAGATGGGATGTCAGTATGATAGCTGACTACTGTTGGAGCATCCAGCGAGAATGTCCCCAGATTGAACAGTCTAGGAAAAGCTATAAGCAAAAATTTTTACCTTAATATCTTTTTTATTTTTTGTATAAATGCAATTTAACTTTTAATATTATAATAACATCTGTATGAATAAAATATTGTAATATGTTTGGTTAGTACCACCTTTATTTTTTCTGTATGCCCATTTTGTATGATTTTTAGCATAAAGAGAAGGCATTCTGTGGTTCAAAATTTGAAAATTTTCAAAAACTTGACGGGATAGAGAAAAATTGATAACGTTTTTTAATTCGGAGACCAGAATTTAGTCAGAAACAGGTCACAGATCTAAGGCAACAAAATTGCTGTTCCTGTGTGCTGTGTTATTTGACAAACACAAACCACTAGGTTTCGAGCTTATCGTACCGTAGTTTGGCGTACATACTACTTTTTCCGACTACGGAACGGAGACCATAGGTAAGAATTTGCATGAACGTTCTAATTTTATTTTCTTAGTTATTTTGATTAGATGAAGATATGGTTAATTTATTTCTTGTGTTAACTTTGTTCAAATATTTTTTACTTTTTAATTGCAGTTGTTCTTCATTTGCTCATCGTTAGATGAGGCAAAGCAAAGAACCACCAATTTATATCGCAATATAAGAGATACGTTCCAAGGTTTAATTGAAGAAAAGCAGAACGAGTTACCTCATTTATGAAGGAAATTCGGGAAAATTTAACAATGCGGTCCTGTCCATCACATTCATCTACTCACCAATTCTACCAACATAAAAAACCATAGTCTCACCTGAAAAAAAGATTAGATATTAATATCACCGATTAGGAAGACAAAATCAAGGATATATAAAAAATAAGCATTGTACCGTTCAAGAAATTCTTCTCGTCATAATGAATTATAACAAAAATTTTCAATAATGATAATATCAATTTATTTAGCAAAAGCTATACAAAAACTTATATATTTTGAAGAGTCAAACGTTTTGGTTCAACATATCTATCTCATCATCAAAAACATACTTTTTAACTAGCGCATGAATACCTTAACATTAGTACGTTTTTAAAGAGCTTGAAATTATTGAAAACATCAAATTTTTCATAATATGAACTAGGAAAGCCTATAACTTTGGATGAAAGAACTATCAGTATTCCTAGCATTTAATGCATGCATATCATTGACATTATATGGAAGCAACTGATTTCTAATTTTCAATATGAATATATATGTATGTAGCAAAGACTACCTTCTTTTGTATGTCAAAAGACATACTACTTTACTATTTCAAGATGAATTTTCTTTAATTTTTATTTTAATTTTTTATTTTTTTATTTTCACATAAAAGGGCTCACCATTGACATATGTTACATTTTTTATTACATTATATGGAACCAACTGATTTCTAATTTTCAATATGAATATTTATGTATGTAGCAAAGACTACCATCTTTTGTATGTCAAAAGACATACTATTTTATTATTTCAAGATGGATTTTCTTCAATTTTTATTTTAATTTTTAATTTTTTTTATTTTCACATAAAAGGCTCACTCAACAGACAGTATCCTATGAAAGAGGATCACATATTACAAATGTTAATTATAAACTGAAGTTTTCGATACATTGATTTTAGATCATTTGATCTACAACACAAAATAATTACTTCTACTGAAAAAGATTGAAGAAATACATCATGAAGGATAATTCTATATAAACGGATAATTTTAATATTATTGTCATATGAAGAAACTATTTTTCAAAAGTCTCTTAGAAGTAATAAAATACGAAGAGAAAATATCCAAATTGGACTCGGTATTGATCAAGTTTAGCTAATGAAAGGATATAAATTGAAAAGGATATTGATAAATTGATAAAAGGAATTGACGAAATTATTAAAATGATTTTTTTTTTAATTCAGTGGACCTACAGTTTAACGCCGGTTCCGAATGGCCATTGGGCTTGTAAATGTACATGATGACAAACACAAACACCCATGAATTGAAAGAGTTCTACCGACATAATCAAATGAACTAAAGAGAAAATCTCAAAAATATCCATTAGAAAGCTTTATAGAGACCGGCGTAGGTAGGTAATTATTGAAATTGAAAAATATATATTCGTAAAATTGCGTAATCATTTCTTTCGCTTCATCACTTGGCCGTCATGGAAGTGGTTCGCGACTTAGAATATTCATGGAATAGTTACCATTAATTTTTCAAGGTCAAATAATCTGTTAGTATCTAAGGAAGTCGTTTGTTACGACGAAAAGCGTCGTGGTATGTCAATAAAGTATAAATCATAAGTTCAAGTGTTTGAATTTAAGTTTTCAATATTAATTTCAATTTATTTTAATATATCACCTAATGTGGTTATACACTAGTTCTAATTTGAAGCCATTAAAAAACAACATTATTTTACATTGATAACTGAACAATTAATTCCAACATTTAGATTGTATGTATACTTACACAAATAATTCATTTTAAAATAATTGCATTATAAATATCTGTTTTTTTCCGAATGAAAGTTCCGACAGTTTTTAAAATTATTATCATGAGAGACAATATAACTTCATTTACTTTGAGCATATAGCTTTTTGGAGTTTTTGAAAATGAAAAGTTGATCAGACCTATTCATTTGATTTCTTTGAGATTTTCAAATAAACCTGTAATTCTCTGTAATTACCTATTTGATATAATATAGGCAACAATAATTAAGGTTTCAATTGTTAACATTTTCCTTCGTTTTAGTTCGTAGTTTAAAAAAACACTTGGCTTAGTTTCACAGGATTATATCGTTACTTCTAAATTGTTTCTGGAGTTGCTGGATAAACAATTATCAAGCAACAATATAATTCTGTGAAACTAAATCAAATGCTTTTAATTCCACTTATGTCAAACCATCTTTCACTAAAAGAACACTCAATACACTTCATCAAGTTCATAATTGCCTTTTTTGTTTCTAGTCTCTATTTTTTGTATTTTCATGTTGAATTCACTTTATAATGCAAACTTAACATAACCAGCGTCTGAAGACGAACGAAAGTTCGAAACTACAGCATCGCAAATATTTATATTTATTTCCGATGGTTACATACACACAGTAAATATAGTAAGCTGTTTCAAGGAGTAAAATGTCAGAACATGCCTCAGTCTGGCTGCATTCGAATGGATTTTTCAGTCAACATATACGCCAGTTGTAGAGCGGAGCTCTAACTGTTTCGATGAAAGGAGATCACACCGTTTTATCTTTTGTACAGTCCTTAGATAATTGACACAACTTGATCGATGCATCAGCCAGTCTCTTTCTGGACTACGTGAATAACATCACTTATATACCTATCAAGTAGAATTGAAAATCGCAATCAACATTGATTTTTCTACATGAAAAAACGAATGATCTACTTTCAAAAAATTTATAGCGGTTCTGGGATTCGGATTAAATCGGATAAAATTTTCAAATATTGCGTCAAGCAATCAGAATTATTTAAAAAAAATAATGCAAATAGAATGAGAGTCATGGCCAGAGAATACTCCTTCGTTTATCACTCGTGCGTGCTAAATTAAGAATTTTATGAACTCTACAATGTCTAGAGATACACTTCCTTAATTTCGAAATTGTACCGAACTCTCTACCCGTTCTAATGGGTGTTTTTTTAGAGGTATAGAACTTTAAATTGCAATAAAACAACGATGGATCATTCGATTGACAAGAATTTTTTTTATTCTTAAAATAATCTTGTGGCATTACATTTTGAATATGATTTCTGGCATATAACCGCAGCGGCTGGCTCCAATCTGGACGTCCAATTTTCGATGACTTTTTCCAACATTTGTGGCCGTATATAGGTAATAACAAGGCGAATATTGTCTTCCAAATGGTCAAGCGTTTGTGGCTTATCCGCATAGACCAATGACATAGCCCCACAGAAAGTAGTCAGACGGTTAAATCACAAGATCTTGGAGGCCAATTCACAGGTCCAAAACGTGAAATTAGGCGGTCATCAAACGTGTCTTTCAATAAATCGATTGTGGCACGAGCTGTGTGACATGTTGCGCCGTCTTGTTGAAACCACAGCTCCTGGACATCATGGCTGTTCTATTCAGAAATGAAAAAGTAAGTAATCATATCTCTATACCGATCACCATTGACTGTAACGTTCTGGCCACCATCGTTTTTGAAGAAGTACGGGCCAATGATTCCACCATCCCATAAAGCGCACCAAACAGTCAGTTTTTCTGGATGTAACGGTGTTTTGACATACACTTGAGGATTATCTTCAATTAAATTAAATTAATTATCGAATTAAAATCGAAAAACTACTTAGTTTCATTCAAATTACGTATTTAGATTTTCATCAGTATCGGCCAAATCGATTAATGATTTAGGGTATCACTAAAGAGGTTTGATGGGACGCGTTTTTCAATGGTGGTAATTTTGTAAACTGACAAAAGTCATCATCGAACGAACCATTAACTGTTTCCATGGCCTGCTGCTCGTTCTGCGAACGTTCAACTGAGGAACAATGATGTTTTCACTGAATATTCCGTAAGGATTTGGTCGTAATTAAGGAACAAACCGACACAAAAACGCATGTACGGATTTATTTAGGCTTGACAGAGAGACATATTAAATTAGTTCCGTGATATCTTGATCGCGAACGACATTAAAACCCGGAAGTAAAAGACGCCGTCACGGATGCGAAAACATATCTCGAATTTAACAAAGAGAGAACAGCGTTCATCTACATCATACTCGAAGATGAATTCTGATTGGTGAAACCCAAAATTACCTATAGAGGATTAACCCCATTAGAGAAAAATCGAAGTCTCCACAATCTATAGCAGGGGCTCCCAAAGGAGAAAAATGGATACCGCAATATAGATACCATTTATTATATTTGCATTAAAAAATTTATGAGTAAATACCTAGTTAAAGCTCAATAGTAATATATAAAGCGGAAATAAAAAAGGCAGTTAAATATATGTATTTAGAATAGAAAAAATCTCGATTGTTATTCCTATTTTATTCCCTTTTTTTGGATCGACTAAACTCCAGTAATATTAAAATCGTCCGCTCTAGAAAAATTTTAAAAATTCTTGATCTATATGTTAGTGTGAAGTTCTGTCCAGCAGAAGATCTTGGTTCGAATCCCAAGGTATGTACGTATTTCTGTGTCTGAGTCTAGTGGTTCGAAGAATAATCTACCTGATGGATGATATACACAGTTTAAAGACCCAAGTTGAAAAAAACTAGCAGAAAATCTTCACTCTAGTAAAGGAAACAGTAATTCGATATCTTAATTTAAATTATCTTTATGAAACATTATAAACTCATAAAAATTATGAACATTATATTTTATGAGTATTCTGAAGTCTAGATGTAAATTTTAGGAAATAATTTCTATTGTTTCATAGAATTCAAAAAAATTGTGAATATTAACCACGTACTAACCGGAAGGAAGCTTATTATCTTAATAGATATTTATGTTATCTATTAATTTACGAAGGTATAACAACTATCATTATGATACTAGCCATGAATACCATCTGATAAGAAAGAGTATGTCATAATTATAGTTTAATTTCATATAAAACTTTATATTCACTAGATTTTAAAAAAATTTGTGTTGCACTTCAGTAATTGATATGAAGATATTTAAATAAGTAATGAGCATTGAACACAAGATAAAAATGCAATTGTTTTTTGTTTATTTGTTAAATTTAATGAATAATAGTAGTATTAAACTTTATTTAGCAGAGCTAATACACTACAAAAAAGAAAAGTTATATAAACAACATCAAACAACATATTTTACCCTAGATAATGTTTTTTACAAGATGATACAATAATTTTTTAAACTCATTATGATTCTCACATAATTTTCGGATCTAGACTATTAAATAAAATCATTCCTTTCGCACATAATCATTCAGACATTTAGTGTACTGCACTCAATACTGAAATCATTTTGTTCCCTAGACCTTGTTTGGTAACCATGTACGTCTTCAACGTATTATACACTGTCAAAGATATAGCTAGGAAACTTGCCATATTTTATTTTCTAAACAAAGTCTAGAGTTTTATATAGATGGTGTTTTTTTTTTAGAGGTATAGAACTTTAAATTGCAATAAAACAACGATGGATCATTCGATTGACAAGAATTTTTTTTTATTCTGAAGATAATCTTGTGGCATTACATTTTAAATATGATTTCTGGCATATGACTGCAACAGCTGTCATAAGCCACAATTTTCCACGTCCAATTTTCAATGACTTTTTCCAACATTTGTGGCCGTATATCGGCAATAACACGGCGATTATTGTCTTCCAAATTGTCAAGCGTTTGTGGCTTATCCGCATAGACCAATGACTTTACATAGCCCCACAGAAAGTAGTCTAGCGGTGTTAAATCACAAGATCTTGGAGGCCAATTCACAGGTCCAAAACGTGAAATTAGGCGGTCACCAAACGTGTCTTTCAATAAGTCGATTGTGGCACGAGCTGTGTGACATGTTGCGCCGTCTTGTTGAAACTGCAGCTCCTGGACATCATGGTTGTTCAATTCAGGAATGAAAAAGTTAGTAATAATGGCTCTATACCGATCACTATTGACTGTAACGTTCTGGCCATCATCGTTTTTGAAGAAGTACAGACCAATAATTCCACCAGCCCATAAAGCGCACCAAACAGTCAGTTTTTCTGGATTTAACGGTGTTTTGACATACACTTGAGGATTATCTTCACTCAAAATACGGAAGTTTTGTTTGTTGTCGTAGCCATTCAACCAGAAGTGCGCTTCATCGCTAAACAGAATTCGCTTATGAAAATCGGGAACAATGGCAATCTCGTTTTGCACTATTTGCAAACGTTGTTCAGGCGTGAGTCTATTCATGATGAATTGCCAAACAAAACTGAGAATAAATCAGTTCTCAGCTGTTAAATCGATCGCCATCTTCAACAATAATGCCTACTTGAAGTTCTATACCTCTAAAAAAACACCCGTTACTATATGTTGCCTAATATTTAAACAACTTAGTGTTTCTAACATAAGGGATACGGGTGTGTACCTATTGCACTTCAATATAATTCCAAATCCTCTATTTTGGAGCTTTTGCAACTTTTGAATATCATTTTGAGGCGAGGTGTATAATACAGTTGAACAAAAGTTTATATGTGGTAATAATATCGACTTATACTCTAAATAATTTCTAAAGACACTAACATAATTACATATCCTTGCTAAAAAATTTATTTTTTTTGAAATTTTACTTATAACGTATCTAAAATAATTTTTAAAATTTAAATTTTAACACCTAAGCACTTAATTTCACTGAATTGTTCCAATGGTACATTATTAACTTTGATTTGTATATAATACTCTGACCTAGATCATTTTGCTTTGTTTCCGACAATAATATATTTAGATTTATCAGTATTCAATGAAAGATTGTTATCACACAGCCATATATGCAAACTATAAAGGTCACTATTAATTTCATTAGCTAATTCTTGTGAATTGATGCCCGCAGTATACAACATAATGTCGTCAGCAAATATAGAGATTTCACAATTCTTTACATACTTAATTATATCGTTTATAAATAAATTAAACATTAACGGCCCTAAAACTGTTCTTTGTGGACTTCCATAATCACAAATTGGATACGCAATTAATCACAATTGTCCATTAAGCGTAAGTCATTCATTGTAAAACGAATATTTTAGCATCAGATTCAACTACGATGCTTCATACGAGTATAAGGTCATTAAAGAACAACATGGTCTGTTCTGTGCTTCCACATTGTCGTATTCTTTTCAATGTTCTCTAACACTATCCTAGAAGGATGATGGAGGAGACATAATTATTCCTCTAGAAAGGTGCATTCTGATATTCACTTAATTAGGGTATTTCGAAAACATTCTCAAGAGTTGATGTAACTAAATATAATAATACAATAATGTATTATTCTGACCTGAGAACGGTTATTGATCATTGGCCGAAAATATGTGTTGAGAGTATTGAAGAACTTTTTTGGAATTATATCATACTTTTTAACTTAGTAAACTTATTAAAACTTCTAGTATTGCATAAAACGTATCTTCTGTTCTGAAATAGTTTTGCTTTTTTGATTGATACAGAGAATATACAGGTAAAGTTCGAATGAAATTTACTATGTCCTTGAAAAGAAAAGGATAGCCGGAATTTAATGTGGAGGTATTCTTGCAATAAAACCTAGAGGAGGGTCAATTCGATGAATTCGAAATAAAAGAGAAAGGGTCAATTTTTAGGGACGTTTACCACCTGCAAAAACTTTTTTCAGACGGCGAAATGTTTGGAATTTAAATAACCACCTATATAGAATAATATCGATGAACGAATGCGAAGAAAAGTGTGGCATCGAAATTGAAAAACTATACTTAACGTGTAATAACACGTCAATGTCACGTACCTACATTGACAGCTCAAATGTCATCAATAAATTTATTCACATTTTATCAGTCACTTTCATTCTAAATCAACATATCTTAGATAAAATTTCAATTGGGTCGGAAAAACAAAGAAATGAACCAGAAAATTGAAAAAATATATACCGCTATCACGAATAATAATCTAACACAGATTCGGTGAGAATTTAATGCGAATACAAAAGCAGATCGTGTTATGTGATACGGCGAAAATAGACGTAGTAATTTGGTCGCCGCACAAAATTCGGTAAGGTTTATTGACATCACTATCCTCATTTCCGTGCGATAGATGGTCGTGAGCTTTGTTATTCTGGGATTATGTCGTATATGAACTGTGACTGAATCGTGTCACTCTGGGCCACGTGAATTCACGATTACGAGTCACGAGTGAATTTCACGTAGCTTTTCAATTTTATAAATGAAAAATAATAATGATAATAATAAAACTATAAACACTGAAACTATACTGCGCATTTATTTTCGACTGACAAATTTAGGACAGGAAACTACTGGTACTAGCTACAGGCAAAAACGTCATGAAGATTTCTTCAGGACATATCCACAAATTAACGTGACAGGTCAGAGAGTGGCCCATCAAGACTCAGTTATTCCGAGGGTAATAATAATATAATGAAACAATATTTAGAATCTTCTCATAATTTAATACAAATATGCATCACGATTCAAAGTACTACTTCTTTATCAAATGCTGAATTAATAGTAGGTGTGAATTTTACAAACTCAATACTTAATTATTTTGACAGAACATACCAGGTATGTTCTATGACTAACTTGGAATGAGGAGCATAGAATACAACTGATATTTAACAAAAAAAGAAGAATATTATAGCTGGAAATGAACACAGAAAATCTAACATCTAAAGCTAAACAGCTAAATGTAGGAAAAGATAGAAATAATATACAACTAAGATATCTAAGAACAAATGAAAAAAAAAATTAAATTGAAAGTAAATTAACTAAAACTAGGTAATCAATCTGATCTGCTACCTGGAATATTCTTAATGAGCATATTGAGTAGAGGGCTAGTGTAAACCTCTAACTGGCTATTGAGTAAAAGTCCCGAATTTTTTAATTTATTTTTGAATTCATAAATTCGGGAGTTTTTGAATTCATTTTCACATTTATTTTTAAATTCAAAAGATGTCTTTAGACATCTTACTATTTTGTAATTAGCTTTGTCGGATTGGGTCTACTTCGCAAATTCGAAATCAATATTTACATGAGTTAATTTCAAATGTTTTGGCATTATTTTGATTTGATGAGTAACTCGATTGCGATTACAGAACATGTCACTTCGAGTTACGAGTATACGAGTCATTCTCGAGTTACGAGTATACTCGTAAATCCAACTTGCTATGATGGTAGTATAAATATATTGTCAACAGTTAGTCGCCCATTTTACCCAACATTTGTTTCACATAATTGATCAAACAACTAGAATATCAGTTTTGAATATAGGCATTTTTGAAGAAAAGCAAATTTTCTTCACTCAAATTATCAATTAAAACTCAAAACTTGAATTTTTATTAATATTTCCATTGATAACAAAAGACCACACAGTTCATATAACATTTCGCAAAGTATAATAACCTACGCAAAACACAACACAAGTTTTTATTCCTGTAATTATATTCTGGCCTCGATTGTTTCTCATTATTTATTATTATTTCTTATTTTTTGTTACTACAAAACTTTTGATAAATGATTAAGTGATACGACTTTTTCAAAAATAATTTAGTTGACCCATTTTTAAAATAATTTGTTAAATTTATACAACCTAGTGAGAAGAAATAATTGAAGAATGTATTTCGAAATATAAAGAAGGAGCCATATAAAGATATTGATACCCATCTTCCTCAATATTCAAATGGTTTTCTTCAATTATTCCAATATGAAAAATAAGTGATAATCTATAGTATTATCATTATTAATTTTATATATTTATTAGAGAAGTTATTGATATTAGAATGTATGCACAATTAAACCAATAAATTTATTTGTAATATAATTGCGTAGATAAGTAGTTTCTCGTCTTTTTATAATACATTTTCTCACTGTTGAATGAATATTCTCGAAATGATTCATGAACACAACTTCCAAGATCTACATGTTGATAGAAAAAGATAAAAAACAATTTGGCGATACTTTTGACAAATTGAATTCCTTGGAGTTCTTCGTTCCACATAAAAAACATCAAAACATTCTTATTGATAATAGTAAATAATAAAACAAAATTTGATTTGTATATTTTGATGCTTTTTTTCATCTTTTTTTACTATGAGTGATTCCCAAATTGAATTTATGATAAATACACCTTCAGTCTTGTCTCGTCTCAGTAGTAACAGTAATAATAACTCATCTATGTGAACGGTAACCCATGCGTAAAATTAATAAATAACCCATAATAATATGTTAAACTATGCTCTGCGAAACACCGTGCCTGAGCATGAAGTAATCTATTCAATTACTTAGGTAATTGTCATCCTTGACACATCTGACACTACTGAATATTTTTATTTTAAGCAATACCGTGCGATACGTTTTCCAGAAATGAATACATAGTTGTATTCACGAGACTGGAGAAATAGAAAGTAGAAGTGGCACACGACTACATATACATCATTATTCAGCATTTACATATAAATTTACACAATCACACACAAATTTTGCAGTCAGCCATCCCATAGAAGCAATAATGTCCCAATTAACGACAAAAAATATCTTCACCAACTCCGCTTCTGCCGGAGCATTACAGACTAATTTTGGAATCTTATATTAGTGGAAGAATGTTTCCTATCATTTGCGAAAATTGATATTCAGAACTGAGACCAATGAAAGCTGGTGTATCACAGGGCAATATCATAGGTCCATTTTTGTATCCTTTCATATGTACCGTCGAATTACAATAGCTACAATTGCACATGACACATGTTGTGTTGGTGAAACTGAGATTGATGATACTCCAAGAATCGTTAAACCAATAAGGTCAAAGAATGGAAGAATTGGATAATGTTCTCTATTCAGAAAATACTACTAACTGCAGTAAAATTCCTGATATTTAATCTACATAATAATATCAAAACAAAATCTTAATTGTACATTATCAATTTAAAACAAATCTTAGATCTTTATCAACTATCTCTACAGTGCATCAGAAACCTCTCAAAACAATATGTCATACTAATACCTAAATGTATTCACTTTTTGTTTCTTACCTTGTAAATAATTTGTAAACCATTCGATACGGTTTTTTTCTAATACTACAAGCCATTAATTTCTCAATTAACTTTTCTCTATCTTTCGTTTCTATTTTGAGTGCCTATTAATAATACTAAAGTAAATAACAAATTTAAAAAATATCAGAAATAATATGAATGTGCTTGCTATTTTGGATATAAATTGTTGAAATGGGGAGAAGGTTAAACGTCTTTCGAAGACTATGAAAATTGCAAAGCACAGTTTGGGAAGCGCTGATATAACTTATGTTATGGATTTCTGATGAGTGATACATATCGCTTAAATATCTTCGTGACACACCATTCAGAATCCACCCAGATCAGAATTCATATCGACTCCTTGAATTAAGTCTGCGAGGAAGTGTTTGGTCTAAATAAATAAACTCAAGACCAGGGTTCTATACCAGGGTTTGACAGTCTAATAATTGATGGGGCCGATACTTGATGTAAATCGATAAACATAATAGAACAATTGTTAAACAAAGATTTACACATATATTAAAAAGACGTACGTTTCAATGAGATTCACCTTTTTCAAATGCTACGTGCAGACTAATGACATTTCTCGAATACATACAATAGGTAAACTTAAATTATGAATACAGAGAAAAAAGATAGATAACAGGTAAAAGGGATCAATTCATACTGAACTACTATATAGTAAACTAAATAATTTTGAAAAAATTGAGAATGGGGCTTGAGGTATGATCGATTTGGCTGTTCAAAAGGTTGCCAGAATATTTGTATTTATTAATTTGAAGTGATTCTAACAAATTAAGCTTCATTCCCTTGTTTGTGGTCAAAATTTCAAAATCAGAATTGAATATATGATTTTCATTAATCAAATGATTTGCATAATGTGAATCTGTCTTCTGATTATCAAAACTACGTTTATGTTTACGAAATTCTTATTTGAATACTTCTAAACGTTCTACCAATATAAAACTTATCACAACTACCACAGTTAATTTTATATACTCCAGATTTTTATTTTTTTAACGGCAACCTTTTGAACAGTTAAATCGATCATACCTCAAGCCCCCTTCTCAATCTTTTCAAAATTACTTAGTTTCCTATATAGTAGTTCAGCATGAATTGATCCTTTCTACCTGTTATCTAACCTGTTTTCTCTGTATTCATAATTTAAGTTTACCTATTGTATGTATTAGAGAAATGTCATTAGTCTGCACGTAGCATTTGAAAAAGGTGAATCTCATCGAAACGTACGTCATGTCGTATTCTTTTTAATATATGTGTAAATCTTTGTTTAACAATTGTTTTATTATGTTTAACAGTCTAATATAAATAAATCCACAACTATCTACCCCGTATTTAGCGATCACCTCGTACAACATTGAATGATAGCCGAATGATACTCGTATAATAATGAAAAGACGTTAAGAAGGTATTTCTGAAATCTTTGATATTTTCAAGTGGTATATCATTATTCCGCCCATTGCTTCAAAAAATGTTTTCAAGAACTTCCATCAAACAAAGAACAAAGAAAAATTGAGGAATCACAGTGATCCACACAGTTTCTTCATCTGAGATGGTGTAATATTCACTGTTATATACGAATGGAAGCGTAACGACGCGTGAATGACTTAAACGTCTTAAATTGCTTAATGATTTTCCTAGATCAATTTACTTCAAAACATCATCATTTGAAGTTGCTTTTAGCAGAATTATCGGACCATTATTTGTCATGGTTTAAATGTGGAACCGCTTCATCGCTTCTCGAGAGTAATTTCCACTTGACCCGATTGTAGTTACGAATCCGGTTCTCACAACGCAAATTCGTACGCCACTTGAGCATTTTCGAACCCGGAAGCGCTAGGACGTCTGGCACGGGCCCGGAAATGTGGAGGATAAGTTTCAGTTCATGTTAAGTAATATAAGGGTACCATACAAGTGAGCATGGTGCACGTGGATGGAACCCTTTATTGCGTCGAGTTTCCTTTTTGATAACTGGCATTGTTTTAGATCAATGTATCCCACATTTGTGGTAGACAATGGCCGCACATAGCGCAAACGAGGGATATATTTCACTTCCGTTACACCGGTTCACCAGGTGCAATCAACTATGTATATAATTTTTTTGTGGGTATTTTGAGCTCTGTAGATTGCTACATTAATCTTCAATTTTTATAACCGCTAATAAATAAATACACAAACGTCCACTTTTTAGCAACAATCGAAAAATTTTAATATATATATATATATATATATATATATATATATATATATATATATATCAATAAATTTAAAAAAATTGTAACATTTGGTTTTTGAGACGAGCATTTCATAAAAAAAATTGATGAAGCCGTTCTCTTAGTGGAAATGACGACCCCATATTCCCATATTTTTTTCTTGTATACTTTTTGAAGTGAAAAGTTCTTGAGGCTCGTTGTTTTGAGGAGCTATTTGGTTTGGGAAGAAAATGTCATCGGCTCGCGTCCCGCCGAAATGATGAGCCGTGTGCAAAAAGTTAGACGCTTTTTGAATGGGTTAAATCTGGAGTGTTCGCATCACCGACATGCATATAGTATTATCTCTGAAAATGTACAGCTGACGTATTGTACTTAGCTAAATTTCAATCAAACATTTTTTACCATAATCCTATTGTATCTTTTTCGGAACACAATGAAATAATTGAATGTACAAAAAGTTTAAGTATTGTTGAATGAATGAATGGAAAGACGTTTTATTGAGATTTTTGTTTACATTAAAATTCATTTTTATTTTACAATTACAAGGTGGGAGGTTATTTTGAAAAAAAAAATTTTATATATATTTAAACGCTAAATATTTAAACGAAGATTTAAAAGCTAAAATGGTTGTAAAACAATATATGATAGTGTTACACATTTTTTATAATATTGAACAATATTGTTCAATATTAACAGATCAAATTTTTAGATTAATAAGTTTCTTCTTAAATTATTAAAATAGATACCTTGATATGTGTGTAAGTATTAAATATAGCAGATAATAATAAATAGACATTATTCGTACTCACCACAGGCTACGGTCTTTGTGAGAAAATTATTATCTTTGTTTAGGAAACATAATTGAAAAGATAGATCTTAAAATTAGAATACTTACTATTGTTTTACCTATATAATTGTATTACGAGAACCTTAAATAAAGATTATTATTATTATTATATGTTCACATCATATTTTAAAGGTGCGGCTGTGGCCAACTTATCTTCACGAGCGAATGTCAGATTTTCAATTCATCTGACATTTAATGGTAAAGGAAACCACAAAAAACTTTACCCACGTAATTAAGAACATATAGAATGATTACAATTATAAATATATTTATAATATTGTTACAGTACAAAGAATAACACGCTGGAAGAATAACACGCTTCCTCACTCGCGCACTTTTTACTTTTCGTACGCTAACGACACTTATCGTGTCGTTGAGTATTGTTAAAATTAACGATGACAGTAATGCAAACAATGAAAATGAAGTTAAAAATCGAGTAGATACATTGAAATTTATGTAAATACGAATACTATGCAGAAATAAAATGATTGTATATTGATTGCTATTTCAATTAAATTGATTAAAGCCGTAATATATTTCGAAAGACACGCAAATAATTGTGGCTCCGAGTGTCAATGGATATGAAAACCATATTGATGTTGACAATTTCATTTCAAACATTATGAAATTTCAAATTTTAATACTAGTTCTGAATACAAGTTCTGAAGTTTCACTTCTATCGGCAGCCCTTTAACTGACAATACTAATGTTTTTTTCAATTCGAGTAAGAGGTATCTAATGTGAAGAATACCCTTATGAAAGGCTTTGAACTATGTGATTAGCCAACTAGCATATCATCAATGAAGCTTGCTAACCTGAGGATAGTCCAAATAATAAAGATTTCTATCTCAACCAAGCAGTATCAGGAAACAAAAAAAAAGAAAAAAAATACTACAAACTGATGTCACAGATACAAACAATATCTATCTATATCTAAACTATACAATATCTAATATACAATATCTATATATATCTAAACAATATCTATCTATATACAAACTATATCTATCTGCTGATGAGAATAGGATTTTGTTTTTTTTTCTCGTTCATTTTTTCTTATTTATTATTATTTGTGTACAATTTGTAATTCTTTGTAAATTGTAATTTCTTCTCTGCAATTGTATGTCTATCTGTTGGGAGTAAATGTATTATTATTATTATATTACGGGGATACACAACGCCAAAGAGCCAATCACCCCTAATTTTTTTTCTTTTTATACGAACACTTAGCTACGAAATAGAGGGAATATATACAAAGGGGAAGACAGAAGGACTCGCAAGGATTGTTGAAAGATTCCTAAAGATTTAACGTGATCATAGACAGTTAAAAATCCTCGAGTTCAGTGTTTCCCAACCTTTTTTGTGCCATGCCTTACGTCAGCCCACGTCAGGTTTTCTAAAATTTCACTGAAAAGGGTTAAAAAGTTGAACTCGAGTCGAGCCCATTTACGAATTGCCCCCCTTAGCAATTGAATTGACCACCACCGTGGGGCGTAGGAACCACGTTGCGAAACATTGCTCTAGATTATAATTCAAGTGATTGAGCTTAAACGCAATTCGAAACTAAGTAAAATAGAAGCTCGTAATCATGTAAAAATTAACTTAAAGCTATGGCACAGAAGAAACGATTGAATTAGAGAAAAACGTAAGCGAACGTTTCCATTCCTATCAATGTTTACACAATAAAATAATAGTTCCATTCAAAATTCGCTTAATGAAACTATTAAAAACCGCATTGAGTACGGATTTTAACGTCAATCGATGCAATACTCGTAGGAAAATTGCAATTGCATAAATAGAATCGATGTGAGTTTGGAGTCCGGTGTAGGTCTAGCATTTACGTCAGCAAGCGACCAGTTCGATTACCTTGACATTATGAATCACGTCAACTAAGCCATCTACTTTCTTAATAATGATTTATTAAACGTAAACGAGGATATTTCTAGATGAAAGCAAGTTTCTCTATTATCCACACGAAACTTTGTAAACAATGTTTTCCACTCCAAACATGCATAATCAAGAAACATGAAATAAATGTATATTTACTACAAAATTATTCACGAATATAACGAATTCACAACTGCAAACTGAAAATATCCTGAATTCAATGAACAATAACATCAAGTTATTATTTTTTTATCTGGGTTGTGGGCTTTTAATTTACGTTTCTAATTATAGATTATCTCCATTTTATCCATCAATTATATATTATATCCATTTGTATTGTATATATTTCAGTTTGTCGGTCGATTGCATAAGAAATTTACATACACTTTGTAATTGTCTTCATTAATCCTTCAGTAAACTAAGCATTATAACATTCATATAGGTACAACGTTCCTACATCAACCTTGTTCAAAACTAACTTGATATTTGCATTGATAGAAATATAATTGGCAGTTCCTAAAGTCTGTTACCATAGAATAGTATACCATTTCACAGCAATAAGAATTTGTTGTAACCATAGATCATATATACTAACGTGGATGTCTCGATAAATCTAAGCTCTGAAGCCGATATATCTACGACTCACTTGAATAGCCCTTCTTTGTTTTGAATACGTAATGACGCAGCACGATATCTCAGTCTAATGACCATAAACACAAAATGACGTCGTATGTCCTATCACGAAACAGACGATACAAGGTTGCCACTTTTAGGTCTTGCCTTTTTCTCCAACCCTTAAGCTACCTTTTATTTCAAGAGTATTATATAAAATAATACTTTAACATACACATCTGAACTTAATTTAGAGTTAATAATTAAAACTACATTGTTCTATACTAGAAAATAAAATAAGGCGTTGAAAGAGTTTTTACATGAATCAAACAAATATATCCAACTGGAATAAATTTTCGTATATCTGGCAATGTTGCACGGCGTGCGATTGTTCTCTAACACCCGTACTTTTTTTTAATGCGTTTTCCCAGATAGCGGTCCTTAGAGAAAGATAGCGCTTATAGGTTCTACATGTAAATAAGGTAAAGAGATAGAAAAAGGCACGTCTTCATGTTGGCTTCATAGTCCATTTAAAAATTCTTATGCCATCGATGTATCCATTTCTATATATGATCTAGGGGTGTAACACACTTATTTCCCTTCGAATTATTTATTCGAACACAGATATTCCATTTGTCCAGCCCCTACACCAGCATCTAGACCAGTGATGGCGAATCTATGTCAGTACCTAGTGTCACTGCTGACGCACAAGCCCATTTTTGATAGGAATATTCGATGTACATCGATGAAACGAATTAACTCGATGTTTATATTAGGATGCATCGAACTGATTCGATGTTTTGAAACACGGTATATTTACTTGATATATCAATATATTTCATTACATCAAATCTTTTTTTTTGGTGCCGATGATGATGTCGACCACTAACACGAAATCTCGGAATTGACATTGCCACCACTGCTTGTTCTCTTGTTTAAGTTCTATCGAACTTAAACAAGAGAACAGTCTCTTGTTTAGAGTCTCTATGGGTTGTGTCTCTATGGTTTGGTGTGCTCTCGATGATTTTCGATTAAAAACTTTGAATCTTATTTTTTTTAGTAGTGCCATAAATGTGCACACATAGGATTAGATATGTTATAATAACAAAGATAATTATCACATTGCCATTATTTTTTTAATAAATATCCAATAAATCAAAAAAGGTTTAATTGGAATTTTATTTTCTATGTCTTAGGTGCGTGAACATGTTTCTATGAACCTCAACATTAAGCAAAGATTAACAAAATTGTGGTTTATTTCTATAGTATTAGTAGTATTGTGATGAAGTGTTAGAAAAAGTACTCGATGTTAGGAAAACCTCGATGTTTCTAATCGATACTCAGAAAATATCGATGCATAGTATTGAAGTATTGCATAAAAAAACATCGATGTATTTATTTAAGTGGACACCCCAAATTTTCAGAAACATCCATCTTCAGAGATAAAAATTTTATAATTCAAATATTTGTTTCTCATTACAGCCAAATTGGTTATTAATGATCATATTATTGCTCATTATTAAGATTTTGATTCACTGACACCAAATTAAAAGATTTAGCAACGGCTTTGATTATTTTCGGTTTATTGATTTCAATTAAAGACAACACTTTTGAGTTATAAAATAATCCAACGGACCAACAAATACACCACTCTTTTTTTCTATTTGTATCAAATCAACCAACGAAACTATTATACCAAAAGGAGCAATAAAATCTCACGTACCCTGAATTATTCAATCGATCGAAGTTACATGTGAAACCACATTAGATCGTAAACCTTATTAAAAAGAATTGACATATCAAAACAGCACGCGTAACAGAACAGATGAACGTCGCAGTAATAATAATGATGGGCATTAATGCTAGTAATTGATGAGTACCACCGTACAAAACAAGGTCGAAAACCAGCTACAGAAATGTGGGTCTTTCGGCTACTCCCATCCTATTGTGTTTCGGTCTAACGGTTAAACTCTTTGAAAAACTATATGTGCACGCAATTCAACAATAGTTTTACACTACTTTGTACAATTCGCGCACGTCAAAAGGAAATTATTCCCACTAATATACAATGGATCAATATAGCCGTAATTCGCATGGAAACCACTTTTATACGAACAAAGTAGTTGTGCCGTGAAACGTTGGAATCTACTTGTATTTGGACAAAAAAGAATAACTGTAACGTGTTCAAATTTGAGGGGATACAAGACAGATGTTATGGTGTAACCACTGATTTTTACGATAATTCGTTGTATTCGGATTTCCTTACCGCATTTTCATTTACTGGTAAACCCAAATGGCGAGATAATATGAAAATTGTGTTTATCTTTAAAGAATAAAACGAGCACGGCGATAACACTTTAAATTACGTCATCAACCTCTAATAGGGAAAACAATTTTTATTTATTGTGCGTCAGTTACCTACGCCTGTTTCAAATGAACAAATGCTTGAACACACACATTAACGAAACTACATGTTTCTGACTACTAGTAGTACTTAGTCGTACTTTTGGTCCACTAGTCAAATTTCGACCATAATTCATAATATTGAATGTTATTGGCGTTTACTTGAAGTAAATCCATTATAATTAAATATAATATAAAATTCAAACACTTGAATTTTTGATTTACACTTTTATTGATTTATTATTATTATATTTAATTTTTAATTAAAATAAAAGTGTAAATCAAAAGTTCAAAAGTTTGAATTCTTCTCGTATCTTATATTTAAACGTAATTCATAAGTTTGAACTTTATAAGTGTTTTTTCTTAATTCTAATTATTTGCCACGTTAACCACGTTTTTTCAAAGACGATACCTGTTTATCTTCGTCATAATATATGTTAAACCAAAATGTTTCAGTGTTCAACATTATGTTGTAAATTTTTGTATAGTGATTGTTAAATACATATTATTATTAGGTATAGCATTCTTCCTTTATGCTTCACTTATACTTTCGAGCAAGTTTTATTCCACAAATTATGAAAACGATTTCCAATTATCATTTCTTTTTTCTTCTTTTACTCCATACTGACATTCAAAAAGACCAAAAATAATATATCATTAAAACTTATAGACAAAAATTAACTTACAGTTTAACCATAAAGTAAGTATGGTATAACGTGTGTCACTATTTAACTATGTGTAATGCTCATTTCAAATAAGTTGATATATTTCCAATGTATATCAAATCATATACAAAAATAGCTTCATGCTTTTCTTCTATATAAAAACTATGACTGTTGTCAAATTTCACGTCCATTTCTTTTTCTGAATGGAGGTTCAAAATTTTCGCTTCAACTGTTTATATTTAGAATATTCGTTAAATACAGAATTCGTTTCTACATTTTCATTTACTACCAAACTCAAATAGCGAGAATTATCTCGCCATTTGACGAGTATTTCAAGGGGTTATTCGTATTAACGAAAATTGAAAATTTTTCATTTCAAGAATCAGAAAAGGACACTCGAATTGAACTCAAAATACGACGCCAAGTTCAGAAATTACTTAATATTAGTATTCAATCGACATTTGTACTAATTCTCGATTCTTGTTTCGGGTTTGTATTATTTTATTATTAAGTTGATATTGTATTTATTAAATAAATTCTTGTTTCAGTTTTAAAATATTCATATATAGTCATTGACTATTGAATATAAAAGAAAAATAACTGAATTATATAAGTATATATATATATATATATATATATATATATATATATATATATATATATATATATATATATATATATAACATGCATGATAATATATGCCTAAAAACCGTCAACCTAACGGCAAAATAATTTGTATAATGAACCATAATTTCAGCTTGCTGCCATAATGAAGATTTACTTATACGAACAATTTTCCCATATGTGGATAATAATCACACATTAATTATAATATAAAGAGATAGTAATTCAAGATCAGTTTAGCTAATCGACATCAAATAAATTAACTAAACCGGTACATTTTTTTCATTATATTCGAACAATTACAAGCAATATTCTTCGATATCAATTTTTGACAATGAGAAAAATTCAATGTAAATTTATTCAGAAAATTTAGAAATATTCAAAAATTTGTTCAGTAAAATAAATCAATTTAAAAATATTACTTATTCGCCGATGTTCGTCGAAAAATTACTTAATACTTGCGTTGAGTTTGATTGCTTTTAACAATAATATTATACTACTTTGATTTCGACAAAAAATTTTCAGTCACACTCACAAAATAATTGTATATAACCTTATGGAAATGCCCCCCTTTAGTGATTCGATTTTGTGGAAGCAAAATTATTTTCAATTAATACATATTATATTAGCGTCCCGAAATATCTAGTACAGTTTTTCCCAACCTTCTTTGCGCTATGCCCTCTCCCCCTTAGCCTTTATAAAATTCCTATGCCCCCCGAAAATGGTGAAAGAGTTGAAATCAAAAGTGCAAAAGGTTAAACTCGTCATAAACTAGATTAAACTAGCCCATTTTCGAATTGCCCCCCTCAAGAATCGTCTTGTCCCCCTGTGGGCCGTGGGCCCCATGGTAGGAAACACTGATTTAGATGAAGAATTATTAACGGAGCATTCATGTTGTTTTTTATATGTTGTCATTTTTTACTCTTTATTCTTCTAATATAATAATCAGTGAGTCACAGATGTTTACACAGTTTGATGATTAAGGAAGCGTGTCAACAATTAACGATATAATATTGCGTGTGTGGAAAAAAATTTCGAACATTTATCCATTAGTATAGAATTAGTTTATCTGAAGGTTTTCCATTGACTTTTAAGACCACTTTCGTCTCTGTGACAAAGTTGTACAAATATGTATGTATTACGAATCTCGTATCATACACGTGGCTGTATTAAAAGAATGGTAATTTTGAAATTTTGTGATATCATCAATTCGGTATACATTCTATAAGAAATAACATTAAGTATTCAATCATTTTGAAGCCTATTTATGATAAGCCTTAACAGGAAATATTCTACAAGATCCTTATACAGATATATAATTTATATTTCAGGAACTTATAAATAAAAAAAAGAAAAGAACAAAAAAAGAAATAACAGCAAATTTACTATTCAATCTATTTACTATTATTTAGTCTATTTGATTATGTCATCCAAATATGATGTATGTATATACAAATATTGAAATCAATATGTTGGGTAGATATGGCTTCTAAAAAAATTCTTTTCTGTAAATATTAAACTAACACAAGTATTGTAACCAGATAAAACACTTAGATCCAGAAAAGGGACAAGTTTCAAGGTGTATTTGTAGAAGCAGTAAACATAATTTAAATAAAACACTTGTTATATATGTATCATTCAAAAATTGTAAAACCAGATAAAACACTTAGATCCAGAAAAGGGACAAGTTTCAAGGTGTATTTGTAGAAGCAGTAAACATAATTTAAATAAAACAGTTGTTATATATGTATCATTCATTCATTCATTGTATGTTATCATTCGTATGATTATTTCAGAACGATGGCTGCAAAGCATTCTGAACACACTATTTCTGATAATGTAAAGAAAATTCTAAACCTAAAAATCAAGAAATAATCAATATAAAAAAGTTGTATTTTAAACAGAATTGCTGAATATAAATGATAACTATTAAATTATATTGAACTCTTGTTTTAATGTTTCACGATTATATTAAACAACATGAATTTGGCAAAATGTTTCGAGCGTGAGCTCATTTTCAAGACTGAAATACAGTAACTCTTTGGTCTTCGCTTCGTCTTCGTTTTGCCTCTGTTCTTCGTTGTTAAAGTACAGTAAGGAACGAACAACAAATTTATATCTATACAATGAATGTAAGGAGGAGGATAATTGAAAATCTACCTGTTCATTTACGATACAAATTCTTCTTCCTTCTTCCAAGAACTGCATATTTCAATTGCTTCTAAAAGGTCTAAACGTTTCCCTTTATTATCTAAGTGCAAGCACTTAGTTTTCTCAAAGTCTATAAAGTGGTTGGATTTAATACAATGTTGGAACATGTTTAGACCTTTAAGAAGCAATTGAAATATGCATTTCTTGGACGAGAAAAGAAGACATCGTAAATGAACAGATAGATTTTCAATTATCCTCCTTCCTTACATCCATTGTATAGATATAAATTTGTTGTTCGTTCCTTACTGTATTTTAGATTTGAAAATGAGCTCACGCTCGAAACATGTTAACAAATTCATGTTGTTAAATATAATCGTGAAACATTAAGCCAAGAGTTTAATTTAATATTTAATTATGTTTCATCAAGGAGTTAAGCGAGAATTCAATCTCAGTCAATAAATAATAACAATTTAGTTTTACGAGTTTTACTAAATGTCATCTTCAACAACTCATGAATAAAAAATAATATTAAGGACGAAAGACAACAAGAAAAAAATTGAAAAAAAATTACCATAAGATTTGTCCTGCAATGTTAAATAAAATCGAACTTTAATGAGATAAAAAAGGCTTCAAATTAATTAATGAAATAAAGAATTAAGAAATCGCCCAAAATAATTCAATTATTACAAGCTGACAAATGTGAGACTGTCACCATTTCGTAATTTGAATTCTTGGTTAGTGAAAATAAAACCAAACAATTTTTGAACAATGACGTGTGTATAAGTTGAGAGGATTTGCAAATCAATTGCTAAAGCAAATCGTGTGCGGCATTTCAAAGCATTACATCAAAAATAATCATTTCATAGATATGAATACTCTGGAGATATGACATATCCTGAAAAAACGATGCAAATTGATCTTAATGGAGTCTTTGAACTCAAATTTGCAATTTACAAAAGTTTTAGATTATCAACGTAATTAATCTGAATTTAGGACTTCACGTCCTTATAAATACACTGGGGAACAATTTGTATCATAATTTCTGTTGACTTCGATTTTTAGGCTGTTTTATATGTACATATCCAAAACGTTAATCATTTTTTTATCAGATATATTTATCTGTGAAACTTCCGTTTGGTAAGCCAATGATTTGACGGGAACCCAAAGACCACTCCAATGATTGTTACTTTTGTATAGTAGAAACTGCTGGATATAACAAAAAAAAAAAACAAATATAACATAGATTATCCTAGTTTACTGTCAGCTATACGCCCTGTGACGCTTTCAGCTGAAATTCCAGTGCCAGTTTTTCAGGAATTAACCTCTTTAGAAATACAAGATGAATGATGAGATTTGGGACTATCCAAAAAAGTGTCGGAACTTTTAGCATCAAGACAGCACGAAAAAAACTTCGAGAAAAAATCGAGAGAAAGTGCATTTCTTCAGTTCCTTCGGAATGCTGATAGATTTGTGTTTTGCCATAACATAGCTGGTTTAATGAAAGAATTGGGAATTTTAGACTATAACGCAATTGAAGTGTGTTCTCCTCCACAATGGATATTTATATGGTTCAGTCTCAATAGGTCATTCAGTTTCTTTGCATGAAGAATACGAAGACATAAAGAAGGTCATTGACTTGATGCAATATAACTTACGCCAATGGATCATCTGTGTTGACCTTAAAATGGTTTTTTTTCTTCTTGGTCAGCAATGCGGATATACCAACTATCTCTGTTTCCTAGCTTGTCATATGAGAAGATCAAGGCTGGTGTCTTTGATAGACCACAGATCGGCAACTTCTTGAAGATGAACGTTTCATTGAAACAATGACTGAACTTGAAAAGAATTCTTGGTTGGCATTCAAAAGTATTGTCAAAGACTTTCTTGGAAACACTCGGGCCCAGAATTACGTCCAAATTGTTCAACAACTCTTAGAAAGCTTTAAAAAGCTTGCTGTAACATGAGTATCAAATTGCATTTCTTACATAGCCATCTTCCTACTAACTTTCCAGAAAATCTTGGCGCTGTTAGTGATGAAGAGGCTGAGCGATTCCACAAAGATTTGAAGGTCATGGAGGCAAGATATCAAGGTAGATGGGATGTCAGTATGATGGCTGACTACTGTTGGAGCATAAGGCGAGAATATCCCCAGATTGAACATTCTAGCAAAAGTTATGAGCGAAAATTTTTACCCTAATATCTTTTTTATTTTTTGTATAAACACAATTTAACTTTTAATATTATAATAACCTTTGTATGAATAAAATATTCTATGTTTGGTTAGTACCCAGTTTATTTTCCTCTGTATGCCCATTTTGTATGACTTTTAGTGTCAAGAGAGGGTAGTTTAAAAACTTGACGTGATAGAGAAAAATTGATAAAATTTTTTAATTCATAGGTCAAAATTTAGTCAAAAACAAGTCACAGATCTAAGACAACAAAATTGCTGTTACCCAGTAGTGAATCTAAAAAACAGTGTTTTATTTCGCATTTTAGATTGAATTGTTGGTTTTTCAATAAGCTCCATCGAACTTTTTTAAGGATTAGAGAAGTAGGTCGAAACAAATATGGAGTCAATTGAAGAAAACTGTGGAATTTAGAAAAAATACTTTCAATTAAACTTTCGATACACTGAAGAAATTTATGGTGATTCACTTTGATGAAAATTTTCAATTTTGAATTTTTGAAATTACTTTAGTTCATTGGGTTCATTTATTTTAAAACTAATCGAACTAGAATTGCTTTCACTGACAAAAAGCACGACATACATATTATCTCAAGTGTTCCAGAACAAAATAGTAATTACGCTAAAATCACCTTCGATAGTTCGGTAGTGACATTTGATGAAATCTCACAATAGAATTTTTTTGTTGTCGATCCGTTATTATTGCGTGAACTAGTGAGGTGAAAGTCGAAATTATGCAACATTCGAGTGAACGTGGAGCAAAGATAAATAGAACTAACTTCCGAATTCGACTGAAGAACAATAGTCAATTTATAATTTTTCGTAATTGAGTTTCCGGCAATATGCACGTGTTCGCTAGTCAACTTTCTGTTATTTCATTTCTTGCTACGGAGGAAATCGTAATATGTTTCTTTGTCATTTTCTTCTTGCTCTTTATATCCAATTATTCTCGGAAAAATATATCACAAATAGTTCATCAACTTTAAAGAATGACAAATAATATGACTACCATTGTATTTTAATTTTGAAAAAAATTACTAGGAAAGAAAACACGAAATTTTGCTTTTTACATGCAGTGTGTGGCATTTAAGAAGAAGACACCTCCATATTTTAATTATTTAAAGGAAAAACGACTTGAATATTTGCACAGTTATAAACGGCGATGGGTGATATTTTTCAAGATAACAAGTTCTGTAGGTACTTTGAACTCAGTCTACTATGAATTGTCAATGGAGGGAATTTTGATTCACAATAGAAATATCGAAAAAGTTATGGAAAGAAAAAGGTTTCAGATAATATTTTAAGGTCCACATTCGAATTTTCATGACAAAACTCACATTTTTAGTCTTTTCAAAATTTTTTCTCTAAATAATAACTCAATCAAGATATTATAATCTTTAATAGCTCCTTCAAAATTACTTTTCCATTTTATAACTAGTGCGCTTTGGAAGGTGAGAACTTAATAACATGACAATTCAATTTTCTATTAAAAAATTCCGAAATATGACAAGCTGTAGCCTTTATTATTCTGGTGGAGATACGATCTGGGCCCTGGCTACATTTGTTCTTCAAGTCGATAATCTTTGTCAGGAATTTTTTTCCCTTTGTCGGGAAGTCCAGAATCAACTCAACATTGCATTTATTGATGTAAATGTGATATATTTCAATTATCAAATTACTGTAGTAATGAATTATTCGGTTTCATAACTGATCAATATAATACCAATGTCAATCATAGGTAAATGAAACAATGGTATAACGATCCATTTACTGAAATGCGATGTAATTATTTCATAATATGATTTTATACTTAAATGAACTCTTAATTCCCGAATATTAATAATGGATTTCATCAGTTTACCACTACCAATACAAGTTTAAAATCGGACCAATATACTCGTAGTAACTTGCCTCGATCACTCTAAAAATTGAACATTGAATATTTTCATTGCCCAGATACACTGAATATTGATTCTTCAATCAGTGAATCACCATTAATGAGAACTGCCATTAACTGGCTTCATATAAATCATTGATGCATTATTTCGATTTCAATTCAACCAATTTTTGAAGATACTAATGCAATAACTCACTCAATCCAATAAGTTGAGTTGAAGTTTCACTCTTTTCTTTCATTGTAATTACGTTACTTATATATATATTCTTATTATCATTTAAACTAGGGCAGCGAAACACAACACAAAGAAATAATAATTTTCTTGTGATAATAACTTCTCAATTCTTTGATAACTGATTAAAAGGAAAAAGGGAAGGAACAATACTTACTTTTTCTGATACAAAATTACTAATTAAATGTAACTAGATGCAACCTCTTTCATAAGACACCAAAATATTTAGTGAAAATGTGATTTTTTTATGTAGTTTATGACTTTCGAACAAAGATGTGAAAATTTTATTTGTAACACTTTTCTATCTGTATCTCTAACCTGAAACAAAATATTGAGAATCATTCCTATTTGTCACTTGGTAATAGGCTGAGTTTAAAGTTCAGAATAGGTTTAGGCATCTTACAAAATATGACCCATCTCCGTTTATTAATATGCGAAAATTCAAATCCATTTTCCTTTAAATAACTGAAATATGGCGATGTCTTCTTCTTTAATGTGACACACACAGTACAAAAATTTGGAATTGTATTCATTAAAGGGTTTCAATGTTTTTTCCTTCAGCTCAATTTTTCGAGATATACCTACTCGATTAACTTTCATTTATCGAAAATATGAAACCAAAGACGATCCAAACGTTCTAACATATTGAACTGTTATACAAAAATTAACTTGAAAATTTTATTTATTTATTTATTTAGAAATGGAATACAGACAGTTATAACACCCACAATAGCATTCACAGAATGAAAAATAAGAAAATATAAACTATATACTTGCAGAATTAATATCTAAAACTTACACTAACAATTTCTAGATTCTATGATACTTAAAAACTAAAAAAAAAAACCAAATTAAATTAAATAATATTATGAAGACAGATTTCTATTCTAACAAATAAACCTAAAACTAGAGAAATTGACGGAATGCATTCTTAAGAGTTCGCTTTAAGGAAGGTAAAGAAACAACAAATAAATCGATCTCGCATGAGAGTAAAAATTCGTTACTGACGGACATTAATCTACAAAGCCCCACATTCTTAGATATATTAGTTCTTCTAAATGGAATATAAAACAAGTCCTGATATCTAAGCCTTACATTTGGAACATTAAATTGTATTCTATATAATAACGATGGAGCTTGTAAATAATTGTTACTGATGATTTCATAAATAAATATTATGTCAGACATCTTTCTACGATTATCCAGAGTAATAAGCCCAAACCTTTTACGAGCTTGTGAATAATCGTGATCTGAAATGTTAAAATTATTTCTATAAGCTAAGTATCTTATAAATCTATTCTGAACGCTCTCCAACCTATTAATATAACATAAATACCGAGGGCTCCATATTACCGAAGCAAAATTCACCTTGCTGAAAACAAATGAAAAATATAAAGATAGAAAGGTGCTATTGTTTTTGAACAATCTACTATTTCGGAAGATGTAACCCAGCATTTTATTGCATTTACCAATTACTGATTCGATGTATTGATCAAATATCAATTTAGAGTCTAGAGTTACACCAAGATCGCGAATGGCAGAGACGCGTTGAAGGGAGTGATCGCCCACAGAATATGGATATACTATTTTATTTATATTCTATGTATATGTTATAACAAAACATTTACTGAAGTTCAGAAACAAGGAATTAGCCTTACAATACCTATGAAGCCTTTCCATATCACTCTCCATCATACTACAATCCTCAGGTACATCGATCTTTTTGAACACTTTCAAGTCATCGGCAAACAGTAGGAATTCAGAGTGACGAAAGCAAGTCGAAATATTATTAATATATATAAGAAACAATAAGGGACCCAGATGAGAACCCTGGGGGACGCCTGAGGAATTAGGAAATATTTCCGAATCGCAACCATTTATAGTGACAAATTGCGATCTTCTCAAGATATAGGAGCTTAACCACCGCAAAAGACTTCCACATATACCCACTCCAGCTAGTCTCATCAGCAGAATACCATGATCTATCTTATCAAACGCCTTCTTAAAATCAGAATAAAAGGCATCAACCTGCTTTCCACACTCAAAACTCGACTGAATGAACTCCAGAAAGCTCATCAGGTTCGTCTCAAGATTCCTCCTACCTCTAGTGAAGCCGTGCTGCTGTTCACAAATAATATTTTGCACAAGGTGATAGAGATATTTATACACCAGTGATTCGAACAACTTAGGAATAGTAATATTATATGGGAATTTCTAAATGAAATTATCCGACTAAAAGAATATTATGGTCAAATTCCAACATCATATTACGCATTAACATACAAAACAGTACTAAAAAAACACATACGTAATCACCCAAAATTCATTGCTCAAACTCATTCAGTAATTATTTGTTGGCAACATTTTAAAATTCTTTGGCAACAACTTCTACAAAGTGCGACAGTTAAATATTTATAAAACGAACGTAAACAATGAGTTTTTAACTTAATTGTGTGAATTGATACATGAATAGAGTTCAGAATTTAGGATTCTTTTGTTGCATCACTCATATATTATTATTACAAAAAGTTTTACTAATATTTTTTCAAAATTTATTTTTGTAATATAATTGATCGTACATTGACGATTGAATAAATTATTACTAATTAGTCTATATTATCTCAAGTATTATAACACATATCTCCATATTACATTAATTGATGTATTTGAATTATTCAATCAAATGGTTATTAATTTAGAGTGTAGTTAATTACAGGTCATACCCATAGTTATTTTAATATTAACTGTATATATAATGAGTTCCTATGTCGAACTACGTAACTACGTGTATAAGAATCCTGAAATAACAACCAATATCACAGAAAAGTTCAAATTGCAGAATAATTGTTTGTCATTCATAATACGATGAAAGCAATTAGGCATTCATTTAAGGAGTATTTTCCTTTTTAATGGACATTCAGCTTGAGGTTTCGAACACAGATACCCCTTGCATCATTGAAATGTGTTTCATTTTATTAAATTAGATGACGTAAATTAGATGTCATTCACCTTTTAATTATTATTAATGCATTCCTCCATGTGTTATCAGCTAAAAGAAAACATTATTCAATTCATTATTCAACAATATAATACAATAAAACCTTATCAAAGGTGCTGTTTTCAAAATCAAAATATATATATCATCTTTTGCTTGTAAATAGGAACAAGGAAAATTTGCTAACATCACGTTCAAAACATTACAGTAACGTTTGTTGAACTACTGATCTAAATCAGATAATAATAACAGACTTCCAGAGAATAGGACACGTACTACTAAGCTAGTTTCTAGGTCTAAAGAAAATGTATCTAACTCGGAAAAGTATTGCAAATGATGGTAGATAGTTACGATTTCATTAGTATACATTAGCGTGGAGAAGATGATGTAATAGCGAAATATATCATTACATTAGGTCTGCAATTTCAGTTGAACGCGTTCCAGTAATACGGTATAATGTCTCTAAACTTCTGAAATTTGAACGAATTTAGCTAGCAAATTCCTAGCAGAAAGGGATTCAACATTTTAATAACCGGTGGAGTAAGAGACATAGAAAACACCCAAGGGAACTGTTGGTATCCTGCAAAGTTGTATACTTTGGCTATAATTATGAATTTTTTGTAGGGATGTGAGAAAATAATGGAGAAAACATAATTTATTCTAACTTTTCGGAACGCTTTATTTCTTCCTCAGAGTAATCTGCAATACATAAAACTAAACTTAGCAAACTATGATATTAAAAACCTCATTTTGCTTGGATAAATTGATTTTAATAAAAATAATTTGATTTCATAAAATATCAATTTCAAAGGGTTTTTATATCATAGTTTGCTAAGTTTGGTTTTATAATAATAATAATAATAATAATAATAAGAGAATTTTATTAATACTCCATTAGAAAATTCATACATAGGTACATGGTGTTGATAACATTTTTACCAAAAAAATACAAAAACTTAATTATTTTTCTTCAGAAATTGCTTACATTTTTCTTTGAAAACTTTCACTTTGTAACTGAAGAATTCATTCGGGATACTATTCAATAAATTAACAATTTTAAAGGAGAAATAACGTTTAAATAAGGTTTTATAAAAGCGAAAAAATTAAGTAAGAAAGTTATGGTGGCTCAATGTAAAATACATCCACATGATCAATATAAAAAAATTAAAAACTACAAAAAAAATACCTAAAAAACAATACAAAAACTCAAATGTTTTCCTTCTGAAATAGCTTACATTTTTCTTTGAAAGCTTTCGCTTTGTAACTGAAAAATTCATTCGGGATATTATTCATTAAATTAACAATTTTATAGAAGAAAGAACGTTTAAATAAGGTTTTACAAAAGCGAGAAGTAGCCAACTTATGTCTGAACCTTACATTGAGACAATGGATGTTTGAACGAAACCTGATTTTACGGTAAGTAAGATGGCTTTTTCGTTACCGAAATTTTATGATACGAACACAACAATTAACTTTCTACGTTTCTCCATATTGATCCAACCCAACTTTACCAATCTGTGTGAGACTCGGTCCGAACGCTTCAACCCCTATATCAATCTAACTCAATAATTTTGAATTTTTTGTATTCTAGTTGTATTGTACTTAGTTAAGCAAATACGCTACATCCCCTTAATTCAACTTTGACAATACCAGGGCATCCATCAGCATCCTAAGTTGTTTTTCGTCCAAAATATCCCTACAACCACGTATCAACTTAATTCGACTATAGCATCTCCGCAGCGACAAATTTACATGTAAGTCGAATAACAATTATGTATTGTAGATTTCTGTGATGAAGAAATATTCCGGAAGCTCTATCTGATTATTATATTTTTTCATAAATTTTTTATATTTTATTATATTTTTCAAAATTATATTATATTCGTTTACTTCTAGTAAAACACTAAACGTGAATAATAAGTGTTAGAAATTCTTAATTTTTATTCATTCTGCAATTTCTACTAGGTTTCTTGATTAAATTGGCTGTATTTAGGAAGATAGACAAAATCTTCGATTAATTTTGAGTTTATGAATACCAGTTTAAACACTTAGTGCAGGCACTTAAAATCTACAAAAATGTATTGAAACCGGATAATTGAATTGAACCGCGCATAAATGAATGATATATAACTAAAAATACGAAGAATATGTAAAAAATATTTAACACAAAACAATTTTTACCGTTGGAAACATTTCATTAAGTGATGACTATAAAAAGCTATCATTGTGATGTATCGAAAGTGAATGCATGCATTCAATGAACAAGAATTTTCTTCCCAGGATCTAAAACGTCACGAAGATACGAACGAAGATTGAAATTAATTGGACAAATATTAGTCGTGATACATGATCTGTCAAATCGACTAAATCTGAAAGGCCTGATTATACAACTAAACAGGTAATTCGACAATTAGAAATGTATAATTAGAGAAAAAGACAATCCTTTTTCTTACCTCAATTTAATAACTCACTAGCACCCTTAATATTGTTAATAAACGCACAAATTGCGAATTTTATTTTAATCGTTCTCCTCATGGGGAACAATCATTATAATGATAATATTCATACCTGATAGAGGTGCAAGACAACTGTTTCGTTCTACAAGGAACTCGTCAGTTGCACCATGTCACATCTAACATTCATCTCTTTAAGGATAATGGATGCATTACATGGTACACGTGCACATAGCTGGTATAATATTCTTTTGATATATTTGAATTTTTCGAATGAGTGGTCTGGTATTAATTTCCTTTCATTCACATATGTATATTACAACAAAACTAGAAAAAGAATTTTCGCGCTCTGATGTTTTGATCTCAACAATTTGCCAACATTGTATGACTAAATTTGCAATCGCAGTTCAAATTTTTTTCCTAATTCTGTAATAATAATTACACTACGTTTAGAAGAAATTAACTAAGTAAATATTCCACTAGCACTAAATCATCATTTTAAAAATAAAAATTCCCATTCTGAATATAGACGTAACCTGAAATTGCATTTTGACGAAAGATAAAAAGTTAAATAATATCTTCTACGAAATTTATTGAAAATTTTAAACTCTTTGGCTGAAACAAAGAACTTTTTATTATATCAACTGATGAAAATGAAAGATTCAATTTTTTTTTCAAATGAGAGGTAATAATAAAAACTTGTCTAAAAATCACTGACTGAACAATTCTTTATTCGACTAGTTTCGCCTTTTACAGCATTATCATTCTTGATAATGTTATAATAAATGATTATGAATAAAAAAAACTTGTCTAAAAATCAGTCAGTGATTTTATATTATTACCTCTCACTTAAATATGAACTATCACAGAGTAGATTCATCGTCCATTGAATTTATTAATTTTTTTTCAGTTCTGAAGCATGTTCGAGATTTCAATATCTACGTTATTTGAAATCGACTGTGAAAGACCACCCTAATAAAATTGATTGAGTGTTCGCTGATGTCTTGGTGAAACGTTGTTAAATACTTTTATTGAAAAAAAAGAACCATTCGGCTTGGTTTCACAAAAATGTTATCAAATTATTGCTTGACAATTGCCTCGGAGTGTTATCCCATTTCCAAAAGCTGGACTAAGAGTTAAAGTTGATGTACAAAATGATATTCAGAAATTAAAAACATTTTTGCTATTTTTGATGATAATTTCAAGTACTCAAATCAAAACTTTCTTTATATAAAAGTAATTTAAAATGTTGCATATTTCAACTGGAATACAATTAAAATTTTCTATTTTTCTCAATAATCATTCCTTAAATTGATTTCTGAAACAATTTTAATTGATTTGTAAAACAATTTCTAAGCGATTTCAGAAATTCGAGATGATAAAATTCAACCTATTTCAAACATTATTAAAATACAAAATATATGAAAAAATTTCAATCGGTAACCCAGTAATTTCAATATTGTCAAATCATGTTGACAATCAGCGGAGATAATTAGACTACATACGCAACAATGGCGAAAAGAAGTCGACGAAAAATTGGGTTTCGAAATTCTCAATCTAAAAATCTTCGTTAACGATAAAAGAATAGAACACAAAAAGTGTGGCCTGATGAAATCATAAAATCGTAGTGCGTTAAGAAATATGAAAGTTATTTGGTTTATGCTCTGAAAAATTGCAATAAAAATTGCGAATCCGAAAGGAACGTTCTCGTATGGCAGAACATATTAATTTCTTCACTACACGATGCAATTACATTAAATATTGATCGACTTCAGAAGGTGTTCTAATAAATGGATTATTTTAGATTATAATCGAATTTATTTAAAATACCAAAGTTGATCAGTTGTTCAAAAATCAATTTATAAAAATGGATCTGTATAAACTATTAAGCAGTTAAATTTTCAGAAGAACTTCCCGTTTCTTTTTATATTATATTTTTAACGTAATTCGTATTTTTAACGTATTTGACGATCATATTTTATCAATCACCTTTGTTTTGTCGAAATTTAGTTGGTACGAAATGAAATTTCAATCAAAGTAAATACGAATTAACAAAGAAATTTGAGATAACTCGGATTTGATGATATTTTTATATTGCATTCTGTTTACATTTTTTTGATAATTCTTCATTTTATTATTCATTTTTTACACAATTTATTACTTCATTATTTTTAGGTACATCTGGGTGACATCGGTTGCCCCATTGATGTCTGGGTGTCCCCTTAAAGAATTCCTTCCTATTAAAAAATAGAAATTAAAACAGTATTATCAACATAATATTTATTCAAACCTCATTTCCTATTATTATATATAATTTATTATTTTATACAATTGAAAAAAATTTTTATTCTTCAAAATTTTATAATTGCAACAGCAAACTGCTTCAAAAATACAAATTCACATTGTTAAAAAATAATAATAAAGTTTTCTGAACAATAATAAGTTCAGAAAACAAAATTATTGTTCATTTCGGAACACATCACAATTCATTATTTCGGGACATAGAAAAACAATTTTCAACGCTACGTACATCATTTCTTTGATTTCTTCTATGGACACTAATTGAACGATCTTCGCAGCTAGAGTTCATTCGAATAGCACAGAACGTTTTCTTCTCAAGTTCAGGTTAATGTCTAGCTGGCCGGGAACACGATAAATAAAGGACATATAACAAAGAATTCAAGTCTTCCTGTCTTGCCATTTTCGTTTTCTTCGAATCAAACGCTGCAAAGAGTAGTTTATCATCGCCACCATAACGTCACGTTAGAGGTGAATTTATTGTTCGGATAGATCCTTTGTTTCCGTTTGTTAAATAAAGAAAATACAATAATAATATTTAACTCAGAGCTGAGGAAGATGGATGCAAATCCTTGATTTTTATTTTGACATTTTGAACATAAAGAATTGGCGAAGGTTCATATAACGTTTAATTTTCGTACTGAAAAGTCAAATATCATTGATAGACGGCGTATTTATATTCATACGATGTAAGTATTATTGTATAGTAAATATTCAATAAGGAGCATGATCGAAAAATAAAAATGAAAGCGCAGGCATCTTAAAAAAACTATCAACTAGAATAAATGATACCCATATTATTTAAACTTATAGAAAAACGCTTCAAAATTTTTGTACTTCGATCAAAATCAGTTATAAATTGAATTTATCTGTCTTTCGATTCCTTGTATATTTGGAAATTTGTCTTCAATCGCAGTACCTACTTTGTTTTATTTCATAAGTTAATGTTTATTTCACAATATTCAAATGAAAAGTAGACCTTCAGTTAACGTTACTAATAATGAAAATGTTTTTTACAATAAATTAAATATATCACATTTCTATTACTTCTAGGTACTCATATGAAACTTTGTTAGTTAATCTAACATTGGAATTTCCTTTTCTAATATCGTAACATGTCGTTTAAAATGATTGACGAAAAACAACCGAAAATCTGACACTTATTCCAACTTCTCAAAAGTAATAAATGGACTCATTTTGGCTTATCGTTATTCGAAGTATAATTTTCCATAATTGACAACCTTATTTTCAGATTATTGTGAAACAGAGGGCATATTAGATTTATAGAATTTCAAAATGTATAAATCACATCCTAAAACCTAATTAATCTGAGTCTCAGTACCATTCTCTAGTCAAAATGCAGACCAAACACAGACATTAACATAATTAAGATAACAAGACTATCGAAATGTGAATAATTATATAATCTTGGAAAATTCACACAATTGTTTTTATTGTACTATTTATTCATCATTTACATGCATTCGTCTGGCCAATTTAAAACATAATGGACTTAATAAAATCACATGGAACCCAATATTGAAGATTCAATCAATTGAGAAAATTAAATGGATCATCAATAATAATTTGACGAATTCAATTCCATGCAAGATGCAAATTATTCAATAGCTTTGAACGCTTGAACTTTTGTGTCAAACAACAACATTCAATTTGTAAACGCATACAGAAGTGGCATTCTCGATATGTTCACAGAAAACTACCAAAGAATTTCGAAAATTTGGCAATATAGATAGATAGACACATACTCGTATACCAACGTCGATTGTGATAGATCGGCTAAAATAGTTACAAGTTAACACTTCCGGTAATACCGGAAGTAATTGCCAACTAGCTATTTTCAAATGGAACATACCGTATATTACATATTTAAATTGACGCAATATTTCAAGTATATTGTTTGTATCGTATCTTATACCAAGCCCTGCGGTTTTTGAAGTAATTAAGAAGTTAAGGTCAAAAATGACGTTTTCTGGCTTATAATTTATTTTTTCATTAAGAAAGACTTCATATTTTTTTGATACTTAATTATACCTGAGAAAGTGTCATTCTAGTTGAATAGCAAATCGCTCTGGTAAATATTGATAGGGTGTGTTAATAAAATCAAACCAAGATTGAATTGAGAAAAAGGTAGAACATCTGCATTTCGAGATAATTTTTTTTTTTGCTTTCACTGATTACTTAAAATATTCACAGTGCCAATTCACAGGGCCATTTCTAGAGATAAGCTGCTCACCAAATTTATCTTTCAACATGACCATTGTTTCACGAGCTGTGTGGCATGTGGCACCGTCTTGATGAAACCACATGTCAACCAAGTTCAACTCGGCCAACTGGTGCAAAAAAAAGTTGCGTATCATGGCTCGATATCGTTCGCCGTTGACGGTAACGTTTCTTCCACGGTCGTCTTTGAAGAATAATGGACCGATGATGCCACCAGCCCATAAACCACACCAAACTGTCGTTTTTTCGGGATGCATCGGTAACTCTTGTATGTCATGTGGCTGTTCATCACTCCAGATGCGACAGTTTTGTTTATTTACATATTCGTTAAGCCAGAAATTTGCCTCATCGCTGAACACAATTTTTCTATAAAACAGCGGATTTTCATTAAACTGTTCTAAGGCCCATTCACCAAAAATTAGACGTTGTGGTAGGTCATTCGGCTTCAATTTTTGCAGAAGTTGAATTTTATATCAACACGTAAAATTTTCCATGTGGCTGAGGAACACATGCCCAATTGCGGAGAACGGCGACGAATTGACATTTCTCGATCCTCATTAACACTGTACGCTACGGCTGCAATATTCTCTTCAGTACGCACTGTACACATGCGAGACAATGGTTTAATGTCCAACAAAGTAAACTTGGTGCGAAATTTGGTGATAACAGCACGAAATGGTTGATTCACCAGGTCGATTATGACGACCATAATATGGTCGTAACAAACGATACATATTTTTCACAGAGTACGAATTTTGATAGTAAATTTCAACAACTTGCAATCGTTGCTCGTTAGTAAGTCTTTCCATGATAAAATGGCAAACTATACTGAAAACAGTATAAAACATTTTGACAGAAGACGTTCGGATGCCATTAACAACCAGTGCCGCCAACCTGAAAAACTTAACTCTTAAAAAATCACCCGTTATTCGTCCAAACTACGAAGAATTTTCAAACGGCAAACTTTTGACGCGATGACGTAACCTAACTACATGACATACCTACGCAAAATTCGAACGAATTTTGCAACTCAACCGTCTGGCGCATCAACTCAAAACACCTGATCTGAACATCTCAAAATCGTTGTAATTGCTGCATATAAGGCTGCAGAAATGTTCAACGAAATATGTTCTGCAGTTTTAAATATCATGCAGCTGTTCGATTTGAAAATTGGCCAGATTTGAAAGATGTTTGCGGATAACGTTAACGCACAACTAATCGAGAGGAAAAATCGGCGTATTATTATTATTATTATTTTCAAGGTTGGAAACCTTAACCACAAGGAAGGAGGTTTATTTTATGAGGTAGGGATATTTTCTGATTAGCGTATTATAACCATAAGTAGCCCAAAAATATAATTTTTTTTGACCAAACACTTAAAGTCCGTTTTCTCGAGTTTTCGTTTTTACGATTTTTCTAAACTGGCGGGCGTGATAGCAAAAAACTAGAGCCAAATCAAAACAAACCAAAACTTGTTAGCTTCAGTATTGTTTTTTTTTATTTGAACTAAAAACATACCCGAAAAAAAATGTTAACAATTTTTTTATCAAGTTGAAATTATTATTTTTTCTTAAAAAGCACATATTTGTTTCAAACCTGAGAAAACATTCAAATTTTATAATTTCTTTAGTTGGCCTCAGTTCATATAGAAGAAAAATATATGAAAATCAAAATAGTAATTGGTTTTTTAGTTTCAAATGAAAATAACGAGCATCATCTGTCCCTCTGATTGAAAACAGCAATTTTAATGTACACAATCGGGAGCCTATAAATATTTTTCTCTGAGAAATTTTTTTTCTCATATTCAGACCTATAATGAAATAATCAGAAAAGTTCGCTAGACTTGCTACATTTTTTTATCCTGAAAAAAAAATTCTCCAAAAAATTGATTTTTTGAACCTTCTAAATCCGGATACCCCTTAAGGAAAAGAAATTCGACAATCCAGAAAAGAAATTTCAATTTAAATTGCAACTTAGCTGTAATAAATTAATAGAAAAGCTGAAATAATCGAGAAATAACACCACGTTACATCACGAAATGATAGACTATAAAATGACCTATTCGATGACCGATAAGCTTTGGGCCGCAATATAATAAATATGGAAATTGTGCAAGAACTGCGGTAAGAACATCGGGATCTAGGACAAGCGTTTAATAATTTTGAATGTAAATCATGACTTTGTGTTGCTGTTCGATTCACGTTCAGTTGGAACATTATATATGAAATAAGACAGCGATGGAAATAGGAAACAATGAAACGTATCCATTTATATTCATATATATTTGCGCACCCAATCAAACATGTGTTCAATATTTCAATAGTTTATTGTAATTCATACCTTTATAAAAAGTAAATATGATGTTTTGATTGAAGACATAAAGGCAGAAAAACTAATTATTTGATAACCGTTCGTCAAAAATAATCGACATTCTGAAGGTTGAAAATACAAGATGACAAATGAAAAAGTTTCAAAAAAAAAATTCACGAAAATCGATTGAAAAAAATCAATGAAAAACACATTAAACAAATAAAAACCTTTAATTAGATAGTACTAACTTTTATTGAAGTGAAAACCTGAAGGGCTTAAATCAAATGCTATGACGAAAGAAGTGCAGTGGGCTACCGGTATACACGTGTGAACATTCAGTGCTTGGTGTGTCTATGATCAGATAGATGTTTTCTATTGATTCCCATAGATGGAATTGTGAAGTATTCATTACTTGGCGGTTCTTCACTTAGAATCATAAGAAGGTGTTTGGATATTGAAATCGTTGCCTCACTTTGGTAGACGTAGCACAACTGACGAGTTCCTTGTAGAACGAAACAGCTGCCTTGTGATTTCATCAGGTGTAGCATCGATTTCAATATTTCTCTAACATTTATTCCTTGAAGGATAATGGAGGCATTGGTACACATTCACATAGATAGCTCTACTATAACATTCTTTTGATTACTTTGAATTTTTCGAATGGATGTACTAGTATTTTCTTAAATATTATTATTATTATAACGATTGTTCTCCATGAACTCCTAAAAATGTTTCATCCTCTCGGAATGATCTTTCTTCTATTCATCTGTTCATTTTATAGCAGCTTTGCGCCTTATTTTTTGCCCAAACACTCAGAGCCTCGAGATTTTTCATACTGATATGTTGTATATCTTTTTGGACCTCTTTTAGACAATCTGCTCCGCATTTACTCTATATAATTACATCGAGTAGTTTCTTTGGAATTCTCAACTGTTTAATTCTGTAGACAGGTGCAACTTTCATCGTCGTTTTCTGATTTATTCCATTATCGTATTTGTCTTTTGATGACGTTCATTCTGAGGTCTTTTCATCCAAATGCCGTTTCTATTGGTTGGCCCGTAAATCTTTCCGGGAATTTTCCGTTCTTGGTTTTCTGTTTCTCTAATTCTTGAATGACCGTCAATAACCATTGTTTTCATTTTCTTGAATATATATATATATAGTGAAAATAACAAAATGCTTAATTTTCATTTTAAGTTGAATTTCATTTTATGTATAGTTATTATTGTATTTTCATTAATTTTAAGCATCGGCCAAATTCATTACAGATGTATAATTTCTGTTCAAATTATGGATCTACTCCATAATGATGTTTTTAAACCACTCACATCCATTTCATTCTAATTTTTTTTTCCAATTCTTTTCTATTTGTAAAATATCTGAAAAGTTTCATAAAAACACAAATTCCATCACAGATACTTCTAACATCCAGGCAGTAACATTGGCTAGATACGTCGTAGTATAACAATGTGAAAGTGAGACTTGGAAGAGTATCACGCTTAAAATTTATACAAGTTGAATGTTTTATAGGTCATTGCGAGGAAAATAATGATTCACCGATAGAACGAACAAAGGTATCATTAGTATTAGTATTCATATTACATGCTGCACCGATAACGCAATTGTTGATGATAATAAATTAAAATTAAAATAGCTCAAAATGATGTTCCATTAAATAGCTACCGCAAATATTATCGGATGCTTCATCGACTTCACTATGACGACAAAGTTTCGAAAAAAAATTCTCAACATTATGATAACGCCAGCCAGGGCGTACTACAACCGATAATAACAAATCGAAATTAAAACAGCTAAAAATGATGTTTCCTTAAATAACTACCATAAATTATTATCGGATGCTTCACTGCGACAATGACCAAAAGTTGAGAAATACAAGAATTCTTTTTTTTATTTTAATGGGAAAGAATTACATGGCTTTGAATTCAATCATTAGCCAACATTACTTCCATTAAATTATAAACAAACTATATACACATGTACACATATTAGTCCAGGATCCCTGGAGCATTTTGGAACTTGATTACTATCAAGCTAATTTTCCGTGAGTAGCTTCATTTTGATGAAACGCCCAAGAATTTTCTGTACGAAACTCCGGTTGTGGTAGCTAACAGAGATAGCAAGCATGAAATGTGTTGATTTGACCATTCTGAAAATATGTATTACTATCCGAATTGTTTTTTGTTAAGTCTCAAGATATTATCTAAATTATTCGAAAAAATATTTGTCCTACAAAATCTATGGCTTCATCAAAGAGTCCCCTTTTTTGAACATGCATCAATAACGAGGTCATCATAAACGATTACTAACCAGCTGATTTTTGTTCTTTCAGTTAGTTAAAATGTTTTTTTTAGAGGTATAGAACTTTAAGTTGGCATTACTGTTGAAGATGGCGACCGATTCAACAGCTGAGAAGTGTTTTATTCTCAGTTTGGTTTGGCGATTCATCATGAATAGACTCACGCCTGAACAACGCTTGCAAATAGTGCAATTTTATTTCGAAAATAATGGTTCTGTGCGGAATACGTATCGCGCACTACGTCCATTTCATCGTCGACAAAATCGTCCATCAATGGCTACGTCAACAAACAAAACTGCCGCATTTGGAGTGAAGATAAGCCTCAAGTGTATGTCAAAACACCTTTACATCCAGAAAAACTGACTGTTTGGTGCGCTTTATGGGCTGGTGGAATCATTGGTCCGTACTTCTTCAAAAACGATGATGGCCAGAACGTTACAGTCAGTGGTGATCGGTATAGAGCGATGATTACTAACTGTTTCATTCCTGAATTGAACAACCATGATGTCCAGGAGCTGTGGTTTCAACAAGACGGCGCAACATGTCACACAGCTCGTGCCACAATCGATTTATTGAAAGACACGTTTGGTGACCGCATAATTTCACGTTTTGGACCTGTGAATTGACCTCCAAGATCTTGTGATTTAACACCGCTAGACTACTTTCTGTGGGACTATGTAAAGTCATTGGTCTATGCGGATAAGCCACAAACGCTTGACCATTTGGAAGACAATAGTCGCCGTGTTATTGCCGATATACGGCCACAAATGTTGGACAAAGTAATCGAAAATTGGACGTCCAGATTGGACTACATCCGAGTCAGCCATGGCGGTCATATGCCAGAAATCTTATTCAAATTGTAATGCCACAAGATTATCTTTCGAATAAAAAAAATTCTTGTCAATCGAATGATCCATCGTTGTTTTATTGTAATTTAAAGTTCTATACCTCTAAAAAAACACCCTTTACAAGAAAACAAGTTTGTAGTAGGAAACAAGTATCAGTTTGTAGGATAAATCTAAGGCTTCATCAAAGAGTCTCCCTTTTTGAACATGTATCAATAACGATGTCAACATAATCGATTACTAAGCAGCTGATTCTTGTTTTTTTAGTTAGTTGAAATTTATATAATTCAATACTACTAAACCATTTTTCTCATTACTAACTGTAAGATAAAAATATTACAGATTAGCTTAGTGCGTTCTCTGACAAATAAAACAGTGTCCTACAAGAAAACAAGTATCGAGTAGGATACAAGTATCAATTTGTCCTACAAAATCTATGGCTTCATCAAAGAGTCTCCCTTTTTGAACATGTATCACTAACGAGATCAACATAAACGATTACTAACCAGCTGATTTTTGTTTTTTGGTTAGTTAAAATTTATATAATTCAATACTACTAAACCATTTTTCTCATTACTAACTGTAAGATAAAAATATTACAGATTAGCTTAGTGCGTTCTCTGACAAATAAAACAGTGTCCTACAAGAAAACAAGTATCGAGTAGGATACAAGTATCAATTTGTCCTACAAAATCTATGGCTTCATCAAAGAGTCTCCCTTTTTGAACATGAATCAATAACGAGGTCATCATAAACGATTACTAACCAGCTGATTTTTGTTTTTTAGTTAGTTAAAATTTATATAATTCAATACTACTAAACCATTTTTCTCATTACTAACTGTAGGACAAAAATATTACATATTAGCTTAGTGCGTTCTCTGCCTAAATAAAACAGTGTCCTACAAAAAAACAAGTAGGTATCACTAGTACGACAAGAATTGTCATCTTTTCTTTTTCCTATTTGTAACATATGATACAAAAGGTGGTGATAAAGTGGTGCAAACTAATAAAGCGTGATTGACACTAAAATCACTAAGTATGTGTGTGAAGATCATTTTATTGTATGTTAATCTTATATTAATAGCTGCCTATTTCTGATTGATTCGATCTGATTTTTTTACCACTGAGTCGTGAATAGGTTCCGAATACTTTATCAGTAAATTAACTATACATACATTTTCTTGAAATGTATTTGCTATTTACTTGATATGTATGTGAGTACTATGAAAATCGAATTTATTTACAATTTGAAAATGACACAGAAAATAAGGTCAAACATCGACCGGTCAGGAGAACATTAAAGTAAAAACCCAACATACGTCTTCACGAACTGAACTGTCAAAATGCGGTGAAACCTCAAAAAGAACGAGGAGCATATGAAAAAGACGTCCAATTAAATTTTACGAAAATCTATTAACAAAAGAAGTACCGTCGACTTCGAATCAATTACCTACGTTTCAATCTTTTGAAATCATAGAGTGTGATAAATTGTAGTTAAATGATTCAATTGTCACTTTTTTACTTGACGAAGCCTTCTCCCGTTATGAATAAATAAAAACTACACACTAATAAATAAAAAAGAAACAAACGACTGTACGTAAATAAACACGAACGAAACAAGAGCCCTAGCGAGACTCTGAATCTAATGCTTGAGTTCAATAGACATTCAATAGACTTGCCAATAATTGTTACATTCACTTTGACTTCATAGAAGTTATTATTAGGAGTTATGTGAAAAACGAAAACTGACTAAAATGAATTGATTTAGATTGAGGTTCATTGTAATAATGAAACAATATTTAAAATTTTCTCATAATTTAATACAAATACGCATGACGATGTTTCGAAGTACTACTTGTTTTCTTTATCAAATGCTGGATTAATAACATAAATAATTAATTTGTATTAATCCAGTGTTTGATAAAGAAGTATTACTTCGAAACGTCGTCATGCGTATTTGTATTAAATTATGAGAAAATTCTAAATATTGTTTCATTATGGATATTAATTTTCTCCAAGTATCGGCCTCATCAATTATCAATTTTCATTGTAATATTTCATTGAATGCTATAATGTAGTTATTAGTTACTATTTTTTTAAATTAGATTGAGCTCTTTGTTATATCTTTTTCATTTTAATTATTTAGTTAGTAGTAGTTCAGTAGTTCAGTTAGTAGTACTACACTGTTAGCATCTGAAGAAGTCGTTTGTAACGACGAAACTCGTCATGTTATGTTGTCAATAAAGTGTAAATCATAGGTTCAAGTGTCTGAGTTTAAGTTTATATTCAACTAGCTGACACGTCGAACTTTGTACTCCCATTTATTTTTCTCTGAATATTTTTCAAAAAGCCGGAAAGTTATGTTCTACTATTTGTGCTACACTATCTTGTTTTTAATATTTATCCCGTGTGGAGCCAGGGACTTAATCACTTACGAAGGGACTGCAATACTTCCTGTTATTTCAGATCAGTCGTATTATCAAAGAGTTCCTATATTAACACGTTTGATGTATTGAAAGTGATTAACGTGTCAGTTCTATAGTTGAAGGGCATGTTCCTAATTTCGTAGCAAGTACTTTTGCTGGATATAAGTTAAAAAATGTTCAGAATTTAGTCCATTCCCGGAAGCCATTGAATATATTGGCTCTAGTGGCTGTACCAAGTGTCAATATTTGAATTCCCTCTTCGGGCAATATTTTGTCGCATCATTGGTAGCATTTTCTTATCAATATCAATTAAACTTTGCTTTGAAATATTGACACACAACGTTAATAAAAAAAACACGAAAATAGGTAATGCACATTTTTCGTAAGAAACATTAAAACTTATTTTTTAGTTATTAAGAATCAACATCTCGATTATTAATAGAAAATAATTTATTTCTATGCTATGTTATTGATGTTTTTTGTTTTTATGTTATATTTTGATGTTATTGAAGTATATTATTAATAAATGAACATTTTACAATCTCTTTTAGTATATCTCTGCAAAATATAGTTCTCGAAGTATATCCTTATTTTCATTCCTTGTTTTCTATTTAATTTTTAATCTCTGTTATGCTTAAAATTGACTTTACTTAACCTCTTCACAGTTTTAAATAATTATTTCATTTTTTATACTCACATTTTTTTGTTGTACTCCAGTAAATATAAATTAGCAACTAATTTTACTTTTCACTGAGCATTTTTTCAAATTTCATATATTGTTCATTTTAGCAAAAAAAAATTGTTTATTATAAAGTCCCATAAGTGTACAGAGTAAACAGCGTCCTTTAATTCATACTTCATGGTGGCGCTATCGTCACGCACAGAGCGAATAGCAACGATTTGCTGTGAACTGTAATATATTTCAACGTTATGATTGAATGCAGGTCGATAGGAGTTAATGCATCCTTTTCATATTGTTAATTTCGATTCCATCGATTCCTTTCAACTTCATTCCGAGCTTCGCGTTGCTCGTCAGTTTGACTTGCTCTTTAATATCTTTGACTTGCTGCATTGCGAGTTCTTCGACTTAAGTTTGTACATCTAATAGCTATCATTTTCAAAAACGAAATTTCAACTGTAAATTAAAGAAAACTATGTATTTTCTTTATAATCAAATATACCATGTGCTATGTTAGTAACGTGTATGTTAGTCTATTCAAACTTAACAAAGTTTTATATTAAATTGAAGTTTTAATTTTAGACGTGATAGCTCTGAACTAACCGAAATGTGTGATAATCAGGTTTTTTACGTTCTCTTTTTGAGAAATAATGATTATTTGTTATTTATATTTTTAATTGAGTATTCTTAAATTTTCTAATTTTGCACTCAATTTTTTAAATTATTTCCGTGATAATAACAAACACAACAAAAAAATAGTGACTCTACATTTCAGTTAGAAAACGTTTGTATGGGAAAAACAAATAGGCTGTTTATAGGGTTTTCCGGCAATTATTCGATTTTTTCGCGCCGTAAAAACCATCCTAGGACTTCAAAGTACATTTCAAAAAAGAATTGGCAAAATTGGTCCAGGCGTTGTTGAGTTATGCGATTCATTTTTATATTATTGGTTATAATGGATTTACATCAATTAAAGGCCAACACTATTAAATTAGTTAGTAGGTATTCAGCGTTATGTTATTATTTTCTGTAATTGGGTATCATACCTGCTGAGAAAAAGAACTTATTATTATTATCATATAACCACAGACATTCCGTAGACTTCAATAACCTATTTCTAAGTGATTTGGATTTCAAAAATTCTTTCAGTGATTGATCTATATTTTAGTAAAAACGTTGAATATAATATTAAGAACACCATGAAACTAGAAAATGTGTGAATCTTAAAAACAATGTTTTCGATACCACTTTAATTTTATATATTAATATTTTGTTGTCGCAGGATTTCTGAGAATTGCTGAGCTTTCTGAGAACGAAAAGGCACGAAAAATACTTCAACATCTGAAAATTAGATAAGCTCTTAGTAAACAACGTTAACTTCACAGATAATATCACGATCCACAGCGGAATAGATAACAATATTAGGGGAGCCTGAGGTTTGTTCTAAGGAAACTAAGTAATGTCAAGTTTTGATAAAAGTAATTTATCATTTTCGTAACGGAAATGTTTATGTTAATCTTGTAACACCATAAACTTCGTTCTGACTACACATGTCCAAGAAAAGTAAGTAAACCCCCATAAATTATGAAAAAGAACCTGTATGTCTAACTGTACCTTAATATGAAGGATTTTCAGATAATCATACACAATAGACAAAAAAAATTCGTTTCGCACGGAAACCGAACCCAAGTCCCCCATTTAATAAGCCACTGCAGCCTCTACCATATATGGTAAACAAAAGTAATATCTTTTCGAACAGAAAAAATTTATATTTCAATTAAACTAGGACCTATTGTTTTAATAATCTGAAAAAACATCACTCATTCGTTATTGTTCGATATGATAACTGAATATATAAATTTTTATACCTTGATTTTTTTCAGAATTTTCGAATTTGAGTAAAAAATGGGAAGAAATGCCATGCTGACGTATGATAAATGAAAATTTAACGTAACTATTTTATTTTTAAGATCAATTACATTGGTGAGATACAGCCGAGATAATTCATTTCATAGTTCAAGTACTAATAGAAAGTAAATTTGTAATGATCAATATTATTTGGTAATTGTAACACATTCTTTCACTCTATTATCAGAGTATTGAAATATTCAATTTTTTCTTTTCTTTTCAAATATAGTTATTTATTATTGTGAATATAAACTGTTTGAATATTTGTTTGAACCAATATTTTTGTTCGAGGGCTGAATGGAAAATCAGACTGAAAACTGAATTCAGTCCTTCTGTGAGCATTCTTCTTAGTTGTAATTATTGTATCAACTTAATTAATGTAATTTTACAATATTAATTATTATTATTATTACTGAACTCATAAGATTGAACAAAGTTTATATGGAATATCCATTCTTGCAACATAATACAAATCGAAATAATATTTAATTTTGATTATCGAGTCAAATAAAATCATTGAGGAATTTACAGATCATTTAAAACTCAGGAATTAGTAACTAGTTTAGAAAAGTAAGAATTTCACCTCAAATTCAGTTTGAATTTTCTTGCAAACTCATAGCTTCAAAGCATTAATGTCGATAACATAATGCATTATTAATGGAATTTAAAGTAGTTTCTTCGTTTCAACGCATATTCATTGTTAGCATGATAGATACCGAGTGTTCTAAACCAAATACCGTTCAAACCTCATTGTTGTTTGATGTTTTGTGGAATGAATTTGTTTATTCAACTACTTGCGAATTGAAACAAAATTACAGTTCATTGTCAAAAATATAGAACTTGTAGATTAGAATCTATTATCAAATATTTGTTAATGGACGAAAAATTTAAATAACTACGTCTTCTTTGGTAATTATATATACATATTTACTAAATCAATTGATTTTATAATCAATTATTCAATGGCGACTGAAAGCAGTAAAATTCTCCGAATCTTAACAATGGCATTAGTTACACTAATTCATACTATTTGAGATAATAATTTACCATCAGTTATATGACATGTTATTACAATTAAATGAATATATTCACCTAAATTAGTTTTTCAATAGTCGATAGTGTCAATAAGCGACTTTTATATGATCGAAACCTCGCTCTATTTTTGTTTAATTGTTGGAGTAACAGTATATAATAGCCTACTTTCATCTGAATCGTTAAATTAATGAATAAAAAACATAAAGAAAACCATACGCTCTCAAAAGTATATTACCATCATCTATAAATATATCAGGTTATTATTACATATTACATTATCAATGAAAAATAGACTATTATATTAGGTTGTATTTTATTTTCATTTCATTTTATTTTTATTTATATTTTATATTTTTGTTTCAGCTTTCAGAACACTAATTATTAATTTGTTTTCAGATAAATGGTCTCCGATAAATTCATGATTAATTTCTGCATTTATTCATAGCTTTGTTTTAGAATTTGAACTGAAATGTTTACGACAATGGAAGTCGGACAAAATAGTGAAGTAATATTTTGTGAAACGTCAAAACGTACCTAGAGTGGTCTGTTTGTTGACTGGTTGAGGGCTAAGCTTAGAAATCCACCGAAGAAACCTACATGCTGATGCCTGAGGAGAGGGTTTGCAAGTCGGAGGTGTCTGCAGAACTGACAAGCCGTCAGAGCCAGGCAAAGGCCTATACCGACTATAAGGCGACATGAAACGTCCGAAACTATCACATCTCAATCACTTCTTCATTTCTCTCGTCGGTAACCGGCAATTCCTACACACCGATTTTCATTTCATACGAATCAATCGATTAAACGACGACACTGCCTCGAAACTCACGGTCTGGTACCAAATCGGTATGTCACTGAACTAACTGGTGCGAAAGGCCGCTAACTCATCACCTGTTGCACTAGGTGAAAACGAAAACAACTGACTGACGTGCTCGAGCCAAGCGATCGCACACGAACTGCACGAATGTAGAAAGGCAGCTAACAGCTGAGCGTGGATAGCGGTATCGTAGCCGTCGCGCGTCGGTTCATTTGCACCGAGGCCACCGCAAATCATATGCGCAAGGAAACCACCACTACGTCTGCAGGTAAGAAAAATGCGGAATCGCGTGTTGCCGCTGATCCCACTACCCAATTTTAATTTTCCGCAGAAAATGTTAGGCCTGTTTCACACCAGGCAGACAGTTTTGGAAAACAGTTTTGTTCTCAAAAAACCAAACAGAAACATATTTTAATGACTGAGATTGAATTCTCGCTTAACTCTTGATGAAACATAATTAAATATTAAATTAAATTAAACTCTTGGCTTAATGTTTCACGATTATATTTAACAATATGAATTTTCAACATGTTTCGAGCGTGAGCTCATTTTCAAGACTCTTGAATTCAATGTCTTGAAAATGAGCTCACGCTCGAAACATGTTGACAAATTCATATTGTTAAATATAATCGTGAAACATTAAGCCAAGAGTTTAATTTAATTTAATATAGAAACATATTTTGTTTTCAAATTTATTTTACAAACAGACTGTTTTGTGTTTTGACACTGAACTGACAAGTTTTCTGTTGTCAAAACTGTTTTGTGTTTTGCTGTTTGTCCCGTTTTGGTAGTACGACTTTTCAACCAGTACTTTTATTCGATTTTAGTTGAAAAAATGTCCGACGACGAATTCATAATTAGCTGTGGCTTTTTTTACTACAAGATTTAACAAATAGAAGAAAACGGAGATATTGGGTCAGTTCTTTATTAAAAAGGAGATTGTGATAATAGTATATTGATTAAATACATTGATTACATAATAAAAAGATTCACGACTAAAATATGATAAAAAGTGATAACAGAACTAAACTGATAACAATTTGTCTCAGAGTTGCGTTCACACCAGACAGACAAAAATGAAGAACACTTGTCTTTCCTTTGATCTTTTTTGATTGACCGACTCCAGATGGGAGTGTTGTGTAAAGTGTTTTGTTTTCAAAAACAGGTTTTATAAACAAAAATGTTTTCAGAACTGTTCACTTTTTCAGGAACATTGATATTTTTGTTCGGAAAAACAGTTTTTGTTTGTATTTATTGATTTGTCCGTCTGGTGTGAAACCGGCATTACGTTTCAAATAATTAGCTAAGGAATTAAAACAAAGAACTTTCGTGAGATCAATACATTATCTATTTGAAATGTTTCCAATATTTTCATACAATTAATTCTGCCAATAGGATGTTAGATATGTGGAATAAATTATTATTTCTGAAAATCCTTCGAAAAAGCGTTCACGTATTAATCATCGCCTACTTTCATTTTTTATTATTCCGAAATTTTTTCCTGAAGGTAGAATGATAGTTCAGTCAAAGAATATTCTTTATTCAATGAGAATTTTTAATAGCCAAACCGAGAGGAAATTTCTCAGGCAACATTAAAGAGTTTTTATATTTTTATATATTTATTTTTAAAAAATACTAGAGCATTCTTTCGAAAAATTATTCGATTTTTTCTGAAGAATGTCTACGTGATCATGTACAATGTGATGTCTACGTTATCCTTCTATGTATTTTTGTTAGAAAATATTAAAATCGATGGCTATGTTCAATTGAATCACAAGACGGACTGTTTCGTTCTACAAGGAACTCATCAGTTGTGCCAAGTCCTTAGTCTAGTTCTTGACTACAAAGTACAGAGGTTAGTACAATGTATTAATAAATCAAACACATTTTGAAATTTTCAAAAATATACTCTTAATCGAATCATCATTTTCGAGAGTGAATATTAAGGGCGCTTCGAAAAATTCATCGATCTTGATGAATGATAATAGAATACAATAGTTTCATCATTATTATGAATCATCAGTTCATATTTAATCCATAAATCAAGAATCGATGGCTTTCCTTTTGTGAAATAAAACACTCAGTTTTTTTTTTTTTTTTTTTATTAACATATATATATATATATATATATTCAACTTTATAACAATTCATTTACAGGGAAGTACAAAAATTTTATAAGTATTGTTATAATATTATTTCAGCCTAATCAAACAATTTTTACTGAAGTTTTCTGAAACTTTATCACTTATACATTATTTTGCAAGTTTTTATGGTGTTAGCATAATTTTCATATTCTTGTTGAACGACCTACGACCTTTTGTGAAATAAAACACTCAGTGAGATTCAACAATTTATTGGTTTTCACGATGGCTTTCAAAACGCCCACAGGTCCTATATCCGAATGAGTAGAACATCACTTAGTGAACTTTCACGTGAGCTCCCTCTATCGAAGAAAAGAAGTTTTAAATTCTTCGTCCTAACAGCACTAGTGAGAGTATGTATAGGCTCTGTAGACATTTCATTCTAAGACACCAGGGCTTTGTCTGTTATGTGTAGGAATGGCCCATGTCTTATCGCTCCAGATCACATCCAGGCGGACAAAAAGTTGCTAGTTTCAAGACTCAAAAATCATTCATACTAGCAAATAATGAGACTCTCAATCGAAATATCGAATATGTAATGATATAAAAGACACATTGAATGAATTATTGGCTAAATATTCGTACTGTAAGTAAGTTATAGTTATAAAAAACTGAACATGTCAAGAATAACTAGATCTGTCCTGGCTCCTGCACCATTTTGTTCAACAACAATTATTCTGTATTTTATAACGCTTTTTTTGAAATTTTACTCAGACATGTACTTACTTTCACGTACACACGTACAATATACGCAACGATATTTACAAAATCTTTCATACAGATAAGTCAAAAGTCTGGAAGGGAAGGAGTTTTATTCCTATCATTCTGGAAATAATATACATATATTGTTTCTCCAAAAAGTTTGCGATATTTGACGTAATACTGGAAATTATATTAAGAGAATATGTATTGCTTTTCAATAATTTATAATTCAATGTTATTGCGGCATATGGAATAATAATAATAAATATGTACGCTATTAGTCAAGGAATAAAGTTATTTTTATTTGAATTATTTTTTGTTGTCATTGTCACTATCATAAAATATGTCCATTTTATTACTTCTCGAATGAAATTGATAATAATTTTTTCATTGAGTCTATAAAACTATTCTTATACCCGGAAAAATTAATTTTACTGGTCTATCTACGGAACATATTTTTCTCTTTTTTTGAGCGAAGTTACGGTAGCTTTAATAATGTTTTAATAGCATCTTATTAGTTTTTTTTTCCATAAATTTAACATATTTTCCATATATTTTTTTCCATATATCAAAAGTTATTCAATTTTCCATCAGTTTATTCATGAAAATTATTGAAATAAAGTTTATTAATCAGTAACAATAGGATCTTCAAATGTTTTTTTCAAAAATTTCTTCGAAATGTTTCTCAATCGAATGAATAGAGATTTTTTTAAATCATCTTATTTTTCTTTAATCATCAATACGTACAACATTGCATAATCGTTATACTTGATTTTAAACAATTTCACAAACAAAATGCAAATTCGAACACTGTTTTCAAGACTTGTACATTGTTATTTAACTTTATTTCTTTGCGACGTACTTTCGCTATTACGATTACATCTTCGGACCTTATAATGATGAAACGTACTAAACAATTGTTCAAAGTGTACAAATCTAGAGAACGTACTTTTAATTTTCAAATAACAATAAAATAATAGAAATAAGGCAAAAAAAGTATCAAAACTCACCTTCTGAATTTAGTGGGGTAATGGTGGCGGTTGAAGTAGGAGCCAGTGCAAGAAATCTGGGGCGAGACAAGCCCCATCCAACAATTAGGTGGCAAAGCAACCCTTAGGATCAAATAGAAGTGAAACAAGTACCTGTAAAGAGTTCCAATAAATGAGATATATATCAGCATTTTTCCATCAATACTTAATAAAATATAATAGAAAACGTATAAATACTATTTATATTTCTTGGATAATCATAAAAACAAACATTGACGCTCGAAATTGATTGATTTTCATAAAATATCTCATGAATATCCATAAACAATTGCTTCCCTTTGAATTAATTTCACAACACTTTTAAACTCCAAATAGGAGTTTTGATTGCATAAACCACTTTTCGGTTGTTGAACATCATAACGTAGTTCATATAAAATGTAGATTTAACAATGAAAAGAAGACCAATCAATTATATGTTAGAACCGTTCAAAAATTCTAAATTCTCTTCGCCAGAACAAGGTATGTAAAAATTTCATTATTCTGATAAATAATGATACCACAAAGCTTATTGATTTCCTTATATCGACCAAAATTGCTGAAAAATAAATGGTTTGTACACCATTCAAAATTCACACACTAATTTAATGTAACAACTACGTGTCCTGCTGACAACATGAACTATTTGCTCAAATCTGCTACTCGAGCTAACAAATTTGGATATTCATAAAAAAACCCTTCAATGGATTTTGTTTCTATTATACTTCAAAAAAATTGCATAATTTTTTAGACAACTTTCGATAATTCTTAAGCTCAGAACAATTTCCAAAGATGTTTCAAACTCTCCTAAAATCACATGAATTCGTTCATCATTTTTCGAATATTATCGATATATTTAAGCATAAGCAATTAGCATTGTTCGTGAAAATCTTATCACAACTGATTACATATCTACATTTTGTTTGAAATAAATAAATCTTTTCTTCTCCTTTTTCTGTCTGCTTTCATCCAATATCGGATACAGGCCTCTTCCATGTAATAATTATAATAACAATAATATATATTTGTGGATTAATTGTTACATAATTGTGTTATAACACTAACATAATAAAGTAAATTAACGTAATTAAAAAGTAAGTTTTTAATTACTTTAACGTAAGGGCTACAAGAATTTATATAAACCAAAACTGTATAATGTATTAAATCGGCTCCGTATTAATTTTCTATAAAAAAAATTCCATACCCTAAAAAATAAAATAAAGAACATTACAAATTAAGAATCCCACAGCAACTCAAACCCAAACAAAATCCAAGGGGATCCTCAAAGAATTCCGAAATATTCTCTCTTAATAAGTTCTCTATTCTCAACAGGTGTAACAGCCAATTACAGAAAATAATAACAATGTTGAATACATAACTAAATAATTTTAAAAAAGATTTAACAAAAAGCTCAATCTAATCTAAAAAAAATAGTAACTTATAACTACACTATAGCATTCAATGAAATATTATAAATAAATCAATCTAAATCAATTCATTTTAGTCAATTTTCGTTGTTCACATAACTCCTGATAATAAATTCTATGGAGTCAAAGTGAATGTCACAATTATTGGCAAATCTATTGAATGTAGACACTCTGGGTTGGTTTAGTAGATAATTCCTTATCTTCCTTTTGAAACCCATCAATAATGAGATTTCTCTCATCTCTGTTAGAAGAGAATACATTCTGTTTGAGAGATGCAAGAATGTTCTCTGCGCCTTCGTCCTAAGAGAAAGGCAAGTTTTGATCTTTTTGTTAGCTTTGGATCTTGTGTTATGATGATCATTCATCACTAAGTCTTCTCTGTTCTTGAATGTCTCCAAGACACCTCGATAGAAGTAAAACTGCCTCAAATCCAATATTTTGCGTATCTGTACAGCTGGTCAAATGGAAAAAACCTAGGTTTTTAAATTAAATACCTAGGTTGCGATAAATTATTATCAAGAGCTTTCTTTGCAACACCTGTAGTTTCTTTGTGTAACAACTGGCTGCTGCATCCCATGTTTTGCCAAGGTTTTCGATCTGTGGCTATTTTCTTCCATTGTCTTCCCACCACATCATCGATCCATATTTTTGGGACGTCCCGCACTTCTCCGTTTCTCTATGGTCTTCCAAAATGTTAATCTTTGTTTCAATCTCCGAATCCTGTCTCGTTACACAGCCGATCCAACACCACAACAAGTTCGCCACTTGTTCTACAATATATCTTATCGTGGTTTTATCTCGTAATTGATTGTTTTATATTCTATGTCTCAAAGTGATACCCAACATGACTCTATCAATGGATAACCATTGTGTAACACGTAACTATTTTGCTACTTTTCTTGTTATTGCCATGGTTTCCAAGCCGTATGTGATTACAAATAGTAGGATTCCAATATCTGAGGTTTTCTCTTTAAATGTAATGGTACTCTTTTATCCTTAAAGATGTTGTTTAGTTCCAAAACGCTATCCATGCAAATTGAATTTTACATTTAACTTCCGCGTGTTGGTTTTCTTTTCTCAGTTTTTATCTGAGATATACGAGTATATATGTAGTGATTCATGTTTTCTAATGACATTATATATAGTTATGTTATATTGAGTGTTGTTGCTCATAATTTTTGTTCTATTCAAATACATATCCAAACCGATTTTTTGGGTTTTTCGTTTAGATCACAAAGCATGATGTTTAGTTCATCGATGACGGCACTAATTAGAATAATTCAAAAATTCCTCAAATCGTTAATGCATTCCATGAATTTTAAGTCCCCTATTTTCCCAATTCAGTTGTTTGAAGACATTTTCTAGTGCTGGAATGAATAACTTGGGCGAGATGGTGTCGCCCTGTCGTACGCCTTTGCCAATTCTAATTTTGTTTGTTTTAATGTCCTCATTTATTTTTACGTGGAAAGTTGCTTTGTCATAGATGGTCTTCATAATAGTAGAAATAAATGAATTAATTATATTACATTCCAATAATTTTGAAGGAACTTCAGTTATTTGGCATGCTCATTTTCACTATCGATTTTTTAGACATTGTTAATATCGGTATAAATAATGAAGAAAAAATTATTTTTATTCATCACAACTATGCGTTAGGAGAAGCTAGATAGTTGATGTTTATTTTCATTACCTCAAGTTGTATAATATCAATCTATGCCCTTTATCTCACATTTTCTAAATTTTCAAATTGGAAACATTTCTGAATGTCTTAGTTTCTGCATAACTGCTTCTATGAGCAGTAATATTTGAACCGGTGACGCTCTAAAATATATTTACGAGTATATATATTTGAATGAATACAAACTTATATTATTTTCTTCGAGTTATTTATTCATTTCCAATAACACGATCAAAAACGTTGTTATCTTAAGTGAGAATAAAACGACAAACTTGTTAAGGTCGTGGAGCTAGGTTATAAAGTATAGGAGTGTGTTTAACACATTTACGCCAATAAGATTACAAAATATTGATACAATATCTTAAAATGTTTATCAACACAGATGTTGAAATAGAATCTACCTGTAGATATATCTATAATCGAATATATTTTGTCATATCCACCATAATCTGAATATAACAGAATATTTCTTTCCGTTTATTAACACTTTCATTTAATTGAAGACAATACACGCTAAAGGGTAGATAAAAATTAATTTTTAGTTTAATGTTTACTAATGTGTTCACTACAAATCAAGCTCAGTAAAAACAGAAAATAGTTGTACACATTGAAAGTTATTACTAAAATCGTTTATTTAAATACTTCTTACTATAAACTTCTTACTTGTTTACTTGTAAATTAATAAATTTACTCGTTATATTTATATGGAATATACAAGGAGTTATTCATATGGAAGCAGGTAATATAAACCGATCTCAATATCTTCAGTTCAATTAGTATTGAAGAAATTCAGTTCAATATGTTCCTCTGGGATATAAACTTTAGCCTAATTTAAGTTATGATAGACATATTTCAAAGATTTGGTCTATCGTAGTTCGTATTGGTAATCTCTTTCAAAAATCTCTATATTACAGTTATGTTGACAGTTCCCCACAATCCGCAAGTTCTATTATTGTTCCCACTACAAAATATCTTCTAGCAAAATCAGAATGCTATAAAAGACAATTTATTATGTGAACATACGATTATACGACAGGATAATTCAAACAATGTTGAAAAATGGTTTAGATCAACATTTAGATGGTTTAATGGTTTAGAAATGCCATTAGCCAAATTTTTTTACACAGTAGAAAACTCAACATTACTTTTTCTTGTTGTACTCTAAATAACATGTTAGAGTACAACAAGAAAACTCAACACCAAAAGTGTCCTCAGGTTCTTCTGTTTCCTTCTTCTGATGGGACCTACTCTAAGGTCAATGACTTACCAGTAACCCTTCGAGGAGGTGAGCACAAATCAGTTGAATAAACTTATGATATTGCCATCTTGGACCAAACAAAACAATCACTTGTACTGCTAATTCTCTAAGGTACAGGAATATCTGCACCTTATCTTTTCAGTAAAGTTGGCATGGATTTTTTATAAAAACTTAAATACACTCAATAAACTGCAAAAGTTAAAAAGAAGCAGTTGTAGAATCGACGTCAACTAGGCGCGAATGAGAAAACACTGGGTGCAATTCGAAAATGAAAGCTTTACATCGTAGCACAAATCGTAATTAAATAGGTACAGAATTTTGTTCTGATGACCACTGACAAAACAAATCGCAGTTTTTACAAACTATGGCGATATTTGTGCATTTTTTCATGTTGCATGTTTCATCATAAAGAAAACCACCGCCATTGCAACCATAAAGGAATTATTGACATACAGAGAATGAAATAATAGAGTAGTAGGAAGAAAATAATATGTATGAGTGAATGTAAAATAATACAATAGCTAATGGAAAGAACACACAAATAGTACATCATATTACTCCATCACATCACCATCGTTTTTCAGGTGGTTTAATATAAATTTTAATATAAAATACAGAACAAAGTAAGGAAAAAGATTCAAATGAAAATCCTTACAGAAATCCAGAAGTCCTAGAAGTTTGAAGGACTCAAGAGTCATGTATAAACTTGTAATAAAATATAACAATTCTGGCAGAAAAATATTTGCTTAAACTTATCCATGTTCCAGTGCATTGTGCTGTGAAGGACCAAGAAACTACCCAACAGTGGCGCAACAGCATTCATTGGTTGTAAATAGCACTTGGAATAACTTCACAATTTTCAAGATAGAAGGTCACATATAAACTAAAATGACGACTGATGGAGAGTCATAAAAATATATTATTGGAAGATTTTCACAAAAATTCATTATTTTTAGATGGTGCTCCATAATGGTCTCTTTTCCTAATACAGACAACATCATTTATTACTAGCACGTAAAGCATTGAACAATAGAACTTTTATTATTGGACAGACAAAAATACATTTCTACGAGTAAAGCAATGAAAACAATTTATAGTTGACCTACCAATGAAAAAAGTATATAAACTGGTGATTAGACATAACTGATAGTTACAAGTTGTCTAAAATGATAAATGCAGCTTGATAACACAAACATCCATGGGACCATAAACAAAGCATACTTGTATGAAACATATAAAAGAATAATTTGAATATTCAGCTGAATTCCACTAAAAAAAGTTCCTTCATTCAATTTCTGGTTGAAGATATTCTTCTACTGAAGAAACTCTTAACAATGACTTAGCAACTGGAAACATACCAGACTAAATAAATTTCTTTTTGATGGAATTAGTAAAGTATTACCTGACCTATTGGTGATACTTTTGTTTAATATTCATTGAAATGTAATATGATAAGTCAATTAACATTATAATAGTGGATACAATTTTGGATATTTCATCTAATTATGTACTTACATATTTCCATTTCAAAATATGAAACAACAGAATGAAACATGTCAATCATTTGTAATGGAATAACTCAAGACATTTATCAACCTTTTCAAATTGATTCATACCTAATATTAATCCACAAATTCATGGTAGGAATTAATTGAAAACAATTTTTGAATGATTATGGTTTTTATCAAAATAATATTTTATTTTTTTTAAATGTCATTTTAATTATTTCATTTGAAACCTTGCAATTAATATTTAGAAGTAGCAAGAAACTCAAAACTTTTCAAATGCATGAAACGAATTACCAGAAATAACTTGCCAGTGCAGGACCACCTGATGCTACTTTAACCTAGTCATCTATTCATGTTATCACAGACAAAATTCAAAATAGACTACTGAACCACTGAATAGACTTCCAGAATTAATCACTAATCAAAATAGTTGAAAGTACATACATTCCTATTACTTGATATCAATATTTTCTGAAAAATATAAGAAAACAAATTAGATAAACAATATGTAGTGAGCAGCTGTTCTGTACTGATTTAGTATTTTGCTATGATAAAATCTCACTGATTTTAGGAAAGTTACTATTTGTTTTCATGCCTTTCTATTTTCTATAATATTTCAAGTGATTGATATAAGTTGAATTAAGTGAATCAAATTCAAAATGATTTTGCGTTGAAAGGCTATGTGAAGTCCATGATCTGAATTGATCCATTGTTACTAGAGTATAGTGATCGTGCAAATATTTACTTCAAAGAGAAACCCACTTAATATTGAGATCACCAAACTATGTAGTGTTTCTTAAGTTTTATTAAGATCTCTAAATGAAAAACATTTTGAAGTAAAACAAGGCTATATTTATTTCTATATAAACACTAAAACAACAGATAATACAAAATGTAAAAAAAGTCAGGTTATGGACTTAACTACGTTTTCTCATGAAGATATGATGAGTTTCACTAGAAAACGTTTGGATAGTACTTACAATTAAACATGAATAAAAGAATGGTAAATTAATTAATTAACCCAATAATATTTTGAAATAAATGATATCATATTCTGTTATCAATATTCCCATTTACAAATATCATTACCACTAAAATCTAGCCTAACTTCCATGAAAAATTCATAATCAGTTTTCTTCAGGTAGAAACCACTAGTTATAAAAAGTAGGACACTAAAGAAGATAACAAATAGACATTGAAAATCAGGGCACTTTGCCAACTTTGATACTTACGTTATTATTGAAATAATTCCACTAATCCCGAAAATCACAACATGACACAAATACAGTTTTCTTCAAATTATAAACAAAATAATAAACAATTAGGTAAGTGTAAGGATTTAATTGTAAATTAAGCCAAAACGTTCTTCTACGTATGATAAATAACAGATTCGGAAATTTATGGCCACATACAAAAATAAATTAATTCTGTAATTTTTGAGAAACACTGAGACCTCAAACCGTGATGATGTTTACTGCGAGGTAAATAATTGCACCCCTTTGGAAAAAATCCACAAAAGGTGATCTATTGAACATCGAATGGCGATACTGGCGCACTGACAAAAAGTCGGATTCGTATCCAACTACATCTGACGGATGACATATCGATTGAAATAAATATCAAAACAAAGGCTTTTTCCCTATAATGCTTATATTCGCTTATTGTACTTCTAATTGTAAGGAAACTGAGTTGATAATGTATTTGGAAACATTCTAGATATATGTCATTCAGTATTTGGGTAACCAGTATTTGTAAACTTATTAATTAAATTAGTTCTAAATATTAGGATTTATAAGGAATTCCTCTAAGTTCTGTAGAATAAATATTGCTGTGAGTAAACTTGAGTACATCCTACGAATAAGTGTAATCTACTATAAACTTTTAATAAATGCCAGTATTTTGAAATAGGTACAGTTTCTAGTTAAGAGTCGTACAATTAGCATTATATTCCATGATAGTTGTAGTTGTAGAAGTGTTAGATGTTACACAGCCTAACTCACGAGTAAGTAGAGTTAGGCTGTGATTGTTTCCTTTTGTAGACAAATACAGAATTGCCCTACTGATATTTTGTTCTTTGAATTTGTTTCCTTGCTCTCAACTCCTGAATACTCTCTCTGATGAGCTTGTAAATTCACTACAGTTAAATATTTGATAAGTACATTTTTCAATTAAGTACTTTTCAAAATAGAATTTTTCAGATGGCCTATATGTTTTGAAATTCACAGATGTAATGCCATTTTATAACGAATTGCCTATAACCTCTAACCTTTCCCGTTTGAAATGCTTGATAGTGGTTGCCGAAATATAAATTCAAAGCATACGTTTTATTTTAAGCAATTTTCGACATAAATATGTCGTGAATAATCATAGATCTTTTTTTGTTCATAAGATACTTTTTAGACCTACGAATATAATTTTTTTCACGCAAATAATTATAAGAAGATTTTTTCAAAGTTTTTTATCAAAAATTAATGAAAAATCTTTTGAATCATTGATTGCCTGTTGTTTAATAAATATATCTATTGTATTTCATCTATAAACTCTAATCTATTCTTCAATTTTTAATGCATAATTAGTTTCATTTTTTTCCGAAATATTAGTTTGATGTCGTGCAGTTTGCTATGGTTGGACACACTGCTTGAATATATACTTTTTCATTTTGTATACAAATAAACTAACCTAATTGTTATAGCTTTAATTTTTGTTTTTAGTCAAACCATATCATAAAAGCATAATCTTTTCGGGCTATTAGGTTGATGGTATACCAGAGTTAATAATTGAGAAAGTTTATTATTTTAATAGGAATAAAGTAGGTATACCATAAAATATCTGTGAGTTTCCTCATGAGCTGAATTATAGGATAAGTTACACCTAGAATAAAATGGATGATATATTACATAAACAAGATAGTAAGAGTGCTTTGGATCAGTTGAAATATGATTTGGGAGGAGGAAATTCCGAAACTGATGAAGATGAAACCACAACAGAGGTTAAAATGGAATGTGAAGATAGCCCCATTAAAAAGGATGGCAATCAGGAATCAGATGAACATTATTTTGCTTTTCGTGACACTCTTGAAACTGAGGAAAAAAATTTTGATTTAGGAACAAATTTTATAATTCCTGAAGTTTCCCAATATATGCAGCCTGTGAAAAAGAAAGAAGTAAAAACTAAGAAAGAGATAGAAGAAGAAGAAAGGGAGAAAATGCAGTGAGTGTAGATTAACATACTGGGTACACCACATATTGTTTTTCTATCTGTACTTCTTGGTGACATGATTAGGAAAATAAATATATTAGATGGATATTTAACCACATCTAGTAATTGCAGATGTAATGTCTTCAAATAAAATAACATTTAAGAGTTGTACCACATATTAATTTTTCTGAGATAATCTGCAAACATCATCTAGATGTTAAAACAATCTTTATTTCATTCAAACTTTTACAGTGTATATTCATCAGTTATTTCTTAGAATAATGTATTTCCTATGGTGTTGAATTTTCATGTGAACAAATTTGCACTAGTTTACTCTTACAGTGTCGTCATCATTTTCAACTCCTTAATAGTTATTGCCAATTGATTAGCATGTTTGTGGAATAATAAAACCTATCACAAGAGTTCATTTAGATAAAAGTGTAAAAATAGTTACATATTAAATATTGATAATGATACATCTGTAGTGTTTGTAGAAATATTCATAAACTGAGTCAAGAACATTATTGATAAAAAAGTATATGTTCGTCAATAAAATGTAAAAATCATGGAACCATTCTTACATATCTACAAAGGTCAGAGGTGTATAAATGAAGAGTGTACAAAGCCTCTAAGTACCCACTGATCTTGTTGAGAATACATTGAATTCTCAAAAGAGAATGCAGATGTATTCGTTTCTTCCATAGAGTAAGCTCATGTGATCACCAATAAATGTTTGCCTCATTTTGAAGATAAAGCCTAGGTGTGTTTGGAAATCCATCGAAACTTGATTGTACAGATGCATGCCACTGAAGATTCTCATAATAGGATGAAACAGTTGTGTGGTATTTCCACACAACAAGTTCGATACTTTTCGGAAAAAAACTTAATATTCACTCTTGAAAGTGAAAGGTTGTGTTTTTGTTGACAACATTTGTATAGACAGCTGTCTGAGAGGTATATTTGAATTATTAAGAAATTTCTATTAAAAATCTCAGAGTTGACTAGATATATATTACTCTTCATAATCTGAATAATTTGGAGTTCCATTTCCTATATGTCATAGAATAGTTTCATATATAACTTTCTTATTCAAATAAGTACTGTAATAGAACTTTTATTTAATTTTTTTCCTTATTGATGCAAATTGCTATTTATCTGATTTCAGAGTGTTAGTTTCAAATTTTTCAGAGGATCAATTGGATAGGTATGAAATGTATCGAAGATCAGCTTTCCCTAAAGCTGCAATCAAGAGATTAATGCAAACTATAACAGGATGTTCTGTATCACAAAATGTTGTTATAGCCATGGCTGGTATAGCTAAAGTGTTTGTGGGAGAAGTTGTTGAAGAAGGTGAGTTATTATGATTAATTTATATACTGTAATAATAAGATATTCTTGAATTTCAGCTCTAGATGTTATGGAGGAACAAAATGAAACTGGACCTCTACAACCAAAACATCTTCGAGAAGCAGTCAGGCGCATGAGACTACAAGGACATATTCCAAGTGGCAGAGATTATAGGTCACATTTTAGGTTATAGAGCTGCAATTATTTATTAACTGAAATATATTACTACAATTTAATTTTATATACAATAAACTATTCAATATATACTGTCCTTTTGAACAGTTCTCATGTGGATGTTTTTATCATAAAAATTTTTGTTTCAACTTAATTCAGATTGCAATTTACAGATTTATTTATTGTCACTAGTTGAAAAAACTTCTATTTTTCATGAACGTTAATCGCTCAAATCTCCTGCTATTATTACATTTTACACTGTGGGATCAAAGTCATGTTGGCAAAGTGGTTCTCTCATTTTATAGAGCACCCCAAGTAAAAATTTAAAAAAGAAATCAAATACTTAGTAAGTTTGTTACGTTCGGGAACATTTTCAAAATATTGCGCTCTGAATGTACAAAATTACACTTTTTGTATTTAAATATGCTATTATGAATCAAAATTTAGTTTGGTGGAAGTAAGATATCTGTTTAACAAATCATTAAACTTGTTAAGATGACGACCTGACTTTGTCAAAACTAAACTTATAATTCGGGATTTCATACTGAAATTTTCTTGAAACAAAAGATTCTATTGGGGGAATATTCCGTTCCTGAGCTTGTCAGATACGTAACATTTAAATTCAACATATGAATGCTCTCAATGGACATTTTTAGATAAGGTTTAAGATGATTTGGATACGGCATTATATTTATTTTGCGTTAGTTGACATTGAAGAAACCGATGTATTATTATAAGAGGAAATTGAGCAATTCAAGTAGTGATCTACTAGCCTTTACTCAACACAAATGATTCAGAATGAATAAATAAAATTTCAAATTGTTTGATTTGATGTGAACTTAAATATAACTGAACTAGTGTGATCCTGGTTCGGGTTTAAGGGCCGTCGTCGGTTGGAATTTCTTACTAACGTTTCGCTAGCACGAGTGGCGAGCTTCTTCAGAGATCGTTCCATTTCTGATAGAAAATGAAATTCCTAACTAGTTCAACGACTGGCCGCAAAAGCCTCAACCAATTTGTCAATTCAAGTAGTGAGGCCTTCAAGTTACAGATTAGGAATCGATACCTATTATTCCTTCAAAAAAATATATCAGTTAATTATATGGGGATAATATTTTAATTTAATCATCCAGTGGCATGAGGTCTCATTGTAGCTGGCAATATTCTTAGCAAAAAGACATTGACCACCAAGCATTAAAATTAAACCCCACTGCTTCATTCCACATATTGAAAAATTGTTATCGATGTACCAGATCATTCATTTCTTTTAAGGAAAATTCATTTATACTTACCTATTTTATGTAATACACAGATATTTATATTACCCTGATTTATTTGGGATACATCAATAAATATACATGAATTTCAGTGAGATTTTTTTTATTGTTCTTTTTTTCTACATTCATATAATTTATTTTTAATATGCACATATATAGAAAAATTATATCCCACTACAACATTATATATAGTTATATATATATATATATATATATATATATATATATATATATATATATATATATATATATATATAATAACATTTGTGAATGTTTAATGATAAAATGTTTGTTTAATATTACAATGGGACATTTTTTTCTTTTGGTTGAGACACTTTGTTGTCATAATAATAAAGCATCCATTATATCTGAAGCACATCTACAGAAAAAATAAGAAATGCGTTTATCAAATGCAAACAGCAGCAGGTAATGAATATAGCTACATAAAATAAAGAATTATAAGTTTTCATAATGTGTAGAATACCACCTTGGTTATATTCATATTATTTCTTCATTAACTTACCAATAAACTTGTATATTAGAAGTATAATCTTTTATTACTTGCCTCAAAAGACCTGCAAAGTATCATTTGTTAATATCACAATAACCAACAATTAAAATTAATAACTAAACTAGATAAAATCAGATAAGATCAAAGCTTCTTCAAATCACAATTCGAAAGCTATTTTATCAAAGCTCTCAAGAATTCACCTCGGATTATCATCATTTTTTTTTGTTACTGCTAAGCTTCTCAACAAAATGTCTACTATTCAATTCACTCATTTTATTAAACACTGTATACAACAAAATATAATACAACATATCTGAAGCACATCTACAGAAAAAAAGAAATGCTTTTTTTAAATGCAAAAAAAACATAGCAGCAGACAATGAATATAGCTAGATACAATAATGAATCATAGGTTTTCATAATGTGTAGAATACCACCTTGGTTATATTCATATTATTTCTTCATTAACTTACCAATAAACTTGTATATTAGAAGTATAATCATCTATTACTTGCCTCAAAAGACCTGCAAAGTATCCTTCGTTAATATCACAATAACAAACAATTAAAATCAATAAATAAACTAGGTATAATCAGATAAGATCAAAGCTTCTTCAAATCACAATTCGAAAGCATTTTTATCAAAGCTCTCAAGAATTCACCTCGGATTATCATCACTTTTTTGTTAGTACTAAGCTTTTCAACAAAATTACTAGTATTCAATTCATTGATTTTATTGAACACTCTGTATACAACAAAATATAATACAACGTATCTGAAGCACATCTACAGAAAAAAAAATGCGTTTATCAAATGCAAAAAAAAAACATAGCAGCAGGCAACGATAAGATAAAATAAAGAATCATAGGTTTTCATAATGTGTAGAATACCACCTTGGTTATATTCATATTATTTCTTCATTAACTTACCAATAAACTTACATATTAAAAGAACAATCCTCTATTAGTTGCCTCAAAAGATTTCAACAAATTATCAACATCAACACATGTATTACACTGTACATAATTTAAAATTATAGAATTTATACCAAAAGCTCAAATTATTTAACTTCTAACTGCGAAAGCTTTGGGAAGCGTATTTGCATTACCACGGCCACCTTTATTTAACACAGAACATACCTTAATTTCTATGTTCTGTGACCTTTAATACAGGCCATGAAGAGCCTACTCCCTCGGTGTTGCCAAATTGTGCACAGTTGTATATCATCCCAGTCGGATGTTCCCAAGCTTTCAAGCATTATTTCTATTTCAACTCTTTTTGTATATTGCGAACAAACAAGAAATATTATCAGTATTTATAATATATAGAATATTATATTGGGTATTGTGAGCAGATATTTCCGTAACAGAAAAATGTAAAACATTTATTATTGCAAGAAAACAACGATGTTTTCAATGCCCCTCTGCGTAAAAAATACCTCTATTAGCCAGTGGGATTTATTTACATGAAAATTTGCCTAGCCAAATTTATTGAATTATTTGAGAGAATAGGCACCTTGAAAGAAACGCTGTAGGAATTAGTCAAATTGAATTATTTACCTAAGTATAAATAAATATTATATTTCTGATTAGCGAAACCAACAAACTACTTTATGAAAGTATTGAGCTTTATTCGTTTATTTCTTGATTCAGTTTTCTAGTGTCCGGCTTCATTGTTGTGCTTTTTGCATCTGTGGCCCAGGACCAAAAGACTCATTTGTTCTCCAGCACAGCAAGGTAGATTCGGTTCGTGACCTTGGTGTGATATTCGATGTACGTCTTAATTTCAAGGATCATTTGAGAAGTGTAGTTTCCAGATCTTACCAGATGCCTGGTTTCATTATCTGCAACTATACCGAATTCTCACCCAACACTATCAGAATACTCTATTGTGGCCTTTGTACACAGCCTAACTCTACTTACGTAAGTAGAGTTAGGCTGTGCTTTGTAGGTCAATTCTAGAGTATGGCTCTAGCATTTGGTCTCCATACTACAGTGCGATATCGAGGGTGTTGGGGGAGTTCAACGTAAATGCTTGCTTTTTTTGGGTTATAAATCTGATTTCCAAGTCAGACGAAACTATGACTTCATGCGTGTCTGTTTTAACTTGGATTCATTGGAAAACAGACGACGTGTGTCCGATATGTGTTTCCTATTTAAAATATTTAATGATTACGTTGATTGTGCGGATGTATTACTCAAAGTGGATTTCAATTTACCATACATAATTACAAGGCACACTCCTCTCTCTCACTTGAGAACATGCAAAGCGAACTATATTTCGAATTTTTTTGTTAATTGCGTTCTGTGACTGAGCAACCATGACATTGACTTTTTCTCTGTTTTACCAAGATCATTTAAATTGATAGTACGTAGAGTAGTGAATTTGAATAAGATTTATATGTGTATTTGTTTTTAAGTAAGATAGTATTTCGGCTACTTTGCCTCTATATGCAAGATTTATATATGTTTTTAAGTTGGTTGTTAATGTATTCTGTGTTCTTTTTTTGTTGAAAGGGGGTTTCCCGTTCACTAGGTATATATATATTCCATATATATATATATATATTTATTGCAAATATTGACATATATTTGATTGTTGTATTATATATTAATAAAGGATATTGTTGTTATATTTATCCGTAAACATAATATATATATGCTTAATATTAATAAATAAATAAATTTATTTAGAATCACTTCAATAGGGACCTATTTTCATTTTAATTTATTCTTGGAGTCTATCGTTTTAAAGCATGATCGCTTCACCTATGTTATACTTTTTAATATCACAGACTTTTATTTATTTACCCGTTAATCCTAAAAAAGTTCCTTAGTCAAAATTACCGCACTACACACCCTTCATTGGAACCTTTGTTTACTATTCAGATTTTCAAACTAGAGCTTTAATTTTCTGCTGGAATGGATACATCCTATTTTATAGATGGGCATATGGTTTGAATAATTAAATTAATTCGCAAATTTTGAACAACGATTTATTCCATAAAGATCAAACACAAAAAAAAATTATATATCATTATAGATTTTGTGAATTCAACAGTTAATGCGTACCCTGTGCATGATTTCATCAATTATATTACAAAATCATATGTTCATTTAAACAATGAAAAAATAAGTACATCAAAATAATTATTTTTAAATTTTTGACACACCCAATATTGTTATATCTCTTACAATTGCTGAATTAATTTTATAGCTTAGGTATATCACTTTCACAAAAAATTGCAACTAACAAATTGCATAAAAACAAACAATTGAAGTTCATTAAATACTGTTCTTATCAAATAAAATACTGTTATAGTAGAAATAACCTTTATATCCACAGATTTTAAAATACTTGTATAATTAGATTATACAAGTTATATTATTATATATTAGATTATATTTACTAATTTGCTACTAAGAAATAAATTTTCACTCGGAGTTGTAATTGTTCTATTTAAATTTTCAAGGTAAATTAAATTTTTTTTTGAATTAAGCAGATTGATGTGTCTTGAAAATCACAATAAGAATCTGATAAAACAATTTAATCTGATAATTGAGTAGGTAGTCAAAAAAAAATGTGATTAATTAGGAGCAAATTATGCAAGTAGTGTGACATAAATGCTGAACGTACTAGAAAGAGGTGAACAAAATGGAATTCAAACAGTACTTACATGTATAATTTTAATAAAATTGAGTATGGACCTAAGATACTAATGCAAAATGTTTTAAAATCAGTCATAATGGAAAGTGAGGTGCAAGAAAATAATTAATAAGTGAAAAATCTCGCCATTCAATAATTCAAAAATTTAATTACTCAAAGAAAATAATTTTCTATATTTCAAAAATAATGAATATAATTTCAAGTATTGAAACACTCGAATTCTTTGTTCATTTCTCTTGTAAGTCTTTGTGGATAACAAGGTAATACTAGAAACTTATCAAGATATAAGTAATTAACTGAAATTCTTTCTCAGAGTAGAATTTTAATTATACTATATATTTTTACTCTAGAATTCAAAGGTCAAATTTAAAAAACAGTTCAGATTTGAATAATGAAATGTAATTCTTTTCTTCTTACTAAAACTTCTTACATTAAAATGAAAATTTTTTCAGGCTTAGATTATCAGTTTTTTTTTTTTGTTGAACAAATGTATCATTTGTATTTGTACATTTCAGTGACAGTGGAAATCAATGACATATTATTCATGACATATTTTTTGTTTTCATTCTTCAGAATTGTTCCCATATAGTATTTAGCATTATGGTATTATATATTTATTTAGCTTTTTGTGAAGAACCAACTATCCAATTAATTCCATCTTGGGGAAGTTCACTTTTGATTAAAGGCGACAGCCAGACTAAATACCATTTATCTCCAAACACATCTTTTATATTTGCTATTGCCCCTCGGTCATATTTAAAACATTCAGGTTCCTTTTCATGTGTAGTTTTATTTCGTAATATCAATTTACCATGGAAAACCAACAGAACTCCTGTAAAAGCTGATCCAATTGCTGTCAGCAGAGTTGCAGCCAAAAACCATTCTTTATATGTAAAGAAAACAAATAAAGCAACTAATGGAAACACAATCTTCCAAAGTGATCCCAAAGATTCAAAATGAAGTACATCATATATAAAACAAAAGTTGTAAATTGTAGCATACAAAGTTCCTAGAAACATATAAAATACAAAAACAACAAAATATCTGTGATTAAAATGTCCAATGCAACAACTAGTAAACTTGCAATGATGGTCCCTTTTTAAAATACATACATTACAAACTTCGCAATGCCACGATCTTGGTGGCGTTATGCATTCACAAGCGGTGCAAAACTTCCAGTTTGTTTTCAAATTGGACGGTAAAATAACACCCTTAATGCTTGAATCACATAAAATAATTGCTACCAAGTTTGAGCATAGGTTCCAAAGAATAAATGTTCCAGTACACACATGAAATATATAAGCTGGGCTCCATAATTCATAGAAATGAGGCAACACTATAAATATTTCAAAGTTGAAAATAAATGGAATTATCAGTATCAGAAATGATGTTATTATTGCATCTTGAAATGATTTCGGTAAAATACGTGATCTAATACGCATCTTCAAAGTTTTTTTGGCCCAATTTCGCAGCACTTGCCAATAATTAATAAGTCCCACATAAAATAAACCATTGCTAGTGTATTTTCAAAATACAGTTTTTAATGTTTGGTTAAATGGGTTATTGATTGAATTATATGTAGGGATTTATCCTGTCGTTGTCATTCGATGGCAGAAAACATATCTCAGAATAGTATCACTTTTGTATGATCACATTGGGGCGCCCCACCTTCAACTGTCAACATATTAAAAGGGCTACCAATATCCAACTCTCTCTTCTGTCAGAGCTCTTCTCTGAGTGTCTTTTCTATGTTCAACAATCTGTCACTCTCACTTCCATCGAATGACAACAAACCACGTGTTCAATAGATCGTTCTTTGTAAATAATCATAAATATATTCTTAATACAAGTGTCGTTTAATCTTTCTACGCATAGAATAATATAGCACAACCGCTATAGATACTTTTTGTTGACATCTTGACACACAGAAAATACCTAATACCAATACCTTTTTGAAGTTTTGGATATTTATTGCCACACACAAATTTTATCAAGAACTCTTCACTGGAAAGTTACGTATGTTTGTGTTTTAAAACTGTGTTTTCTTGGCAATCGATCATTTCGATCTGCAGAATAGCTTTATCAATCCCAAAAACATTTGGAGCTTCGTTGCTCCATTCATCATCGGGATGCAGAGAGTAAATGCCGCTGAGGATTTCTACAATATTTTCAATTTTCTTAAAATCGGCGAACCTTGTTTGAAATTCCGATTTGCGATATCAAATGAACGTCTTGTATTGGCCGACGTCAATCTCATTGTCACTGCTGATTATTATATTTAAATTATTTAAATTCATTCAAATTCATTTTATTGTGCATTAACTTCTTCAAGAAATTATTTTAATTCACGATCTTCTTAAATGTTCTCAAAAATTCTGCGGGTGGTATGTTTTTTCGGTCCGCACACAACGGGTCGGCGGTCCGTATGCGGACCGCGGTCCGCCATTTGATGACCCCTGGTCTATATTCTAGTCCAAGATGCCAGAGTGATCTGACATAACTTATTTTCACATGGATGAAACCTCATGTTCTTAATTGTATCTTATGTGCTTTGCATACCTTCGTGCTTGTGGAGTTCACCTTGTGACACTTGGCAGGTATCAGGTAAGAAAGGTGACCAGAACTTTTGTCATACAAAAGCTCTACAAAAATATATATGAACTTCACTTATTTTCACACATCAGAGATGTAGACCCATGTGAAAATACGTTGTCAGATCACTCTGGGACCTTACTCTATTTTGCGTATATATATATATATATATATATATATATATATATATATATATATATATATATATATATATATATATATATATATATATATATATATATATATATATATATATATATATATATATATATATATATATATATATATATATATATATATATATATATATATATAGCTAGTTCAAAGATTCACAGGTAATTCAATACTAGTAAATACTGAGACTCTTAATCGAAATATCGAAATATTTCAAATAAAACTCTCAGGGAGCTGTCTACACAATTGTTGTCAACGAGAACGAACCCATCACTTTCGAGAGTGAATATTAAGAGCGTTTCGAAAAATTCATCGATCTTGTTGAATGATAATAGGATACAATTGTTTCATCATTATTATGAATCATCAGTCCATATTTAATCTATCAATCAAGAATCGATGACTTTCAAAACGAACATAGGTCCTATACCAAATTAAGAGAAGTTCTAGAGAGTGAAATACTCACGTAGGCTCCCTCTATCGGCGAAAGGACGTATAAACACTCCCTAGCGTTCAAGATTCCTACTCATGACAACAAGAGTGCGAGTGGAAGGTTTTGTAGATATTTCATTCGAACACAACAGAAAATTGTCTGAAATGTGTACGAATGATCCCATGCCTAATCGCTCCGATCGTGCAAAATCGGGCGTGATTTGGAGCGATTAGGCATGGGATCATTCGTACACATTTCAGACAATTTTCTGTTGTGTTCGAATGAAATATCTACAAAACCTTCCACTCGCACTCTTGTTGTCATGAGTAGGAATCTTGAACGCTAGGGAGTGTTTATACGTCCTTTCGCCGATAGAGGGAGCCTACGTGAGTATTTCACTCTCTAGAACTTCTCTTAATTTGGTATAGGACCTATGTTCGTTTTGAAAGTCATCGATTCTTGATTGATAGATTAAATATGGACTGATGATTCATAATAATGATGAAACAATTGTATCCTATTATCATTCAACAAGATCGATGAATTTTTCGAAACGCTCTTAATATTCACTCTCGAAAGTGATGGGTTCGTTCTCGTTGACAACATTTGTGTAGACAGCTCCCTGAGAGTTTTATTTGAAATATTTCGATATTTCGATTAAGAGTCTCAGTATTTACTATATATATATATATATATATATATATATATATATATATATATATATATATATATATATATATATATATATATATATATATATAAAAGATAAAAGTGTACTTAGGTAGTTATGACCTGAGATATGAATGCTTTTTTTGATATGGACATATAATGCTTGCCTTTGTTCTGAGTTTATTTGGACGTCTCTCCTTTTGCGTCTAGGACAGGTTGGGCTAATCAGACTTGTTGATGGACTTTTTTGACTTGATGATTTGACTTGCTAAAGAACCATTTTTACCATTAATAACGGTGGAATATTTAAAACTGGTCACTGGAATATTTGAGTCACTGGGATCAGCTTCAATTCACCGGAAGTGGTACGAATTTCTGTGTTATTTCTGAGTTCTGATCAAAATGACATAGATTTTTTTGATGCAACGAATACCATCTATACTGGCTTCCGTGAGATCAGATCGAATTTCTAGTCAAGTTCTGAAGATTATTTATTTATTCATTTAGAAATTTTTAGTGATAATCTTGTGATATTTTGATCCTAAATGAATTTTCCAAACAATATTTTACAGTATCAAAATAAGGAACATTCAAATTGAAAATAATATATTTTCTCTGATCGAAATTATATTCAATAAAGTTCATGTCACATTAGTTCCTGTTTTTTTATGGTGCGTGTATACCAAAAAGGAATGAGCCTTGCATTTAGGAACATATATCACTGATGACTTTGCCCTCAACTGTCACAAAAATTATAACCTAATCGTCGTCAAATACTATTTATGTCAACAATAGATAATCAGATCTTTATATTACAATGTTTGGTGGGAGTAATCATTTTAATTGTACATGAATAATACAGAAAATGTGTATAACAGAATCGTAAAATGGCGTTAATAATTTTTTTAATGTGTGCTAGAAATCTGAATAAAATAATTTAAACATTAGATACAGTAATCATCATGGGATCCAGACTCAGGTAGGTAAACAGTGATAATTTCTTTTTTTTTTTTTATTAGGAATGTGAATTTTATTAACGCAATTGCTTATTGTAAGATTATTCAATACATATAATATTCTTTTTATTTGTAGAAATGATGTAACCCATTTATTTGAATGTTTTTGTGAAGTTGTTCCTCCACAAGGTGATAAAAATTCTTGGGTGATACAACAGTTTCCAGAAAAATATAGGGACGAAGAGGTATTGAAAGCTGTGTCCCAATTTGCTTACCCATATAAAATTGAGAAGTAAGTAGATTGGTTTAAATTATCAATGCAAAAATTTTAAGATATATTGACAAATATTAGAAGAATGATACTTTAAAATGTAATCATATTGTGATCATGTATACTATACCCTTTTAAGAAATATTTTGTTTTTCGAATGCCCATTGAAAATTTGATTTATTGAGTAGATTTTGTATTCATTTAAAATAATTTTTGATTCTGTGTTGTTCTTTATGGAGACTATTCATTCTTGGTATGACAAGAAATATGTTCAAATGTTAAGATTAAAAAATTCTCAAACCTTCCTTTTTAGAAGTAGGATTGTACCACCTTTCCTACTCTATTCCTTCAATTTGGCTATGCTAATTTTTACAAAACGATAAAGTGACTATATTAAATGCTTTGACTATGTTTATACTGCTTTTTTGTAGATATAAAATTTTAAATTTTACCCATCACTTAATAGATTCCTTCATGTTAACTTCACTATTTTTATATAATTGTATAGATATATTTTGATTTTCTCTTAGTAATAACACTTTGACCCTATTTTTCAGTACTGTAATTCAGCATTACTCATTCGTACTAACAAATAATGAATCAAAGTGGACTTTTGGCTTCTGTAGACATGACCCAAATTCTCAAACAGCCATAGTTGTTCTTAGCTATCTACCTTGGCATCATGCTTTTTTCAAGTAAGTGTTAGATTTTGTTTTTTATTACAATTTAAAATTTTGTTAGCATAAATTATAATATAAAATAAATTTATTTTTCATACAAGTAGTATAAACTTATATATCACATTACTTTATGGTAATTAAATTATAAATATAAATATATAAATACTTAAATTCATATAATATATTTAACATTTAATTATAAGAAACTTAATCTCAATAGTATGCATTGTTATATATAGTTTGTAACTAAAGCTCCTCATAAACATACTATACTGTTATTAATGCAGATTGAAACTTTGTAAATATTTGTTGATTTCTAAGGAACCTTCTCTTCCTATGAGAAAATATGTCAATATTGGGTTGATGAAAGCTTACAATTATAAATTGTTCTTCCATTAATTCAATTTACCAACATATACTAATTGAAATTGAAAATTCCAATTCTTTTATAACATGATAAATTAAACCTTTATTAAAAATATTTTGAGTATGTTGGTTTCAATGTATTTCTCAGACGAGTTAGTACTTTTAATTGCTGATATTAAAATTAACTAATTTAAAATTTTATTAATTTCAAGTTAGAAGTTATATTCTTTTTTTAGATTTTTGGATACCATTGCTGCACTCATGCACTCATCTAGAACAGAAGATCTGAGAGATTTCCTAACATCTGTGTATAATGCTAAAATAGCTGATCCTGGAAAAGTATTATCAGTTTCTTTCAATAGAGAAGAAAGTGTGAGTTTGTATTGAATTTCTATCTAATATAAATGATATATTTGATGATTTGATATAATAAATCAATTGGTAATGTAATAACAGAGCACAAAATTATGAAAACTGAAAATTCTGAAAAAGATTTTTATGACTTAAAGGCAGAATAATTTAGAATGATCATTGAAGATACTTATCAACAAATTTTTATTTGCCATTAAATGACAAAAAATTTCATACTGTATTTCAATGTTAGAAATCACTTGAATAGTTCATAGATGTACCAACTTCATAGTTATTGAATCAATTGGTGAAAAAATTTTAATTTGTTTGCTCATTCATTTGTAAATTGTAAAGTAGTTCAACATTGTGGTAGTTGAAATTTGGGTAACTCGTTGAATTTGGCATAGATTATGACTCCTTTTTAGTGTAAAGGAATGACTTGAGGACGTTGGGCTAAACTAGAAAGCTAGAGAGGTGTTATGAAAAAATATGCTGAAGTTCCTATAAAGAAATAATAGGCTTATTTTTTCATTGCACAGTTTTTCATATAAAACTGTATTTCAATAAAACTTTCTATTTCTTTGGATATTTTATAGGATGACATTGCATATACTTCACTAATATAATAATTGTAAATTGCAGTTATAAATATTGTTAAGTTTGCTCTTTAATTCAATCTTGCCGAGTCTCATAAGGATTCTGCTTTTTCAGATTTTCTCAGTAAATGTTCCTAAGCCATACCTGTTGCCCAGTATACCTGAAAATGTAAGTAGTTCAATCTTATTCATTATATTAAGTAATTATTTAATGAAAGGGTATGTTTAACCAAAATTTTGATAAATTTGAATTGAATATAAATAATGCAGAATTTTTATACTCACATTTTTTTTAAATACTCAAAAATAGGAAATAATAATACAGATATTATTTTGTGAACATCCTATGCTATAAATGTCAGTATTGAACAGTAGTATTATCGAATTTACTATATTGGATTAAATATAAATTTCCAATTTATGCAAGTAGATCTAGTGCTAAGTTGCAAACTTTTTCATATGATTAAATTAAAAAAAAGAGTTGATTTATTATTTAATAGTGTTGGCGTTTACTTGATGTAAATTCATTAAAATTGAATATAAACTTAAATTCAAACACTTGAACTTATGATTTACACTTTATTGACTACATAGCAAGACGCTTTCGTCGTTACAAACGACTTCTTCAGATGCTAACAGAATAATAAGTTATTCTGAAGAATAACTTTATATTCAGAATATTCAGAATAAGTTATCTGAAGAAGTCGTTTGTAACGACGAAACGTGTCATACTATGTAGTCAATAAAGTGTAAATCATAAGCTCAAGTGTTTGAATTTAAGTTTATATTCAACGATGATTTATTAGTTCAAAGCTATAAATAACAGAAAAATAGGAATATAAACAATAACAAAAACACACAGTCAACATATATACGAATATAAAATATTACACACATTTAATAATTATTAGTTACTACTTCTCCTTTCGAGTAAATACAAACGTGCATCCCTCTTGAACTTTTTTAATGATCTGCTCTCCTGGATTGTTGCTGGAAGGGTATTGAGTTATACAACTGAATACCCTTGTAAAATAGTGAGTTCATTGAACTGCATTTAGACACCTATTTAGAAGCCTATGCTTTGTCTTGTATAATAGTTATGTATCTCTGATATTTGTGTAGTTTTACAAAGGAGATAGTTTGGTAGAATCCCTGATTTAATTTTAAAAATGAATATTAAAACTTGTAATTCGAATATTTCCCTCATATTGGTCCATTCTAAGCATTCGAACATACCAAAAATACTGGTATACCTACTGCATTTCAATATTATTCTCATATTGAAGTACTCAATCACTGACCAAAATATCAATACAATAATCACTTGTTGCAGAGTAACTTGACAGAGTACTACAACGCTGTGGATTCAACTAATATGATGCAGATTTTTGCATCGATGCTGTTCGAGCGACGGATCATTATCATGTCCAATAAACTGAAGAGATTAAGCGCATGCGTTCAATCGGCGAACGACCTTATTTATCCAATGCATTGGCAGCACATTTTCATTCCTGTGCTTCCTTCTGCAATGGTTGAATACTTGTTGGCACCCATTCCTTTTCTGATTGGTGTTCCAGAAGAAGTAATGAAGGTAGGAATTTGAAAATAATTTAATTTGAGACTCGCTAATTGGAATTTTCATTCTGGGAAAAAAATATAGTAACGTTTTCTCCATATTCATTTGTTGTTTTCCCTTGTAACATAAATGGTTCTCGCATATGAATTTTAGTACCATTAGGATAAAACCCAAGCGACAATGACTACTATCCGCATATTCCAGGAAGAAAGAGAAGAGAACACAACTTTGGCTGGTATCCTCAAGCTACTTATACTTAAACTACCACATGCTATGGGGATGCATACGCTTCCCTGTATCTATATTAAGATTTTTAAATATCACTTTGTATTAATAATGTGCAATATCCAAAGTTATATATTAGTTTCTGTTATATTATTAGTTCATCAATCTACACTTGCTTCAATCTACACTTCATAAAAGAATGTTTGTCTGCTTGCAGAAGGTGAATCGAACTGAACTAGGCGATGTTGTGATATTAGATGCGGATAATAATACTATAGAAACACCATTTGATGACCTCAGTAGCCTTCCGCCAGAAGTGGTGAGTTGAAGATAGTATTCAAATTATTTGTTTGTATTTTGATATTAAGAATTACATTGTTATTATGGAATGTAAGTTTATTAAACGACAACGGTAAATTAACGCGGGACTATTATTTTTGAAAAGTTTTTTAAAACACTGATACTTGCAAGCAATGTTTTTTCTGAAAATTATTTATATATTCATTTCAGAAAAATGATATAGATACAAATAAGTTAAGATGATCCACAAGGAAATGAAAGTTTAGCATCCTATATAAAATGATGTAATATTTCTCTAGTTGTATTTTTCTATAGCAAAACGGAAATGAAATGATTCAATTTGGAACAACAGTCAGAACAATAGAAGAATTCATGATCGCGGTAAAGCGACTTTAGTTGCTCAGGACATTTATATTGTAATGTAATATTTATATATATATATATATATATATATATATATATATATATATATATATATATATATATATATATATATATATATATGTATACTATATTCACTACAAGAAAAAGAATTCTATAGTTCTCGTGCTATGTTATCGCACTTGTAGATATTCGCTATCAAAGTACACTACAACTTTCTTTCAATAATTTTTTTTTTTGACAAATTATTCAAAAGAACATTATAGCAGAGCTGGCTATGTGAAACATGAACAATGCAATGTCTCCATTGTCCTTCTAGAGATCAATGTTAGGGAATATTGGAATCTCCATTATCCTTCTAGGAAGTCTCCTAAAAAACTTCTTCACTCCATATAACAATAACTCTCTATAACAATAAAATGCTCCATCTCTTGAGTTTTGTTATAAAGAGTTTACACTATATATATATATATATATATATATATATATATATATATATATATATATATATATATATATATATATATATATATATATATATATAAATGAAATTTTTTTGTGCTTACAGCACTGAATGGAATATTTAAGAAAATGAACACTAGAACATTCATTTGAAAAATTCAAATTAATCAAGAGAATATAATAATATAATAATATCTAGCTCTACTATAACATTCTCTTGATTAATTTGAATTTTTCAAATGAATGTTCTAGTGTTCATTTTCTTAAATATATATATATATATATATATATATATATATATATATATATATATATATATATATATATATATATATATATATATATTTATTATATTATATTATATATATATATAATTTATTTATTAATTGCATAATACGTATCATTTCTAGGTATCACCCCTTAAGAGACAGCTCAAAAATAAATCTGCACTTTTGGGAGATGCGGTTTCCCGTGCTTTCCTACGTACTTTAGTCCATTTAATTGGCGGCTACAGAGATGCACTTCGTTCCAGCCTGGCAAGAGTGTAACTTTTGACGAGGATATTTTCGTGAGCATGAGGCCAGCTTCTTTGAAACCATTTGTAAGAGAAATGCTCAACTTACAAATCTTCAGGCAGGTATGTAAAAATTAGTTTCAATTGGCCTCCAAGCGTCATATAAACAATACAATCAATATTACAATTTCATGTCAGAGTGAAGAATAGTGTTTTTGTGTACAATTTGTTACTAAAAAAATTCAATACTAATTTTGTGATAATTTCCATTTTGAGAAACATTTCAAATACTGTGCTTATGCAACTTGAAAAAGTGCTTAAATATTTTTAGCATTTCCTTATGAGTATTATGTATTATGTATTTCACATATCGATTTAGTAAAGTTATTGAACTGAGGAGACCATATTACTATTATATACATTTATACATATATATTTATTTATTGTTTTTTATGACTATTTTGATATTAATATTACTTTTTTATCATTTTTAGTTTATTGAAGAAAGATTGACAATGTTAAACAACGGCCTCGGGTTTTCCGATGAGTTTGAGGTAGAAACATTCAAACTTTCAGAAAAATCAAGTTCTAAACTCAAACAGCAATACAAAGAGTGGACTACAGTTATGAAATCTGAAGGAAAAGAATTTTTCAAAACCGTTAAAGATAAGGTAAGCAATCGGTTAATATTGAGAATTAATTCAATAATAGTATTTGATTAGATCTATGCCTGAGGAAAATGGATTCATTGAAGTATTAGTAAAAGCAATTTTCATATATTTGAGATTTTTATTTCTTTTCATCTTCAGGTGCGGAAATATTTTATTTTTATTTTTATTTATATCTCATGATGAAATTTCTTGAAATATGTGTCAAACATTGAATAATTGCGAAAACTGGTTTTACCAGTATTTCAACACCAATAAATACGATCTTTTCTTTCAGGCTAACCCTGCTGTCAAATCTGCTGTCAGAACAGTACGTATTCTAATTAAAGGCTATTTGATATTGAATTATGAGCCTAAGGACTGCTTTAGGTAATACTAAATATTTTTACACATACAATGTACACACAGATACATAACACCAGGGCATCTATACTAAAAATTGAAATTAATCAAAAGAATGTTCTTTCATAGTTGTCTAAATGAATTTGTAGCCCATTCACTACCCTTTGAGAAATAATGACGAAGAATATTGAAATTCATGCCAGAAAAGACAGATTATAAACTATATTATATTATATCTACTATAATAATTGAATTTATTATTAAATAATGCAGAAAAGACAAAATGTAAAGCATCCTTAACCATGTGTTTCATCTTATATATCTATTTATAATTTGTATATTTAAAATTATGATTTTGACAGGTTAAGGGTGGTGGCAAAGGTGTGAAGAATGCATACAAGGGCCTGCGTTTCCGATTAAAAGAAGGGGAACCTGTTCCACATAATTTATCGAGCAGTACGGGAGATGAAATGACAAGTACAAAACCGAGGTCAGCTCCAAGCTCACCTACGTCTAGCAAACGAAGACTTGCTGCACTTAGTGTACCGACAACAACTTATCGAAAAGAAACGTCAATACCGTTTAAAAGTTCTCCTTTCGAGAGGTTAGTTTAATTTTCTAATATTTGTTTAATATATAATTATAATAATAATGTTTATTTGGCCACACTATATATGGATTACATTAATTTTTTTTTTACAATAAATAATCTCAAATAAACTAATTATCTCACTGAAGTTTAAAACTTGTACGTGATTATAATTATAAATTATAAGTTAGAAAATGGAGTGCTTGCATGGGTATTATATTCGATTGCTACTTGATTTTCTCTTGCAATTCTGTGGTAGATATCCCCTCTATCAAAATATAATAAGATGATATTAAATATTGTGTTTACAATAGTGGTAAGTGCTAGTGATTTACTGTCTAAAATATTATAAAGATAATAATAATATAATAAAATAAATATATTGAGAAACATTCCTTACATTGTAAAATTACATTTATATCAATTGATACAACAATTGCAACAAAGAAGAATGCTCTCAAAAGGACTGAACTTAGTTTTGAGTCTGATCTTCCATTCATTCCTTGAGCAAAAATATTGGTTAAATTTATATTTACAATAATATACAACTTTATTCGAAAAGAAAAGAAAAAAATTACCTCAGAGATATTAAACATTTGAGACAATTTTCTATGGTGAAGAACATTTGTGTTAAAAAAAAATACAAACATATGATACAAAAAATTGATTCATACATTATTGCCAACATTCAAATCATCGAAGTACTTTGCCACATTATAGTATGGCTTTGTTAAGAGCAGATATTTAACTCTTCTCTTAAACAAATGAGCTTTCAGTACTTTCAAATTTGATGGTAAATGGTTGAAAATTTTAATACTCTGATAATAGAGTGCTCAAATTTAGCTGTTTTATGCATAGGAATAAGTAGCACATCACTGTTCCTTGTTGAATACTCATGATTACTATTCAATTTAATAAACCTATCTTCATTTTCTTTAACATATAACAAACATCTATAAATATATAAACACGGTAAGGTGAGTATGAAATTATTAATGAAGATAGGTTTACAAGATGTTGGTTGATGAATATTGAATATTAATCGAAGTATTTGCTTCTGTGTAATAAACACCGTATTTATTTCTGTAGAGCAGCCCCACAGCAGAATATTATAATTTAGATGACTATATACAAGACTGTAATACACATTCATAACACAGTTTCTAGGTACGATGTTTTTAATTGCAAAAAAATGAGTTACTCAATTTTTTACATAAGACATCAATGTATGATGTCCATCTCAAATTTCTGTCTACATATATTCCAAGAAACTTTGTTGATTGGGATGATGATATAGTGTTGTTCCCATATTTAACATCCAAGGTACTAATTCCATTGCCCTTCACACAAAAATGAACACATACAGTTTTGTCAGCGTTCATCATCAGATTGTTCATTCGACACCAATTAACAAACTCCCTCACAATGCATTCACATGCCTCCAGAAGTTCTTCAGGAGTCCTGCCAGAAACAACCACCGAAGAATTATCGGCAAATAGTGTCACCAAAACCGGGACAACTTCGCAGGCAGATCGTTTATAAACAATATGAATAGAAGAGGTCCGAGTACATAGCCTTGTGCCACCCCAAGAGCAATGTCATGTCTCTGAAAATAACTCTCGCCTATTTTCACTACCATTGTTCTTTCTTCAAGATAACTACGTAACCAATTTAGAAAAACACCTCTAAAACCTAAATTGTAGAATTTATTAAGTATAAATTCAAAGGATAGTGAATAAAATGCCGAGAATATTCAGATGATTAATATATTTTGAATGGAACCCTGTATCCCTTGCATTTTCTATCAGAAACGTTAACTTAGTATTTTAATTGAAAGTACACACCCAATGTTATTTAAACATTATGGCAAAATTTTTACTACTGAAAAATATACTACCATATTCTGAATTGAAATTGAATGATTTCAGATCATACAGTCCACTTAGTCCTAGTTCCCAGCCCCAGTCTCCAGAAGAAGGACAATCGAGGAGCGAAAGTCCTGATCTAATACGTGAAGTACAAGACCTCCTCAATTTCAGACTTGAATTATCACCTGGAGATAGATCGGTAAGTATAAACTGCTTATATTAAACGATGATTATTGAAATAGTCAATTAGATAATTGAATTCAGTCATATATAAACTTTGGATAGAACAACATTAATATCATTAATTCAATTGTTCTAATTATAATTTGTCATCAGTCGTTAGTGATAGTATTTTTTATGTGTTACAAAATATGTATGAATGTACGGATCTCGATGCTTTTTTTCATTTATTTTTTCACCTTAGCTTCAATCCAAATGCACCCTTGCTTAAAATAGCCGATGTTTGCAAAAACTCCCAGGAACCATATTGTCAAATTCTGAATTCAAACTTCATCAGATAATTTCATGGAGATATCCAAATTGCTAAGTTCATATACGTTTGTCCATAGTTTTAACATGTTGTGGTAACCCTAACTGTTACATCAGGTCTTTTTTGGGACTTGTCTAGTTATATTCATTAAAGTTTGGTCTTTATTTCTATTTAGATTAAAATGTATTAGTTCCTGACAAAAATATAAAAATGGAGCTCAAAACTCTTTAACTCTATCAATATGCAAATTATTGACATGGAACAGGTAAAAAATAGCAGAATGCAATTTCGTTGATTACCGAGCTTTGGTAGATATATTTAACTCATTTATGTTGATAAATAAATGTTTATTATCAATAAAAATAACTATACTCCAATAAAGTGTTGTTAATGAGACGTGATTAAAAGAAGTTTGGAGGGATGGAGGTGTATATGAATGACATCTAGAACAGAAATTTGTACCATCATGTCCAGAATATTGTCTCAGTGAAGAATTTGTGACAAGATGCGACAAAAAGTTTTCTCTTGAGTGAATGAACAAAATTCCATAATATATTTTATCGCTGGCACTAATTTTCCTTTGCTAAAATATGATTGAAGCTTTAAAGGTTTATGCATAATGAAAGAGTATTAAATGCTATGGCCTTTTTTACTTTCACAGCCTATTGTGAGACCTTAGAGTTTTTAAATATTTAATAGTGTAGGCGCTTACTTGATGTAAATCCATTATAATTGAATATAAACTTAAATTCAAACACTTGAACTTATGATTTACGCTTTATTCACAACATAGCATGACGCGTTTCGTCGTTACAAACGACTTCTTCAGATTCTTACAGAATATTAGAGTTTTTGGCTTCAAGCTTCAATTTTTAATAACCCTTCCACAGTGGCTACCTCCATCCTGTATCTTTACTTTTATATTTTATTTTTATTAAACCCCTCCATCTTTATCTAATTTTTTTCAGCTTAAACCCAATAGAAGTCTCGACAATTTCAAGCAGATTTCACCTCCCTTTCCTTCCAATTCCAGAAATAGGGGAGGTGGTAGCGGCAACAGCTACCCTATCCGCGGCGGTCCAGTTTGCGCCCTTCCTAATTTGATTTGTACAGATTCTGAAAATCGAAACATAAAATCTGCTGAAGATATATTCTCTCCTCTTTCCTTTTTACCTCCTCCTCGTGCACCACCACCTCCTATTAGAGATTTATTTGATACATCAGCTTTTGTGATCGGTGATGGGAGTAACGAGAATGGTGATCCATTGTTTTATGTTACCAATCAACATTCAGTAGATATTGTTAAGTTGTCACCTCCAGTGAATAGTGCAATTCGTAAACATAAGGTAAAGACACACAAATAGCATACATTTCGTTACATACACGGCAAAAATCTCGTTTCAGTATACATAAATGGTATATATGCAAAATAAGAGTTAAACTGGAAATTCCAACATTCGAACTACATAGTTCTATAATAAATTTAATCATCTACTCTACAATTGATGTGAGAGTGATTAGTAATTCATTCATTTTATTAGTTTCAGTTAAGTATATTGAAGTTGGTTTATTATTCTTATTTATTAATAGTTTACTATTTTGTTTTCATCGAAGAAACAGAGTAATAAGTATGTTGTATAAGTTCTATAGAATAGTGAGGTTAAGAACCTACTCGTATTTAATCTTATCTGGAAATGGATTCAACTTAAATAAGCCGTTCATATTATTGATAAAAAGTGATTCCGGGGAAAGTAATGTTTTATTGCTGCGTAAATAAATTTGTTGAATTATTCACCTCTTAGAATGTTGTGCACTTATAATGATTTTAAATGGCACTATTTTATTGCTTCTTGATGGTTTCTGCCATGTGTGTATGTTAGCTTTATAGAACTAAATTATAACTTAATTGCGTATGAATAAATATTGAATAATTACAAAATTTTTTTGCAGAAAAACGATGAGGCTGAAGACTTGATTCGACTGGATTCAACATCAGACGAAATGGATGACTTTGATCCTCTGAAATCACCACAGCAATCTCCGAATACATCCTTTCTGCATCGTCATACGTACAAAATTCCCCCTAGTATCTCCAATCCACTGTATTCTTATAACAGTCCTCTCAAAACCAATGGCAACATTCAGTGTTCAACAACTAGCAGAGAAGATCAAAATCTCCTTCGGGAGTACGGTTTAGATTTGCGAAGTTTTTCCAATGTTCAAAATACTATAATGGGATTTGATACATCCGCTAGTTCAAGTAGTGTTAATTCTCAGAGTCATTGGACTACTTTTGATTAAAGGATGATTCTGTTTTTTTATGCATCAGAACATTTTTTTCAAAGATTTTCCCAACGATGGCGCTAGATTATTTAGAAACCAATGAACAACAAATTAAATCATATATATATATATATATATATATATATATATATATATATATATATATATATATATATATATATATATATATATATTATGAACTACGTCGTGTAAAATGAAGAAATGTTTTTATTATTGAATAGAGTTAACTTTTCATTACAAATTGTAACTTTATTTTAATTCTGTCAGGAAGTAGAAATGAATTGTCATTAGCTTTTAATATGCTTGGTTTTATTAATTTTAATTGTTATTTCTGCACTGATATCTTTTTGTTGCAGTTATTAACATGTTACAGTGAAAAACATTTTTTCACCAATAATGAAATGTTAACTATCTTCAGTAATAAATATATTATTTTAGCCTGTTATTGCCATGATTCATATATATATATATATATATATATATATATATATATATATATATATATATATATATATATTTTTTGTTTTAAAATTGATTTATTGTCTGTTTAAAATAGTTTATTTTCAATGTTTTTTGCAATAACAGGCTTATTTTAATGTTAAAAACTTTATATCCGTGGACGTTTCGTTGTATATCAGAACTTTGTCAAAACTAATTTAATTAGTTATGACAAAGTTGTGGTATACAACGAAACGCCAACGAAAATAAAGTTTTTAACATTAAAATAAGCCTTTTATTGCTAAAAACATTGAATAGTTTTTTTCCAAGGTTGGCATCTTGTTTCTTTGTTATTGACATTGTTTTGCATTTATAATTGAGTAAGTGAAGTATTTACTCTAGTCAATGTATGAAAAATTATAATTATAATACTTTGATAACTGCACTAATTTAATAGATGCTTCCGTTTCTATAGGGGCAATTTTACTTTGTGTTATATATTTAAATAAGATGTGATCGTTAGTTACAAATTTTATTATATTAAAGTACTTTTATCAAAATCTGTGTGAAGTTTTCCATCTATTAAAAGTCGTTATAAATATTCAGTTTTTTTCAAAATATTATTTTATATCAATTCACCATATCGATTGATTAGTTTTCAATCTAGTATAATTAATTTATGTGGGTATATCATTCTATGTTTGGTATTTCTACTAAGTTAAGTTAATCTGAATTGCCAGGAAAGTTGATGATAAAATGTATAGAAACATTACAAATTATACACATGCACATTAGGAGATATGACTATTTAAGATTGGTTTTTTTAAACTTGATATACTTTATATTCTTTATAATTAGTATTTAACTTCTTTCTGTACAAACATAATCAAAATGAAGTATATGATCAACATCATTCTTGAAATATCTAAATTTAATTATAAAATTACTTAGCTGTGATATAATTACTAAAACCTTTATTGAAAATGATTATTAAAAGAAATTTGTTGATTTGTAATATCCTCATGTATAATTTAAATAAAAATAGTTCTTTTACAAACATTTTTATTCTTTGATTCGTTCTAGGAACGATGATTAGACCTTATTGCTCACTTCCAATGATGTTGACAAATTCATATTGTTGAATATAATCGTGAAACATTAAGCCAAGTGTTTAATTTAATTAAATAAGTAAATGGATTTGATAACTTTACATTTACTCATAAAAATTACTAACATGAAATAGATTAACTATTATATGATATTCGTGCTATTATACAGAGATGTATAATATTCTAATAAGAATATGTGTTACATTAATTTTGAATTAATGTGTAAATATATTGATGTCCTAGCAATTGAAGTAGGTATATCAATAACAAAAACAATATCGATTGGGAATATTGAGTGAGTTTTATTGAAATAAAAATTTTGTTAGGTGATCCAAATGACGTAATTATAATTTAAGTGATACAATTACATTATTCAGAAATCTTAATTCAATTTGTAGAACGTATCATAGAAGGTAGGCAATCAAAGTTTCCTTTTATTGCATCATTAGTGTTATCAAGGTGTTTCAGATTAATACATAAAAAATAATAGTTCATAATGGCACAATTCAATGAATATTTCCTTTCATATCATATATTGATAGTATTTACAGGGGTAGACGGGACAAATAACTTTTTCTTGAAATATTGAAAATGCATTCTTTTATGTGACAAATTGTGTTCAGATTGGGCCTACAAAAGCAGAATAACTTGAACAACTGAAATCATCTTCTGTTATTCATTTCTTACATAATAATTCTGCTGAAAAAAGCTATAGATTGATTTGTAAACTAGCTTCCATGAGCATTTATTGTAAGTATTAAGTAATACACAATAAATGTTTTTATTTTTGTCAGTATAATAGTTTTTGTTTCTTTGTGGAAATTGAGCAGATTAGAAGGCCCCCAACTAATTTTAATACAGGGTTTATTTATGGCAACTACGCCCCTGATCTATATATACGTTAATTTGATTTATATTTTGATAAATAAATTTATTTTTTTGATCTTATATTTTCGAGTTTTTCACACTACGTATTAGCTTTTGAATAAAATAATTGATATCACATGCGTACAATAACAATTGAGAATTAATTAATCAATTCTGAAAAATATTCTTAAAATGTCAATTTCATAGCACCTTCCCATTTTTGAAATAGTGGAAATTGACCAAATTGTTGCAGTAACCCACAGAACATACCAAATAAGGTTATATTCTGTGGAGTAACCTATGTAAAAGTCACCAAGTAACTAGAACACTGCTTCTTCTTGGCCGTTACTACGACTTGAAGGAGATCCTATCTGAAGCATTTGGAGTAGACCAGAGTTTTCGTTTTCAAGCGCAGAGATTCTCTCGCTCTTCTTGCTTACTTCCTGGAAATATTGGAATATGAAGTTTTTAAACTTTTAATTGATGCGAATAAGTAAGTATTACATTCAACTAAAGTAAAGAAGTATTTATATCTATTTATGTGCCTACTACTTCAGATATCCGATTATATATAAGACTTACTTAATTGCTTTTTTCAATTTTCTATGCATAGTAGTATATCCCGACTTCTATACTTCAAATATCGTTTAGGAATTAAATTATCACTAGACTACATTTTTGTAATTTACAACTTGATCGTTATAGGCACGAAGTATATGGTTATAGGTATGTATTCATATTCAGGGGGGTGCATAGAAAATGTCAGAATAGACTACGTTTTTGCATACTATTTTGAATATTGTTAGTATATCTACGAATAGATCTGTTAAACTTCGCTTCTGTTCACAAATTATGAAGTTTCTAAATGGTTTTTTGAGTGAATCGCATCTATTTATGAAAATTGTATGAATTATTACTCAAAATGCGTGCAAAAGGCAAAACAGTATGTTGAAAACTATTAAATTAAAAATTAACACACTTGACTTAAATTTCACTGAATATATTAAAAACAATATTTCGAAAACTATTAAATTAAAAATTAACACATATATTAAAAACTCTCCAATATTTCGTATACATTATCAAGAGTATACAATCTTACATGTAATATTGTTTACTCTTTATAATGGGTTAACCACCCGTAACATATGTATAGTTTTTAATATATTCAGTGAAACTTAAGTCAAGTGTGTTAATTTTTAATTTTATAGTTTTTAACATATGATTTAGATTTAATTTTTTATTTTAATTAGCAATTATTCTTCTTACCTCAGTTAGAAGTCGGTTTTGCTGTTTGAGCCTATCTGTTATATCCCCATGAGCTAGGGGATAATGATTAACTGCTAGATTGATGTGTAAAGGTAGACCACCCCTTTCCCAGCTATCCGTTAAAGCTGCTAGGTGTCTATTCACCTCTAAAACTCTAGCTCGCTGAAGCTCTAATCGTTCTTGGTGTGACTCAGACCAAGGCTCCTGTTGGAATAAATGTCAGAATTATAGGTCTAAAATTTATAAGTAGATATATAAATAATATTTGAATATTCGCATAATAATTAATGAGATTGAATTCTCGCTTAACTCTTGGTGAAACATAATTGAATATTAAAATAAATTAAACTCTTGGCTTAATGTTTCACGATTTATTTAACAATATGTATAGTCAACATGTTTCGAGCGTTAGCTCATTTTCAAGACTAAACTACTATAAGAGATGTACAACAAATTTATATCTACAAAATGGATTTGAGTAGGGAGGATAGTTGAAAATCTAATTGTTCATTTACAATTTCTTCTTTTCTCTTCCAAGAACTGCTAATTTCAATTGCTTCCAGAAGGTCTAAACGTTTACCTTTATTACCTGAGTGTAGGCATTTAGTTTTATCATAATCTATGAAGTGATTAGAGCTAATACAATGTTCTGAGAATCCAGTTTTATTAACATTGTACAAAATCGACCTTTTATGTTCATCAACCCGAGTTTTTATTCTTCTACCTGTTTGGCCGATATAAAATGCTGGACATTCATTACAAAAAATCTTATAAATACCGCTTTTGTCTTCAACATTTGTCTTTTCTTTATTATTCACTAAAAGTGACTTAATATTCCTTTTGTTTGTACAAATGGTTTTAATTTCTCTCTTCTTTAATCTTTCGCAAATTTTTTCACTCAGATGAGGTATGAAATTAATAAAATGATATTTTTGTTCGTTTTTAATAATTTTAGATGGATAAATTGAATCTAAAAGAATTTAACGGTTTATCAACAGTTAGACGGGCTACCTATGGGTTCACCTTTATCACCCCTACTAAGTGAAATTTTTATGAATAGTTTAGAGAAAAAAATTTTCAGCTCTAACATCACGCTAACAAAAAACGTTTTTCTTTGGAGACGGTATGTGGATGATGTTTTCTGTATCTGGAGTGGGTCCGACAGACAATTGGATAACTTTTTAAAATATATCAACTCATTTTATACATCCATTAAATTCACAAAAGAAATAGAAAATGACCAAAAAACATTAAACTTTTTAGATGTGACCATTACTAGGAAAAATGATTCTCTAACATTTGATATATACAGAAAACCTACATGCACAGATACCCTAATTCCTAAAGATAGCAGTCAACCGCTCAACATTAAACTCAGCTCTTTTTATTCTTTTATACATAGACTCACGACTATCCCGCTTTCCGAAGAAAATTTCAACAAAGAAGTGAAAACTTTGAAACTTTTAGCGAAAAATAACGGTTACGACGAAAATATAATAGATAATCTTATAAGAAAAAAACAACAAAAAATTCTTTTAGATTCAATTTATCCATCTAAAATTATTAAAAACGAACAAAAATATCATTTTATTAATTTCATACCTCATCTGAGTGAAAAAATTTGCGAAAGATTAAAGAAGGGAGAAATTAAAACCATTTGTACAAACAAAAGGAATATTAAGTCACTTTTAGTGAATAATAAAGAAAAGACAAATGTTGAAGACAAAAGCGGTATTTATAAGATTTTTTGTAATGAATGTCCAGCATTTTATATCGGCCAAACAGGTAGAAGAATAAAAACTCGGGTTGATGAACATAAAAGGTCGATTTTGTACAATGTTAATAAAACTGGATTCTCAGAACATTGTATTAGCTCTAATCACTTCATAGATTATGATAAAACTAAATGCCTACACTCAGGTAATAAAGGTAAACGTTTAGACCTTCTGGAAGCAATTGAAATTAGCAGTTCTTGGAAGAGAAAAGAAGAAATTGTAAATGAACAATTAGATTTTCAACTATCCTCCCTACTCAAATCCATTTTGTAGATATAAATTTGTTGTACATCTCTTATAGTAGTTTAGTCTTGAAAATGAGCTAACGCTCGAAACATGTTGACTATACATATTGTTAAATAAATCGTGAAACATTAAGCCAAGAGTTTAATTTATTTTAATATTCGCATAATAACCATTTTCAAATTAACGTAGACATATTATGATTTAATACATGAGGATGTAGGTATATGATATTAAATCAGACATGTATTATATAAGTAAATGAAAATTTTTTTGAGCTTATGGTCCTGAATGAAATATTTGAGAAAATGAACACTGGAACATTCATTTGAAAAATTCAAATGAACCAAGAGAATGTTATAGTAGAGCTAGATATGTGAACGTGTACGATGTGATGTCTCCATTATCCTTCAAGTGATAAATGTTATAGAAATATTTAAATCGATGCCACACCTGATGGAAGTGCGAGACATGTATGTTTCGTTCTGCAAGGAACTCGTCAGTCGCACCACGTCCATCGAAGTGAAGTAACGATTTCAATTTCTGGTGTTTATTCCCGTATTTCAAGGGTCTATTCGGCGATATTTTTAAGTAAATGAAATTTTTTTTTACTTAAATGTTTTACTTTTTTATTCCTGTTCATGTAAAAATTGAAGTTTTTCACATTAATAAGCCTGTAATTGCTAAAAACATTCAAAATAAACTATCTTAAACAGGCAATAAATCAATTTAATATATATATATATATATATATATATATATATATATATATATATATATATATATATATATATATATATAAGTATACAGGGTATGTCAACTCGCATGACCTTAAAATTTTTTCGACAGCAATTTAGGAAATGAAATTTAAACAGTTACATCCATTGATTTTGCAAATTTATCTGTTCTTCCAATCCGGTAAACACATCATGGTATGTTTGTACAAAGATAATGTTATTGATGATTCGAAAAATCAAAAAATTTCCTCCTTTCGGCAACACTCTCCTTACAAGGATAATGAGAAGAAGCAAATGTGTCAGGCAAATTTTAAATTTTTTTTGAAATTTCTCAATTTCGGAAACGTCAATTTATTCGGAAAAATTTGAATCATTCTGAATTGTGATAAAATTAAATTAACTTTTAAAAAAATTAATGTAACTTAGTAACAGTAATAAATTAAATAAATGTTAATATTTTCATGTATGATGTTTAAGTTATTTAATTATATCATGGAATTATTTTTTAATAGTACACTATTTTCTCAATATCGAAAGGGTAATGAGTAAAAGATATTCCAAGGAAGGTGAAACGATTTTATTTTCAGAGAAACAACTAATCAATTCGTCGTGACAAATAACGGTATATAGAATATTGAACTTTGTAGTGTTGTGCATTTATTGGTATTATTTATTAGTTATTTACATGTTAAAGGTTAGAGGTTATTCACACTATTATTCTGTAGATTGTTTGGAAATTTCTGAAAATAATTTTCTGGTATTGAATATAAAACATTTCAAAACTGATTAAGAAATACATAGTCTAAAGTTATCTGAAACACTTCGAACAAAATTGAATTATACAAAATGCTAAAAGATTATTTACTTCAACGAGGTAATTATTAAACCAATAACCTCAATTATTTTCAAGTAGAAGAGAACCAGATGAAATTTATCTTTATGTACCTATATATTATTTATCTTTTTTTTAGCAACTTTCAATTATTTGAATATTTCTCATAGAACCTTTAGTCGTTAAATAGTTAGAAATAATTATCACACCATAATCATGACTACCAAAACATAATTATCAACATCTATTTAAGCTAATATTTTTGAATGCAATGAAAACTTAGGATACAAAATATGCTAAAAAACGTAACAACTAGAATACTGTAAGTTTCTCATGTAAAATTCGAAGATGTAAAAGTTGGCAAAACTGTTGAAATGTAACAAAATCTTATTGTATGTCAGCAGTAAATTTCTAAGGTGACCTGAAAACCTGATGCAAATATTCTGTACAATCTGACACCGGCAATTCATCTTGACATCTTCTGCTCGACTCTAAACGGTGATACATCTGAATAAATAAATATACAATGGCTACACAAAAAGAAATTGAGCCGAAAGATAATCATGGTTTGATGATCACTGTTCTATCACTGACTATCACTGTTCTATTCGATCACTGTAAGATTGAATCATACTTTTCGATTCATATTCTTCAATGTGCAGAAAAATAAATGTCAATTGTCCTGAATGATAAAAGAACGATTTGATATGCATTTAACAGACCTCATGATAAGGATACATTATAATATAAATCAAACTCGTTTAATATGTCTTGTAATTTTCATATCAAACAAATCTTTGTTTAATCTAAGATACTTCCTGGAGTATTTGAAATTATTTTACGCGACATTACAAAATAGTTGTTTGTAAGTGTTTCCGAGCATTGTTAAAATAGTAAAACAACATTATGGCCAATAATAATTCATCATTTTAGCTACCTACTGATAAATTCCTGGAATAGTAACTTCTGAAGATTTGAGGTTTCCAAGTTTTATGAGCAATTTTGATATCAATAGGAATTCAGAAATTGAAAACTATTGGCATTCACTTGGTGCAAATCAGTTATAACTATTATCATATTCTGTTAATCATATCATATGAGATTCTCAGAGATATCAATGATGTTCGCAGAAGATTTGAAACTATATCATGAAGTTATTTCACAGGGCAACTGTGTTCAACTTCAGCTCGCGCTGAACCATGTTGCTAGTTGGTGTGAGGACAATTATTTGAGTTTGAATGTGTCAAAGTGTAATATTGTTTCTTTCACAAGGAAAAGATACCGAATTGACTGTGATTACAGCGTCGGTGGTCAGGTTCTTTCTCGTTCTGATAAGGTGAGAGATCTTGGTGTAGTCTTCGACCAGAAGCTTTCCTTTGTCACACACATCACCCAACTCATTTCATCTGCTGCGAAAATATATGGATTCGTTATACTTAATGGCAAATATTTGAATAATTTCTCAACATTCATAGGACTGTTTAATACCCTAATCCGTAGCAAGTTGGAGTATGGCAGCACGATCTGGCATCCCATTTACACTTGCCATCAACGCCATCTTGAGGCTATTCAGAGAAGGTTCTTGAAATACTTAATTTGGAGGGAGGATAAAGTTTATCCACAGAGAGGAGTCAATCATAACGAATTATTGAGTCGATTTAGTTTAATCTCATTGCAGAGCAGGAGAGAAATTTTATCACTCAAATTTTTGTACAAATTACTGCACAATAGTATTGTTTGTCCTCCTCTCTTGTCCGCTTTGAAATTTCGTGTTCGTAGGCAAAATTCTCGTAATACAGAATTATTCCACCTAGAGACTCCGAGGGTCCGAGGACCAACTCCCTAATACAATCCCCCATTTGGTTTTATGGAGTCTACATTCAATAGAGTTGCTAATAATTGTGACATTCACTTTGACTTCATAGAATTTATTATCAGGAGTTATGCGAATAAAGAAAATTGACTAAAATGAATTGATTTAGATTGAGTTCTTTGCAATATTTCATTGAATGCTATGATGTAGTTATTCTGATAAGGTGAGAGATCTTGGTGTAGTCTTCGACCAGAAGCTTTCCTTTGTCACACACATCACCCAACTCATTTCATCTGCTGCGAAAATATATGGATTCGTTATACTTAATGGCAAATATTTGAATAATTTCTCAACATTCATAGGACTGTTTAATACCCTAATCCGTAGCAAGTTGGAGTATGGCAGCACGATCTGGCATCCCATTTACACTTGCCATCAACGCCATCTTGAGGCTATTCAGAGAAGGTTCTTGAAATACTTAATTTGGAGGGAGGATAAAGTTTATCCACAGAGAGGAGTCAATCATAACGAATTATTGAGTCGATTTAGTTTAATCTCATTGCAGAGCAGGAGAGAAATTTTATCACTCAAATTTTTGTACAAATTACTGCACAATAGTATTGTTTGTCCTCCTCTCTTGTCCGCTTTGAAATTTCGTGTTCGTAGGCAAAATTCTCGTAATACAGAATTATTCCACCTAGAGACTCCGAGGGTCCGAGGACCAACTCCCTAATACAATCCCCATTTGGTTTTATGGAGTCTACATTCAATAGAGTTGCTAATAATTGTGACATTCCATAATACTAAACGCGTAAGAGTTGTGAGGGGTAACAAAAACAAGTGACTGTTGTATGGGGATTTTAAAGTGGAATAACTCGGGGGGACGAGGGTTTTTCGGCTTGGGGACAATTTTAGGTAATAGATTGGGGTCGGGGCTTTCCAACGGTGTACCGCAATCGGGGGTAGGGGGCCCCGTTTGGGGGCTAGGGCCCCTCGAAATTTTTTTCAAAAAGTGCGCCCAGCCTAAACGGGGCCACTTGGGGGGCCAATTCCTTGCAATTTTGGCAGTATAAACGTTCGGAACGAGGTGGACACTTTTTACTGGATCGAAATCGGACGAAAAGGGGCCGAAAAAAATTTTTGAAAAAAAAACACCCATTTTTCGTCGAAAAAAGGTACCCTCCAACTTTGTCTATCTCCTCCGAAGATCCAGAACCCAGAGCGTCGGGGTATGTTTTTTTAGAAAGACTCGATCTCGAGGATGGGAGCCGGGACATTTTCATTTCGATCGGTGCCCCCGTTCCGGAGATACCGATTTTCAAAATTTCCAAGCGTTTTCGAAATGTTGAAAATTACGAAAAAGACGCGATTCGAAGGGTTCAGAAAGAGTGCTGTGTACCACTACTTTTTGGATTTTACGTATTGCCGTATTCCCCTATCTTACCTTATTGGCTAAATTTGTCATGTGACCGTGATCAAAACCCCCATAGGCGTAGACTATGTTCGAACATAGTTTGACAATTCGACGGACATTTTGAAATTTTCAATTCGCAATTGATTTCCTGAAATTTATGGATGGAAAAATACATTTGCGGCTCTACAGGTAAGTTTTATTCATTTAAAATGTGTGGACAAATACTTCCGTTCATCGATAATGTCTTTTTTCTTTTCAGATAATTACTTTTTATTGCGATAGTGTACACGGCGGACGCCGCTGCATGGTCACGAGCGATGTAGGTCCCGACCGACGACCGTTCTTCGAACCGCGTTCGAACAAATTTCGACGGGAAAATAATGACATTTCGACGGACATTTTGAAATTTTCAATTCTCAATTAATTTCGTGCAATTTATGGATGAAATAATACATTTGCGGCACTACAGGTAAGTTTTATTCTTTTAAAATGTGTGTATAAATACTTTTGTTTATCGATAATGTCATTTTTCTTTTGAAATAATTAATTTTCATTCACAGCGGTAGCCCCTGCATTTTCAATTTTCAACTCCGAATTGAATGGAATGAAAAATCGTATATTTGCACACTTTTCTAATGAAATTATTTCAGAATGTATATCAAAATGGCTATTTATCAAGATTACGACGGAGATAAATAAGTATTTTCGTTGGATTAGCGTAATTACATGTGTTTGAATAGATCGCGTTCAGAGGTCATAACCTTTACAGTTAGGTTTGGAAAAATACGTAAAAATAACCTTTAATCAATAATATTGATTTCAGGATTAATTCTTCTCAAAATTCAAACTCACGGTGAAATGAATTTCAATTTAATTCAATGCTCTCGAAGGAAGAACAGAAAATGCTACGTAGGACAATTTGGATGGAATGAATTCTCACAAATATGAAGAATACATACACGTTGAACCCATCTCTATGTTATAACCAAACATATTACCCCAATTTCAATCAATAACATTGATAAATCTCAGGTTATAATTCACCTATATAATGAGACACCTTACAACGTACAAATTATTATGGGACCAAGTAATAACACCTTAAGCAGCTTTGGACAATATTAAAAAAGGTAGGTACACCTATATTAATTTAATAGATACGGTGGTAATCATGCTCTACGTGTTTTGCATATTTAATGTAGACAAACTGTGCTAAAGAACGACATTTCTGTTGTATTTCAGTATTTTCAAGAATTATTATACATTCAATGATATTCAGAGTATAGCCGTAACCACCAGGGTCCATACCAAGTTCTCGCTATTTCAACATTGAGCATGGAAAGAAGTTCCTATGCAGTAAACATAATATTAGATGATTTGGAGCTGCTCTGGTGGACAAGAATGAACAATTTGTGATTTGGTTGGATACATATATAGCTAAATGCAACGGCAAAAGGATTACTGCATCAAAGTATGTAGAATAATTTTGAGATTATGAAATCAATGTATTAAATTGTCAAAAATTTTCGATATTCATAAATACCACTGTCACAGACATTGTGTTTTGCATATTTCATGTATAACAAGTGTTCTCAACAACATTTTTAATGTTTTTCAGGATTTTCAAGAATTATTTTACATGCAATGAGATTCTGAGGTTAAGCGTAACCTCCAGGGTCCATACCAAGTTCTAGCTACTCCAATATTGAGCATCGAAAGAAGTTCTTATGCACTAAACATAATATTACACAATTTTGAGCTGTTCTGGTGGACAAGAATGAACAATTTTTGATTTGATTGGATCCATATATAGCTATTTTCAATTGGAAAAGGATTACTGAATCAAAGTATGTAGAATGATTTTGACATTATGAAATCAATGTATTAAACTGTCTAAAGTTTTGAATATTCATAAATACCAGTGTCACAGACATTGTGTTTTGCATATTTCATGTATTAAAAGTGTGCTAAACAACATTTCTGTTGTATTTCAGGATTCTCAAGAATTATTATACATTCAATGAGGTTCTGAGGATAACCGTAACCACCATGGTCCATACCATGTTCTCGCTATTCCAGCATTGAGCATGGAAAGAAGTTCCTATGCAGTACACATAATATTAGACGATTTTGAGCTGTTCTGGTGAACAAGAATGAGCAATTTTCGATTTTGGTGGATCCATATATAGCTATTTTCAATTGTAAAAGGATCACTGAATTAAAGTATGTACAATAATTTGTACTAATAACTTCAATGTATAAAATAATTTAAATATTTCTATTTTCATAAACAACTGCACAATGTCACAGAGATTCTGAGCTCAAATTATTGAGTACAGTTTAGTAAAGCTTAAAAATTAATAGAAACAATAATTAGAACCCATTAATATAATTAGTAGTTAGTGTAGCATTCAACGGTAATTTGCAAAATGCTTAATATTCAACATATTCCTTCGCAATTATAAATGCATGTAAATTATATGAATATATTCACATATAGTATAAATATATTCACATATAGAATGACAATACAGCCATAATAATGTACATTTCTATTTTGTTTCAGGAAGAAGTAGCTAAACCTCTTCAGTGAGCCATCTACTAGGTTTTCATGATTTTTCACGAGCCATTCAAGTAATGGAGCTGTTTTGTATGACAATTTTGAGCTGTTCTGGTGGACAAGAATGAGCAATTTTTGATTATATAGCATCCATATATTGCTAATTACAATTGGCAAGGAATTACTGAATCAAAGTATGCACAATAATTTGTACTAACAAGTGCAATGTATAAAATTATTTCACTTTTTATATTTTCATAAATACCTGCACAATGTCACAGAGATTCTGAGCTCAAATTATTGAGTACAATTTAGTAAAGCTTAAAAATTAGTAGAAACAATAATGAAAGCAATTAAGTAAAGCTTAATAATAGAAAACATAATCAAAGCCCATGCACATAATTATTATTTAGTGTAGAACTCTACGGTAACTTACAATATGTGTAATATTCAACAGATTTCTTCTCAATTATAAATACATGTAAATCTATAAAATTTAGATCCATATATTGCTAATTGGAATTGGCAAAGGATTACTGAATCAAAGTATGTAGAATAATTTGTAGATTATGAATGCAATGTATTAAATTAGTTGAATTTTTCTATTTCCATGAATATCTAGACAATGCTACAGAGATTCTGGGCTCAAATTACTGAGTACTGTTTTGTAAAGCCTATTTGGTAGAGAAAATAATTAGATCTTAGGTATAAAATCACTAATTACTGTAGATTTTAACTTTAATTTACAAAATTTGTAATATTTGACATATTCCTTTTCAATTATAAATGCATGGTTATTTATATGAATATATCTGTATGTAAATAATAGGATTTACAAGTTGAAATATCATTTATAATGTATATTTTCATTTTGTTATAGGAAGTAATAGCTTAACATTTCCTGTGGACCATTCTGCAAGTTTTAATGGTTTTCCTTGGGTGATTTAACTGTGCTATCTTTCCCACTACTCCAAGGTGCAATGAAGAAAGGAGGTTCATAACTATTGATTAGTTTTAACTAAATAGGACAATAGATGACATTATGGAGCTGCTCTGGTGGACAAGAATGAGCAATTTTGGTTAGATTGGGTTCATATATTTTTAATTACAATTGGCAAAGGATTACTGCATCCAAGTATGTAGAATAATTTGTAGATTATGAATTCAATGTATTAAATTTTCTAAATTTTTGAATATTCATAAATACCATTGTCACAGACATTGTGTTTTGCATATTTCATGTATTAAAACAACATTTCTGTTGTATTTCAGGATTCTCAAGAATTATTATACATTCAATGAGGATCTGAGGATAAACGTAACCACCAGGGTCCATACCAAGTTCTCGCTATTTCAAGATTGAGCATGAAAAGAAGTTTTTCTGAAGTAAATGTAATATTATATGGTTTTGAGCTGTTCTGGTGGACAAGAATGAGTGATATTTGATATTGTTGGATCCATATATATCTATTTTCAATTGGAAAAGGATTACTGAAGCAAAGTATGTACAATAATTTGGACTAACAAGTTCAATGTATTAAAAATTTCACGTTTTCTATTTTCATAAATATTTGCACAATGTCATAGTGGTTCTGAGCTTAAATTATTGAGTACAGTTAAATAAAGCTTAATAATTGATACAAACAATGATTAAAGCTCATGAACACAATTAGTAGTTAGTGTAGAATTCAACGATAATTTACAAAATGTGTAATATTTAACATATTCCATCTCAATTATAAATGCATGAAAAATATATCAATATATTCACATGTAGAATGATAATACAGCCATTATAATGTACATTTCTATTTTATTGCAGGTAGGAGCAGCTAAACCTTTTCAGTGAAAAATCTACAGTTTCTCATGATGTTTTACAAGCCACATTGGAGCTGTTTTGTGTTTTGTGTGATAATTTGGAGCTGTTCTGGAGGACAAGAATGAGCAATTTTTGATTAAATTGGATTCATATATTGCTAATTGCAATTGGCAAAGGATTACTGAATCTAAGTATGTACTATAATTTAGAGTAACAAACTCAATGCTTAAAATTACTTGAATTTTTACTTTTTCATAAATATCTAGACTATGCTGCAGAGGTTCGGAGTTTAAATTATTGGGTACAGTTTAGTAAAGCTAATAATTAATAGAAACAATAATTGAAGCCTATGTAGTCAATAAGTATTTAGTGTATAGATATACATGTAAATTTATATAATATATGAATAATGAAATACAAAATTACTTACAAAATGAAATACCCATAATAAAAGTATATTTCTATTTTTCTTTAGGAAATGCTAAAGGTTTTCATGGTTTTCCTTGGGCCTTTCAACTGTGCTATCTTTCCCACTACCCCAAGGTGCAATGAAGAAATGAGGTTCACAACTATTGATTGGTTTTAACTAAATAGGACAAAAGATTTGGCTACATTGGATCCATATACTGCTAATTGCAATTGGTAAAGGATTGTTGAATCAAAGTAAGTTGAATAATTTGTAGATTATGAATTCAATGTATTAAATTAGTTGAATTTTTCTATTTTCATGAATATATAGACAATGCTACAGAGATTCTGGGCTCAAATTATTGAGTATTGTTTTTAAAGCCTATTTGGAAGAAAAAATAATTAGATCTTAGGTATAAAATTAGTAATTACTGTAGAATTCAACTTTAATTTACAAAATTTGTAATATTTCACATATTCCTTTTCAATTCTGAATGCATATTTTTATTTTGTTATAGGAAAGGAATAGCTTAACGTTTGCTGTGGACATTTATACAGGTTTTCATGGTTTCCTTGGGCCATTCAACTGTGCTATCTTTCCCGCTACTCCAAGGTGCAATTAAGAAATGGGGTTCACAACTATTGATTGATCTTGACACAATAGATGACAATTTGGAGCTGCTATGGTGGACAAGAATGAGCAATTTTGGCTACATTGGATCCATATACTGCTAATTGCAATTGGCAAAGGATTGTTGAATAAAAGTAAATAGAATAATTTGTAGATATGAATTCATTATATGAAATTAGTTGAATGTCTGAATGCTATAGAGATTCTGGGCTCAAATTATTGATTACTGTTTTGTAAAGCCTATTTGGTAGAAATAATAATTAGATCTTAGGTATAAAATTAATAATTACTGTAGAATTCTACTTTGATTTACAAAATTTGTAATATTTGACATATTCCTTTTCAATTCTGAATGCATGGTTATCTATATGAATATATCTATATATAAATAATATGATTTACAACTTGAAATACCCATTATAATGTATATTTTTATTTTATTATAGAAAGGAATAGCTTAACATTTTCTGTGGACATTCTACAAGTTTTCATGGTTTTCCTTGGGTCATTTAACTGTGTTGCCTTTCCCAATACTCCAAGGTGCAGTGAAGAAAGGAAGATCATAACTATTGGGCTTAAGCAAATATGACAATAATCAATTTGAAGCTTTTCTGGTGGACTAAAATATGTTATTTCTGCTTTTACTGCCGTGATTCATCTTAAGAAGGAGGAAAGGGTTACTACAATAAAGTACGTATAATATTATAAAGCCGCAAATTTTGTATTTAGAATAAAGTGAATTTCTTAAAATTATTCTGTAATCAAAGAAATGTTCTGAAGAGTTAATTTAATGAAAATGAAATGAGGTTCCATAAATTGTATTAATATTTAGGGTAGAATTTTGTTTAAATTTACACCATGTGTATAGAAGGTTCAGTGGAAAGTTATAGCTGAATATATATCCATATTAAAATACAATAAATAACTGGAAATTTTATTCTGTTGACTTTTAAAATATGCCTATACATTTTTAATTAATATTGTAGGATAATCAAGGCATTAAAACCACAAGAACTACCCTCTGTATTTTAACAACTTAAATTTACTACGTATTTTTATAAACTGAGTGAACTGTATTAGTTTTTAGGGTAGAATTTTTTAAAAATTTACACCATGTGTACGTTAAAGTAGGTTCATTCAAAAAGCAAAGTTATAGCTGAGTATATATCCAAATTAGAATACCATAAATAATTGGAAATTTTATTCTGTTGCCTTTTATGATATGCCTCTACATTTGCAATTAATATTCTAGGATAATCAAGCCATTAAACCCACAGGACCTACCCTCTGTATTTTAACAACTTAAATTTACTACATATTTTCTATAAACTGAATGGTATCTGCATGTATATCCAAAATATCATAGCAATAATATGAATTTATGTTTTATATTAGAAAGAAAATCATATATATTTGATTTGCAAATTGAAATATCCATTACAATGCATATTTTAATTTTGTTACAGGAAGGAATAGCTTAATGTTTGCTGTGGACATTTCTACAGATTTTCATGGTTTCATGGTGCTATCTTTCCCACTACCCCCAGCTGTAATGAAGAAAAGAGGTTCATAGCTATTGGGTTTAAGTAAACATGGCAGTAATCAATTTGAAGCTTTTCTGGTGGACACAAATTGTTAATCTCTGCTTTGACTGTCTTGATTTATCTTAGGAAGGTGGAAGAGTTACTACAATAAAGTATGTATAATATTATGAAGCCACAAATTTCATATTTAGAGTACAGTGAATTTCATAAAATTATTTTGCAATAAAAAAAATGTCCTGAAGGGTCAATTCATTGAAAATGAAATGAGCTTCCATGAAGTGTATTAGTATTTAGGGTAGAATTTTTTTGAAATTCACACCATGTGTAAGTTGTATGTATATACATCATTCAAAAAGCAAATTTATATGTGAATATGTATCCAAATTTAAATATGCTAGAAAATCATAATATAGAATAATATATTAGAATAACCTGAAATTTTATTCTGTCCCAAGAAAAGAATACTATAGATTTCAATTCAAGAGTAGATTCTTTCATAAAGCAAATTTACATATGAATATATATTTGAATTAGAATATCATAGAATATGAAATTATAATATAGATAGAATAATATATTACAATAGCCTGAAAGTTTATTATGTCCCAAGAAAAGAAGACTTTAAATTTCTAATGAATTTTATAGATATACAAGTCATTAAATACACGCGACCTATCATCTCTCCAAACATTCAATAAGTCGCAGTAACTTCTATTGCTGTGGGGAGTGAACCGTAGTAAACATATAAAGCAGCAAATAAATGTATTATTAAATTTCACTGAATATCTGTATAATTATCTTTGTATGGGTGAAATAATAAATAAATCAAAGTCTAATTATGTACAGTGACAAATTCAATACATGCAATTAGTTCAATTTCTTCATATTCACAAATGACTGAACTTATTTTTGTGATTCTGGACCCATTTAGCTACAGTTTTTTAGTATGTGGTTCTCAGATTAATAGATAAAGTAAAAAGAAAATATCTTTTCAAAAACATGAACAATAATTGCTGAAAAATTTTATATGAATGTAACAACTGTAATTTACTGCATATTTTTTTTATGAAATGGGTGGTATCTGCACATATATTTAAAATATATCTATAATAATCTAAATTTATATTCTATTTCAGAAAGAAATGGATAAATATTTCCAATGAATATTTATTGAGGATGCCAAGTTTTACACAATCCACTGAGACTTTTTGTCTTCTTCCTCTCAAGCATTGTAATCAAAAGAAGTAACTGCTATTTTTAAAATCCAGTTGTATCAGCAATAAACTTGCTGAAGTAGAGACAGTTAAAGATGTGATTTTATCACATTCAGAGGCTCTATATTTGATTATTTGCGTAGGTAAATAATGATGAAAATACTGCAATTTTTATAAATCTTTCAACAAATAATTATAAAAAGACTTTCTCCATCAAAATATCTCAATTTTGCTTTATCTGGAGCTTACCTCAGAAAAATCATTCTTCAACTTCATGCAGAGTATTCAGAAGAATTATTAGTAAATGTTTCTGATTCTGTAAAAATTCTCACATTTTCTTTTCATTATTTCAGATCTGGTAGAGGATTTTCAGTTACATTTTTCAGATTACTACAACCATTTTTGTATATATTCCAAGAATCACTATGAATATTCAGATCCTATGACCGAAACTCTATAGGACCAATAATAAAGATGCTGAACTAGCACAACAATATGGATTTTTCTATTCAAAACATTCCATATGTGTTTACTGGCATATACAAAACGATGAGGTACCAATCAAAGTACATAGAAACATTTGAAGTATCGAATTTCATTTTTAAAACTACCTCAATTTCTTCAAATTCATGAATATAGCTATATACTATTCAAAATCCACAATGAAAATATATATCCTATTAAAAAAAAACATTGAGGCCAATAATAAACACGCTTAACCATAACAAGATTATGGTTTTTCTATTCAAAGATTCCATATGTGTTTACTTGCATATACAAAATGATGAGGTACCATTCTAAGTACGTAGAAACATTTCAAGTAATGAATTTCATTCTTAAAATTACCTCAATTTCTTCAAATTCATAAATACAGCTATATACTATTCAAAATCCACTGTTATGTTGATTTAACAGAAATAGTGGTGTAATTATGCAGAAATATTGATAATTAATATCATTGATTCTTTAGAAATCTTCCCTTTCAAATGTATATTTCATATCCAATGATGACAATCAAACAAAATGACAAATCCAATGTAAGTTTTGAGGCTTAGAAATGTAAATTCAGAGTAGAAAGTATTGAAAACAGAAATTACCATAGTATTTGAGGTAAATTTAACCCTGTGTAATTTCTATTACTTTTCATTTAAGACTAAAAACGATTCAAAAGAGCATTCTCCATCAAAATATCTTGATTTCATTCAAAATACCTTTATACAGCAATCCAAAGCAATTATTGGAAACGGTTCTCACAGAATGTTTTGCAAAAATTCATTCAAGTGGATGATTTTTTTTTATGGAGCCTTCGCCAAAAAATTATTTATAATAACTTTCCACATAACACTCCCAGTAATTATGAGAAGTACTTTTAATTCTGAAAATATGTAAAACAAATGTCTGCCATTTTCCTGTTTCAATAATATAAATTATATTTTATTTCAGGAGGGAATCCTAAAACGATGAAGAAGCAAGCTTTTTCACATTCCATCTAAGTCATAATATTATCTCGCTTTTTTAAGATTTGGCGATATGAAATACCAGATATTGTTAAAATCCAGTTAAATCAACAATGAATATGCTCAAGCAGTTCAGATGATGAAAGCTATGAAATTATTGTAATTAGAGGCTCCATATTTGATTATTTCTATGTGTGAGGATTGCTATATCAAGGTTTGTATAATTTGATTTTATTACATGACCTTAATTTCTTAAAACTCATAAACCATTTTATAATTATTCAATGATGATGAATCCAATGTAATTTTTGAAGCTCAGAAAAGTAAATTCAGATTAGAAAGTATTCAACGTAGCAATTGCTGTACTATTTGAGATAAAATTGAACCTGTGTGATTTCAAGTACTCTTCATTAAAGACTCATTGGAATTTGGAAAGAATGATGAAATTACTCCACTTTTTATAAACCTCTTTTAACAAATAATGATAAAAAGACTATTTCTCCATCAAAATATCTTAATTTTGCTTTCTTTGGAGTCTACCCCAGTAAAATCAATCAAACAACTGTATTTAGAGAGAATTCAAAACAATTATTGATAACTCTTTCTGATTTTGAAAAACGCTCACATTTTTTTAAAATTTCTTTCAGATATGTTGGAAGATTTTCAATTACATTTCTAAGATGACTAACCATTTGGGTACAATACTAAATGGGACCATTGAACAAGCTGAACCTGCACAAGAATCTGGATTTTTCAATTCAAAAGATTCCATGATTACTTGCATATACAAAATAATAGCTTTGTTTGAACCTGAAGGTACTTCCTAAATTGCCCAATATATAAACTACTATTGAACACTATGAAGAAAATGTAAGATCCATAATATTGTAAAATTTGGAAATTTTGGACAAACATTATCTTGCTTGATCATCTATATCAATAAAAAAAAATTTATCAGAGTGATTTCTCCTGTAATTGCTAAGAAAATTCAAACATATTTGTAACATGCATAACATTTTTCAAATTGAAATTTCCAAATGAAATGTACATTAAACTTTATCAAAGATTTTGTTAAATATTTGTAATACATATGTACGATTTACATCATGTTCATTTACTAATTAATACACAATGGAATTTATATTATATGTTATTTATTGTAATATATATATATATATATATATATATATATATATATATATATATATATATATATATATATATATATATATATATATATATATATATATAAATTCCTGTATAATATTTATCGTAGGTGTAATACTGCAATGCAGTACAAAAGCGTTGATCACGGTGTGATAAAAACATTCGAATGATTTTGGTTTTTTACAGTTTGAACTTCAAATTGAACCACAGATTATTGTCACTATTTATGGTGCTACATAGACGACCTGGATTATTTCTGTGGATCTATATTTTCAGTGATCTGGCTACATAGCCGATTTGGCCGGTTAGGTGGATTTATATTTTTATTGATCAACTGATTCATTGATCAACTGATATATGAATTTACCTATCTATTGATCGGAACCCTCACTAGTAATCCTCTTTTCTCCATCTAATGCGTGTTTCAGAAGACCAATGGGTTTTATGGTTGTGTTCGGACTTTGTTTTGATTGTTCAAGGTAACGGGGCAGATCAACACGTTATGCAAATTAGAGTGGTTTTCATTCCGTTATTGTTGATTTTCTAACAACCCGTTGAGTACTTATTCATGCCAAATATGAAAATACGTCACATATCAACAGACTAGAGCAGAGTCTAGTAAGTTACTATTTTTTTAGATTAGATTGCGCTATTTTTGATATCTTTTTCATTTTAATTATTTAGTTAGTCTGAAGAAGTTCACAGAATATGAATTGATTGGGTGTTATACTTGTTGAGAATAAAGAACTTATTATTATTATTATTATTATTATTATGAGTTCATATTCTGTGAACGTCTGAAGAAGTCGGTTATAACGACGAAACGCGTCATGTTATGACAATAGAAGTTTAAATTATATACGCACACAGAAATGAAATTAAATGGAGAAAGTTGATTCGAAATTTACAGCTTTGAAACCAATAAAACTTAAAATAATTCTTGTTTTCTATGATTCAATTTTATGAGTGTAACGTATTTGACATATAAACGAGGATTATATTTATATACCTATAAATATAAATAATATAATATAATACTGTATAAATAACTTAATCTAATTAATATGTTTGCTCATTTCTTGAATCACTTAATTCAGAAATTATTGAAATGAAATAACTTAATGTGCATATTGAATTAAATTCGAAATAAGTTGATATAAAAGTGAATTTATTTCAAACTAAGCCATAATCTATATTTTTATGGATATTTCTTGAAGGTTGAGTAATATCTTTTGAAATTATCGCATTGAAAACATTTTTATTGAAAATCAATAAAAGTATATATATATATATATATATATATATATATATATATATATATATATATATATATATATATATATATATATATATATATATATATAAAAATTGATTCATTGCTTGTTTAAGATAGTTTATTTTGAATGTTTTCAGCAAGAACAGGCTTATTTCAATATGAAAAACTTCATTTTCGTTGACGTTTCGTTGTATATCACAACTTTGTCAAAATTGAAAAAAAAAATATTTTTTTTTATATGAAAAACTAGTTTTTCATATTAAAATAAGCCTGTTAGTGCTGAAAAAATTCAATATATATATATATATATATATATATATATATATATATATATATATATATATAAGATGGTCAATAATATGATGATATGATATTATATGAGTTTCATCATTAAATTGATATTATTCGTTACTATTTTATCAAAAGCACAGAAACTTACCAGATGTCCCATCCTTCCTAAATATTTCATTCTTTCTTGCAATGCTGTAATTTGTTTCAAATACCATTCCCTAGCTTTTTCAACAGCTTGTAAGCCTTGCATTAGCACGTCTTTTTCCTGCTCTATCTGTTTCATTCGTTTTAACATGTTATAATCAATTCCATTTTGTAAGGTATGTCTTCTTGGTTCCCTTCTTCGAACGTTTGTTTTTTTTTGATACATTCCAGTCTGAAGATCGGATTGAATTGCTGCTTTGCCATCCCCAAGACTTCTGCTCGGCCTAAGAAGGCCTGTGTACTGTGTTTGTTTATTTTTATTGTCATCATTCATCATCAAACCCATTTGCCAATTTTGAAGTGCGCTTCTTATTTCTGCTCTATCTATGTTGGTAATATTTGCAGGTGGATTTCTTTCAATTCCAATTATTGCTGTTCTTGGTGGTTTTGGGGGGCCGTATAAAGCTGGTTTATTTATATTTGGTATTGGTTTATCGTAATTATTGAGATTGTTATGGATATCAATGGTTTCTGACTGTATATTAGAACTTTCTTTAGGAAGTAGTTGTGGCATACTTAGAGTTCTTTGTTGGGATATCACATTATTAGGTCGAATTGTGGCTTTGTTAGTCCACTGTGGTTTTATGGTAGTATCAGTATCTAATAAGGGGGCAGATGGGGGACGACTATGTGATTGTATTTGAACTCCAACGTTTTCAGTAGATCGTTTCATATTATGCTCATTCCTATTCTCCACTTGGTTTCTTAAAAGGCAAATCTTCAGTCCCGCGCAAAATCTTTCAAAAGTCAGCAACCCGTTAGGCGGTGTGACCTTTCTTAAACTCTCAATAACTCCTTTCGGTAGTCCTTTGGAACCATCGTCTTGCCATCTGTTTTCAATATCCGAAAAGTTCACGTAGCCCGTTCTTTTGTCGTCCATTATATCAAATAGAGTCCTCATCGCGTTAACGAATTGTTTGGGTAGACCATCCAGGGTGGACAGGGAGGTCATCGTGTGTCACTGTTTACACTTTTATTTAGACCATCGCACACGCACGACCGTAATAAAAGAGATGATTCGTTTGAAATAGCTCGGGCACTGACTCGGCAGTGGGTGCGAGCGAGCGACAGAACTCAGATGCTTTAATGGTAGGGGACCCATGGATGGTACAGCACTGAAGATTTCTCTTAAGGCAAACTTGATACGATATTATTAATAAATAATACCAATTTACATCATAAAATTGGCAATTTTGGTAGCAATAGAAAGTAGAATTTCTATCAGTAGAATTAAGTATTTTGTGTTGTAGATCTATGTCAGTGCATCGAAAACTTCACTTCTATAAGATGTTTCAATAAAATGTATTAAAAATTTCTATAAGATGTACATATTAGATACACTTTGGCTTATAGGTAATTAAGATTTGTAATTTGTGATCCTCTTTTATTGGACAGTTTTAAACTGTCTGTTGAGTGAGCCCTTGTATGTGAAAATAAAAAATGAATAAATATGTATATATTTTTTAATTTTATTGTAAATACTGTGACTCTTATTCGAAATATTTCAAATAAAACTGCCAGGGAGCTGTTTACATATTTATGTTTATATATATATATATATATATATATATATATATATATATATATATATATATATATGTATATATATAAATAATAATAATCTTTATTTAAGGTTTTCGTAATACAATTATATAGGTAAAACAATAGTAAGTATTCCAATTTTAAGATCTATCTTGTCAATTATGTTGCCTAAACAACGATAATACATTTTCCCACAAAGACCGTAGCCTGTGCTGAGTACGAATAATGTCTATTTATATTCTGCAATATTTAATACCTACATACTTATATATTTATTACATACTTTAACTTATACTTATAAATTTAAGTGTGAATATGAACTTAAATTCAAACTTATAAATTCATAAGTTTGAATTTAAGTTTATATTCACCTACATACTTATCAAGGTATCTATTTTAACTATTTTAGAAAAAAACTTATCAATCTAAAATTTGATAACAATATTGGGGGAAGCGAATATCAATATTATAAAAAGGTGTAACACTATCATATTGTTTTTCAACCATTTTAAGTATGTTGTTTAACCACGTTCTAGTATGTACTTTTTTAGTATGATTTTTGTTGTATACATTTTCTCATATCAGTTGAAAGGTTTGGAAAAAGAAATTTTCTAAAATGCATATACCTACATCCACAAAAACACAACCTGAGAAAATAAGGTACTTTACAAAGAAATAAGGTACTTTTACTGTACAATCTGAAAACAGTCCGAGTGTACGATATGTCTGATAGTGTATGGAATGACTTGTAATATATGTAGATACACTTCGTTAACAGGTAACGTGGCCGGACCAAACCGCAGGTATGCAATCTAGTAGGTCGAAGCACAAAAGGAGGAAAAGAGATAGACTAAATAACGTAGCGATAGAGAAATAATTTGAACTTTAGACAATCGTATATAGCAATAATAGTTACTTAAACGTCTGAGGAACTTCTCATGAATTAACTTTAGTAACTAGAAGATTTCAGAGGTATATCAATATCGCTATTGATCATAGCTTTTAATTCTCACAATTATTACTAATTTTTTAATATTATTTTATTCCATTTTCAGTTTTTCACAAACATTTTATAATTTATAAATTTTTAATGAGTTCGCATAAAACTTTTAATAAAACTGAATACTATTGATAGCATAAATAATAAACTGTTTTCATTTTAATTCGGTTAATTAGGCAAACATATTTCGTTCTTCATAATGATATCGATATTCAAGGTTAAAGGTCCAAAAAATCAGGTTTTGGTCATTATCACCATCCCTATGCTTTAAATCGTATTCGCATTTATTAAAATAGTTGTAGATCAATATATTCTTTACAAATTTTGTCTTAATTAATTGTTTATTCTTCTAACCGTTTTGAGAAAGATCCTTTCAGCTGAAAATGTAGTGCTATTGAAACGGAAATCAATCTTGACTTTGCGTTATAACATTTACCTACTTATATATGTCAAATCGTGGTTTTCGCGGTTTTCATTAATATTATAATTGTTATAAAAGCGGAGGTCGAAGACCTCCGTCGGACTTACAGTTTAACACCGATTCCGAACGGTCAAAGAGCACGGTGGGTATCGAACCCACCAGCACCAGTTCACCGAAAGCGATATAGGTTCACTATACTGCTTTTTGTTATATTGATCTTTTTCAAAATCAATTAAACATTACTAAAACTTGCTGGTCAGGAAATTTTTATGTCATTGAATGTATTAGAATCTTTTATCATAAACACAGATACGATTTAGACCATAGAATAAAAAAGCTGCTTTGATCGTCCTGGATTTTGAATTTCCCGCTGAATTCTGATTTCCGTATTTTATTTCTAAACGGTACTAAATCATAGTAGGTAACTACAACTCTAGACGATCTCAGACAAAACTGATTATTGCGAAGTTTAAGTTTAAAAAACTTACAACCCACACTTTTTGTAAGATAGAGAATGCAAAAATGTTCATTTTTCGAGATGAAAACTTTAATTTGATGATTTTTGATTTGATTTATTTACAATCAAAGAAAATAATTACATAGAAAACTACATAGATTTACATAGAAAACTACTATTTAGGAAAAATTAGTCATTCATTTAGGCTGGTATCATCATGTTTTCCGAGAAAATCTATATTATTCGATGACAGACTTTTGGCAGTAATCAAAAATTGATTTAACGACCTGAAGTTTGAAATGAAACATGATACTCTTCGCATGTAGATCATTTGAGTTACTCATAGTAAGTATGGTTAAACGTATTATATTATTATACGTATATACGTAGAGAACTTTCAGAAAAAAACTCTTATTCAGAAAGCCTGGAAGCGTCTATTTTTCTCAGCGAAGGCGAAATATAGTGTTAACTGTGAAGAAAGAAGCAATCTTGCTGACTTAGCAGTGGTAGGTCTTGGACCATCAGGAATAACTGCCTGCCTGAGAGCTATCAAACATGGAATGAAAAAAGTGAGAAAATATTAAACAAAAACAATAAATTTTACTAAAACTTACTATTTGGTGGCACATTTTGAAATGTCTCAAATAACTGATAACACTTGGCTAAATTCAGTTCTGTTAAACTCTTGAGAATAGGTTAGTTCTTCTTCTTCTTCTTCTTTTATTGTCTTGGGCTGCTATGGCCATCTGGACAAGCTTTTTCATGAGTCCATCTAAGTCTGCTTGGATTGCAGGTCTTGGTGAGCCCAATACTTAGATGGGTACTTCTTCGTTAGAGGTTTAGATTAGTTTAGTTTTTAGCTGATTGGTTTGTATGTAGAAATATCTTTATAATTAATTTTTTTTTTTTTTTTTTTTTTTATAAATAGTTACGTATATTAATTGATATTAGACAGAACAAGGACATGCTTGAGGTGACATATAAACACAACACTGTTATTATTTATTTTTTTTTTTTTTTTTTCCCGGTGCAGGATTCAGGGATAGGACCCATAATAGTTAGTAAATAAATGATATACTTTTCGTATTTTGTTAGAGTTTAATTTTTGAAACTGAAAGAAAATTTATTATTACTTTAATTGTTTTTATATCATTTTTAAAAATAAAATCGTATATATGAAATGGTAGTTGTTGGTTGTTATCTTTTAATTTGATTAGATCTGAATGGAGTTTTTTGATATTTAAGATATTTTGGGCACATGAAAGGAATATATGAGATAAATCGCCTCTCTCTCCGCAACTGCAATTATAATTATTAACAATTTTGATCTTAAATAAATGACTGGGGGTGAGGCAATGAGATGATCTTAGTCTACATATAGTGGTTATATATTTTCGTGGCAGATCAAAATTATTGAACCAGGGTTTGTATTTAGGTTTTTGTTCACTCATCATATCATAGTAATTTTTTCCCTTGGTTTTTGATATTTCTCTCCAATCAGATATCCAATCTGACCAAATATTTTTTTTTAAATATGGCCAAAAATCTTTTGGGTTACCCAGTATTTCAGTTACCGTTTCCATTGATATCGCTTTCTTCGCAAGTTCGTCCGCATAATCATTACCTTTTATGTTTGTATGGCTGGGAACCCATAGAAAGTCAATCGCATATTTTTCCGTCTTCATTTGCAGTAATAGTTTTTTAATGTGAAGTATTAATTCCTCATTGTATATTTTCTTATTTTTACTACATATTTTTTCAAGTGCACTTTTTGAATCTGATATTATTAGACTGTTTAGTAACTTTTTTGATGCGATCAGTTCTATTGCTCTTTGGATAGCTATCAATTCTGCAGAACAAATAGAAAAATAATTTGGAATTCTTTCCGAGTGGGATATTTCCAGATAACTATAGATTCCTATACCAGTGGATTGGTTTATTTTCGATGCATCAGTGAAAATTAAGTGATAATTTGGGTATTTCTTACTAATAATTGAGTTAAATGGTATAGAATTATTTGGACAAATCTTTTCTAGTTTAGAGTCGTTATAGCTTATTGTGGAATATATTATTGGAAGAGAAAAGGTAAAACATGGTAAGTGATTGTCTCTTTTTATTTTGTCTATAATGTCAAATTTTTCCCAAGAATCTATTATAGCTGGGGAGTTATTATTAAATATTAGTTGTTTCCAATACGACAAGGACCTGATTTTGTTTATTATTGGATTATTGTTGAAGCAGACTGATTTTGATATGAATTTTAGTGCTAAGAATGATCTCCTGTGTTTTAACGGTAGTTCTCCACTTTCTGTAAGTAGGATGTTTACTGGAGTAGACTTCATTAATCCTAACGCCGATCTTATTGCTGCATATTGGACTTTGTCTAATTTATCGAGGAGAGTTTTAGGGCATTTGCCTATAAAAATGCTACCATAGTCTAAATGGGATCTTACCATTGATTTGTAGATGAGTAATAGGGTTTTAGGGTGGGCTCCCCACCATGTTCTAGATAAAGATTTTATGATGTTTAATCCCTGAATTGCTTTATTACTCATATTATGTATTTGGGCGTTCCATTTTAGATTTTTCTGGAATATTACTCCCAAATATTTGACTTGCTCTAGCCATGGAATATTAGATTCGTATATTTGTAATTGCGGTAAATTGATCCATTTTTTGGTTGGATGGAAGTGAATGGCAGCGCTTTTTCCTGGCGATAATTCTAAATTTTTTGATCTAAAGTAGTCTTCTGTTTTGAGTAAGGTGTTTTTCATATTTGTTAAAGCAGTTTGAAAATTAGATGCTGTGGAAATTATGGCTGTATCATCAGCGTATTTTATAATTTTAATCCCTCTACTTTCTATTTTTTGTGCTATGTCTTTAACAAATAGGTTGAATAGAATTGGGCTTAGTGGAGAACCTTGAGGAAGACCTTTATTAGTTTGTTTAGGACCAATCAGTTCGTGCAAATACGGATCTAGGATCATTAAATTTCTTTCAAGAAGTAATGATTTGAGAATATTAATTAATTCATTTGGTATTTCATCGTTCATTAAGATTTTGATAAGGTTGTAAGGGTTTACGTTATCATATGCAGATTTTATGTCCAGAAAAACGACTATGATAGCTTCCTTTCTAGCAAAACTTATATAAATTGATGATGTAAGATATGCTATTGCATCAAAGGTTGACTTTCCCTTTCTGAATCCAAATTGTAAATCATTATTAGAGAATTTTTTTTCATAAATTATTTCCAATCTTGAAGCAATAATTGTTTCTAATATTTTAATAATGCATGATGAAAGTGCTATGGGTCTATAACTGGAGCTTAAATCCGGCGATTTACCAGGTTTACATATAGGAATTATAATTGTTGTTTTAAGTTCTGGTGGTATCTGACCATAGTTAAGTAAGTTATTGAATAATTGTAATAATTTTATTTTTGCTCTGAGAGGAAGGTGTTTTATCATACTATAGCTGATTCCATCCAATCCTGGAGAAGTGTCTTTATTTTTTGATTGAATGGTAAGAAGTAGTTCGTTGAGCATTATGTCCGGAAATTGAGTAGGATTTTCAACTATTGTTAAGCAGTCTTCTGCAGGAATGATGGGTGGACACAAATCATTCAATATTTCTTCTCCACATGATTTAGTAGCTTTTGTTATCAAAGGAACATTACATCCTGACTTAAACTTTTTTACATCCCTCCACATTTCTCCCGAAGATTTATGGTTTAAGTTGCTACAGAATTGAGAGAAAGCTTCTTTTTTTTTACATCTTATATTTCTTTTAGCTATTGCTTGGTATTGTTTTGCCAGAATATAATTTTCTAATGAGGGAAAATCAAGGTACTTGCGGAATGCTAATTGTCTTTTCTTAATATCTTCCTGTAAGTTATCGTCCCACCAGAATAGTTTGAATTTATTTTTGTCTTTATTATTTTGTTTTTCTTTGATGGTTCCGTTAGTGGCTTTAATTATCATTTCTTGAAATGTTTTTATCGACTCCGGTTCATTAGTATCCATTATTTCAATGATCGCAGTGTTGAATGATTCCCAATTAGCTGATTTCAAATTATATCGTTTTAACGGATTTCGATTGGCAGGATGCTCTGAAAAAGATGATATATTATTGTATCTAATTTCAATTGGAAAATGATCGCTATTTCCAGGATCAAGTAGAACTGACCATTCTAACATTAATGCTATTTCAGGTGATGAGATTGTGACATCCGGTGCACTTTTGTTTGTATTTGGTGGAGTTATTCTGGTAGGGGATTTGTCATTAATTATTACACAGTCATTATTTAGTAAAAAATTTTCAATGTTTTGTCCATTTCGGTTTTTTATACCTGATCCCCATATTGGGTTTTGGCCATTCATATCTCCGCAATTATGAATGGACTGGTGAGGTTTAAAAATAATTCATTTAGTAAATTTTCAGATAAGTTTTCATTTGGAGGGCAATAAACATGAACCAGGGATAAATCGTCTATTTTTATGGCATGTATTTGTAAATTTTGAGGTATTTCAAAGAATGGGAAGTTCAATTCAACAAATTTTAAGTTATTTTTGATTAATGTGGCGATGCCACCTCCATGTCTCGATCTGTCATTTCTTATTATTTGATATCCTGGTACTTTAAACTGTAGTGATTCATTGAGCATTGTTTCTGATAAAAAGATAATCTGTGGGTTACTTTCTAGAATTTTAATTTTTAAATTATTTATGTTAGAAGTTATTGATCTAATGTTCCAGTGGATTATTTTGAAGGTGAAGAATTATACTTAAGTTTTAAGAGCAAGAAAGTAACACTTTATTTTATTCAACTATAACATCTATGACTGATCCCCGGAGTCCATATTCGTTGTGTCCATGGACACCTCATCAGACATATTTGGAGATTCTATAACATTGTAATAACCCTTAAGGTACTCTACCAACTCAATTAATTTAAGAAACTCTGTTTTAGAAACAGAGTCCCTATCAAGACTATTTAGAATAATATTTAGATTTGAATTAATATTAGAATTTTGGTTTAATAAAATTGTTGATGGATCAAATTTATGTGAAGAGTTTTCTATAAGAAGATTATTGTGTGCAGCTTTATCATATCCTATTGTTTTTGGTAAACTTGTTCGTCTCTTTTTTGCTATGCTGTTGTAAGATGATGATATATTTGGTTTTTCTATAAGTAATCTTCTATTAGCTACTGATATTAAATTAGATTCTTCAATTGAATTATTAGATTTTTCCCTATTTAAAGGGGGGTATGACTGTGGTTGAAGTTGGGGAGATATATAATCTTTTTTCATTATTTTAGATGCTTCAAAATAAGAGATGTTTTCTGTTGCTATTATTTCATTAATTTTCTTTTGACGGAAAAATTCAGGGCATGTGCGGTCAGTACTTGAATGTTTTGATTCACAATATATACATTTTGGATTATTAGAGTTATTACATTCTTTTTCATCATGTTTCTCTGCGCAATTCCTACATTTTTTTTGGCCATTACAATTTTTTTCGGTATGTCCATACCGGAGACATTTATAGCACTGAATTACTGGTCCTACATACAGGGTTACATCTCTGATGCAGCCCCATATGGCTATTTTATTTGGAAGCATTTTCCCTTCAAATGTGAGTACCCACGTGTTAGATGGAATATATTTAATTTCTTTTTCAATAACCGTACGTCTATTTAGTCTTTTCGCGCCTAAGATTTTCACTTTAGAGTCTGCTTGAAGAACATCCTCCTCACTTATATCGTTCCCTACATCTTTAATTACTCCTCTACTTGCTATTAGTCTTGATGGAATGTATATTTCATGATTTGGATCCCCAAGTCCATCTTGAGATATGAATTGATTAGCAGCTTTAGCTGATGTAAATTCAATTGCTATTCTCTTTTTACCCTTTTTTGAAATATTTTTTATACCATTTATACCTTTTTGGTGAAGTTTTTTCCCCAGATTCATGGGATGAATCTTTCCTAAATTTTGTTCAGTTGATTCAATTATTACTAGAAATGGGCCTAAACTGTATTGAGGATATCTAAAATCAATTTTCTTTTTTTCTTTAATATTTTGGTTATCTGGTATTTGTGATCTATTATTTGAGAGTTGTTGGATTGATTTTGATAGCGTTTCCGCTTGTTCAATTATATCAGTATCTGTTTGAAATTGTGATTTTATTTGGATAATTTCTTTTGATAGTAAACTTAATTCCGCATTAGATATGATAACTGGAGATGTTAATATTTCATGACCTGGGCCAAAATATCTATTATAGGTTCTTTGAGATGTCGGAGTTAGTTGAGTGAAAATGCCAGGGGAGCTCGAGGCTCCCCCAGAGCTTCCCTCCATGTGCCCCTTTTTTTTAAAGAGGTTTAATTTACACCCGTGTATAAAATTCAAAGAAAAGTATATCAGGTAGGAAATTAAACTTACCCCTCTATTAACCAACACAACAATAGGCTTATTTTCAAGTTAATATCAATCGTAACCAGTTATAATATTTATTTTAATATAAAAATCGAAGAGAAATATGCTGACAACCAATCAGTTTGACAGTTAACCTCAAAAAGTTTTCCTATTAACAAAATTGTGTTACTATCATGGTTGCGATATGTTATGAGTACATCTATGTTTGTAAGTGACGATTACCGCTACGTGCGCGAGAATTTTTTTGCTTTTGTGATGCTTTCTGGTAGTGACATTCCAAGTAGTGTGCTCTTTTTTGTTGATATTTTGGTGATAGTGACACTTTACTGTTAAGTGAGCGCGAATTTTCTTAACTTCAATTTACTATATTACGTTACGATGCCAAGGAGAAGACGACCTGACTTAGTTCGTCGCAGTCAGTCAAATGTACGAAGAGCTACCTCACGTGTTAACCGCACTGATGACCAGAGAAAGACAGATCAAGAAAATAGTCGTATTGCTATGTCAGAATTGCGTTCTTTAGTGAGTGGTAATGAAGTAAATAGGCTCAGATGCACATCAATCACAACAACAGCAAGCACGACATAATGAAATTGAGCGAATCCGCAGACGCAGTGCTTCTGTGATTCTTGAACGAGCTGCATTCCACTATGATCCGGCAATTGATTATTGTGCCGACAAATCGGTAACAATTCACCTCGGAATTAAATATGTGTCCGCCGTCGTTCAGAAATCAAATTGAGAGAATAGTTTAAAATGAATAACCAGTTAGAATTTTTATATCTTTGTTCCTACATATTTATTCTAAGGGGGTAATAAATTAACTAAATTTTAACTAACTACAGTTGTTTAATATCTATCAGATTATTTTCATATATATTGATAAATCCTAAGGTTGTTCACAAATTTAAATTCTGAAAGCTACCATAATATTTGACATTTGACAACCAACTAATGTATCGATCTATCCTCTATGACATAGAGTCTATGTCGATCGATACCTCATACAAAGAGTGCATCCTTCTATATTCGTGAGTGGCGATTACCGCTACGTGCGCGAGAACTTTCTTTACTTTGGTGATCTTTTGTGATAGTGACATTTCAAATTATGTGCTCTTTTTTTTTGACCTTTTATGATAGTGACAATTTACCTCTAAGTGCGCGAGATCTTTTCTCACTTATATTGTTTACAATTTACAATGCCGGGGAGAAGACGACCTGACAGGTCGTGGCAGTCAATCAAATGTGCAAAGAGCTACCTAAGGATATAATATATTATATAACATTCAGATTGAGTTTCACTGAGTGAAACTTAACATATTAACTAAACGAGTATGTTCTCGGCGGTTATCCCATTATTAAGAGTGATAACTTAATTTCTAAATCAATTTTGAAATGGACGAAATATCAAAATGCATCATTTCTATTTGGAAATTTCTGACTTCAAGTAGAAATTATGCCTTCTGACATTTCAAAATTATTTCAGAAATTGAGGAAGTTCTGATTTAATTTTGAAATAAATTGAAATCAGGAATTTACAATTAGAAATAATTCATATTGGTTTTACGTTAATTCAAAAATTAAATCAGAAATTTAGGTATTATTCATCATAAGGGACTAGCCACCTGAAACTTACGTAGAGTATAGTATTTCAATATCAATTTATTATTAATACACTGCAACTCAACGGCTGGATCGACTTGAGTGAATTTTTGTATATGCATTCATTCGTTTATCCTAATAGCTTGGAATGTCATGGCAGGACAACGTCTGTCGGGTCCGCTAGTTATCTATATAAATGAATCACCGTATGCTCTGATCCTTGGCAGGACCGGCTCTAGGGGTGGGTAAAGCTGGTCGTCCACTAGGTCGGCAACGTGGCGCGGCGCCATGCAGACCTTGCATGAGGAGACTCGTCTATTAGTGCACGGCGCGGCGCGGCTACTTTCTCCCTCTTTGGTCGTTCCTTCCTCCATTTTAGTGAACTTACTCAGTAGTGGTCGAGAACTATCGATAGTCATACTATCGATATATATCGATATTGAATAATATCGATAACTATCGATAGATTTTTTTATTCATGCATTTTCGATACAAATGGGAAAAAATGAACTGAAAATCTGTTAAATCTTTTTATTGCTCATTTATTATGAACAACAACCAATACGAAACAGAAACACGGTTAAAATGAGGAAAATGTTCAAATTAAAGTACACTACAAAAAATTAAATTGAGGTTATGTTGTTGTTGTTAGTCTTCTTCCTTCTCGTTCTTCTATGGAAACAACTATCGATAATCGATAGAACGAAAAATATCGACTGTTTTCGATAGGTGAAACTATCGATACACTATCGATAGTTCTCGACCACTAGTACTCAGTTTTGGTTTGACAGTACTCAAAGATGGATACGGATAGCGATGAAGAAATGTTTTTCCTTGCAGCGTTAATTGAAGAAGAGGAAGAGGAAGAGGAAAAAAAAACTGAAACGGCGTAAGATGTGGATTCATGAAATTAATTCAAAAAGGCTATCCTTTGCAGAATGTCATTATCTTTTTAAAGATTAAAATGAGAGATGAGAAAAATATTTCAAATACTTTCGAATGTCACCTGATAAGTTCTACGAACTCCTGGCTCTAGTCAGTACGAATCAGGTACGAATGTTGCCGAGTATAATCGAACATATCCGAACTGAACGAGTCTCTGCCGCGCTATTGCCCATTAGGTCGGTACAGCGGCGCGGCGCGGCGCTGCAACGTGCGCGGCCGATCTTCAATTCTTTGTAACTTATTCAAAAACGTTGCAGCGCCACGCCGCTCCTCTCTACCGACCTAATGGACGAGGCCTTTCGTTCATCATTTCAACAAATTTTCTCTTTTCCTATAAAACTGATACCTTGGAAATTTTTGAATTTAAAAGTTAAATGAAACGTTTATTCACAAATATACGCTCTAAATAATGAATCAAAGTAGATTGTTCCAGCTCGTATCGTTTTCGAGGAATGTGATACTAAAAGAAAATTATTATTCTGTTTTGAATGAAATTTGTTCGAGTGCCGTTGTTTGCCGCGCCGCGCCGCGCCACGTTGCCGACGTTATTAAGTTGAAAATATCACTTCGTAAGTAAAACAGTTTTTCTGGGTCTAACTTCTGTCGATAACCTATCCGAACAACAATCTGTTTTCTTTTTTTTGAGAGTTTTGATGAGAAAACTGTACACTGCTGTCTTGTTTGAAGTCTTTTCTTTCTCTTCGATAACAGTGGCTTGATATTGCTAAAAAGTAAGATAACTTAATTTTTAATTTGTTTCTTGGCTCTTTTCCATTTGGTGTTAAAGTTGTTTTTTATACTATTGTATACATTGCAAAAAAAACTATAACTAAATTCGTATTTTATATATTCGTATGCATTATGTTACTTCACAGCTTCAAATGTTAAACTGGACATGGAAAAGATGATGTGCGCAAAATCGAAAGTGACGTCAGGGTTTAGTGGTGTCATAGAAGATATATTTCGAACTGTCGGCATTCGGATAGTCAGAGGCACCGCACGATTTACTGGTTGCAAACAGTTGACGGTGCAAGGATGTGATGGTTCAGTCAAAATAGTTGAAGCTGAAAATATTATAATTGCAACTGGTTCCACATCGCGACATCCTGGATTTGAGGTTTTTTTGTTTAATACTGCTAATAATTAAAATCATTCTAGATTAATTTGACAGATCATTCTTCAAGTGATGTACTCGTATAAAAAAGACTAAAAACGAGAACAATAACACTGAAAAAAGTACTTTTTTGAATTAGTGTTTCAATTATTAGCTATTTCATTTAATCAGGAAAAACGTCAATGTTTTATAACGATATTTCGATTGAAAACTTCAGCAGAGACTAACTATGAAGGATTCAATTCGAATTTTCTTTGGAATATTTCTGAATATCTCTGTTCGTTATGAAAAAATTATTATTTTTTTTGTAACAGTATGAAAATATCCGAAAATTTTCAGAATCACCTCGGTTCTATATTAAATACTGATAATAATTAAAATCATTCTAGATTAATTTGACAGATCAATCTTCAAATGATGTCGTATATAAAACTGAGAAGAAGTACGTTTTTGAAGTAGTCGTATATAGGTAAAACACTAAAAATTAGAACAATAACACTGAGAAGAAGTACGTTTTCGAATTACTGTTAGTTGATCATATATCAAGTATTATGCCCCGTCCACACGCTTGGTGTATGCCACAAATACCAAACACGACAAAGTTCCAAACATCGACCACAATCATCAAACACAAACACTCGTCCACACGCTTAAGGAACGTGTCATGCCCCGTCCACACGCTTGGTGTATGCCTCAAATACCAAACACGACAAACAAAGTTCCAAACATCGACCACAATCATCAAACACAAACACTCGTCCACACGCTTAACGAACGTGTCAGTATTTTGTAGATCGACAAACATCTGCCTTTGATCTGTGAAGAAAAACCGACACCGACCCCGAACAGCGGCAAACACAAATAGGAATAGACAAACACATACAAACAGCCATTCACATGTTGGTGTTTGCCGTTTGTTGTTTGCAGTGTGCCATTGTTTGCCAAGCGTGTGGATGGGGCTTTAGCTATTTCGTTTCGTCAGGAAAAACGTCAATGTTTTATAACGATATTTCGATTGAAAACCTCAGTAGAGATTATAACTATGAAGGATTCAATTCGAATTTTCTTTGCAATATTTCTGAACATCTCTGTTCGTTATGAACCTCAAATCACCTCAAATTTTCGTTCAAGACGATTAAAAAACTTTCGTGTCTTTGACATGAAACGGAATATTTAACCTCCTGAGGTACCGTTTGAAGGAAAATTTTAAGAGCAGTAAAAAATGTAGATTTAAATATCAACTACCTGCTATTTTATTTCTGCTCCTATTTGCTTTCTCTTTTTTTATCTAAAAATAACTTTTTCATTTGTGGTTTGAAATTCAATGATTTCATAATTTTGTAGATATTCATTGCTTTATATTGGTTTAAATATGTAAAGAGCAAGTATGAGAATGATGTCTGAAACTTTACTGTATTATACCAGAAAATACCAATACGAATAATACATAATATACCAGAAAAATACTAATAAATACAAAATGATGAAATTATTGAAAAAATACAAATAAAAAAGTTATTGTTATATAGAGAAAAAAGGGAAAGCAAAACATTCTTGAGGATAATATACTGGTTCTATGGTGTTATTAGTGAAAGCCAATTTTAACCACCTTTTGATATGGTTTTCCCTTACTTATGTGCTTCTACTTGTTTGTTAATATCTAAGGAAACTCTGCAATAAGTTACCATTCAATAAAGTTGTATTATTATTATAATTATTTAAAAATGATTTTTTCAACTGAGGGAATTTAATAGTATTCTTATTGTTTTATTATGACTTCTATTTGAGAATATTTTATTTCTACCTCCAACATATAAACGTATGATTTACTTCAGCCGAACTTTAAAAATTCATCTTTCCTCAGGTCGACGAAGTGCAAATAATTTCTTCTGATGGTGCTTTGATTATGAAAAAAATACCAAAAAATTTGGTAGTACTTGGAGGTGGCATAATATCGATCGAATTGGTGAGTGACATAAACGCTACAAATTCGAATATACTACATTCACCTAATATTCAAACTTCCTTTGCAAACTAAATATTTATTGGCGAATATAGGTATTTTAGCGAACTTCACGTTGTCCTGTTAAGAACTCCATTGCAGCGCCACCTACCTGGTCCAAGTGCGAATCTAAACGATTCTCGAATCCACTTTAACACACACAAAAAATTTCAACAAAATAGATCCAGCCGTTTAGGAGGAGTTGACATACACACGTACAGGAAAATTATATATATATATAAAGATTGAATTATTAATCCATTGGGCCGATACTTGATGAAAATCTAAATACATAATTTAAATAAAACTAAGTAGTTTTTCGATGTTCACTTTAATTAATTCAAAACATGACAATATCGTTTGGCCAACACAGTGGCTTCATCAGTTTATCATCAACATCTGATGAAGCCACTGTGTTGGCGAAACGATATTGTCATGTTTTGAATTAATTATAGTGAAAATCGAAAAACTACTTAGTTTTATTTAAATTATAAAGATTGAAAATTATTGAGGTATAAATATATTATATCTGTAATGAAAATTAATAACAATACATAATTTTCTACAAACAATGGCCTTTTTACTTCAGATGTTTCGCTGTCAGCCTGGTTCAATAACAATCATCTACTATAATATTTGGTTAATATTGATTGCTAATTAATAATTAGAGAATATTGATCCAAATATATTCCCAAAATATTGATAAGCCGGTTATTACTGTAGATCATTTTATTGAAACCCGTTAAACGACGAAACACCTGGATTAACAAGGCCATTGTTTGTAGAATATGTTGTATTGTTTTTTATTACAATTGTAAAAAATCTAATACTGCTGAGAAAAAAAGGAGAAACCTCTGAAACTCCAATAAAATTATATGTTTCTTCTTTTTAGGGTTTCAAACACCATATATATATATATATATATATATATATATATATATATATATATATATATATATATATATATATATATATATATATATATATATATATATATATATATATATATATATATATATATATATATATATATATATATATATAGGGGAACCTGGGGACACTTGATCCCCCCTTTTGATTTTCATCGCTAATTTACTAAGTAATTATCCGTTTTAAAAGATATTGGTACTGAAGTACTTGAAATTTATTCACCTATAACTGATATGAGAGCCAAACATGTAAGTGTCTAAATTTAATAGTTATTCGACTGAAAGTAAAAATAGGGAATTATATCAAGTGTCCCCTACATATGCATGACTTGATCCCCCCCGTATGTATGACTTGATCCTAAAGGATCAAGTCTCCCATATTCAGGTTCATATGATCCCATTACTGAAGAATCAATTAAAAAATATTTTCAAAATATGATGAAATTTTATTTATGGTTTTCAAATCACATATTTAACGGTCTCGAAACATCACTCAACATTTTAAATGTACAGATTCTGCTTCGTATTAAAAAATATGTATAGCTATAAAAACAAACTTCAAAACAAAATTATATCTTCAACAATAAAATAACTTAAATGTCTTCACGTTGAACCTAAGGAAAAAATTTGAAACACTGAATACTGAACTAAAACGAGGACATGTGAAACAAAATTTTAAATTATGTCTACGCCTAGGTACTGTAACAATTATTATCAATAGAACAGTAATAAAAGTTTTAATCTTATTATTAACTTTGGTCTCATTAAGTCTTACTATCCAGGTGTATATCCTAACTTAATCAAGTGTTTTCATCTCAGTCTCTTTTTTCAATTTATTTTGAACTTCTTTAATGATTTCGGGAATTCAAAGCTGATGACTCTTCTTGATGACGATTTCACTTTTGGAGTTGGTAGTTTCTTTATCACCTGATATTCCGCTATAATACTGATATCATCAATAGCAGGCCACTTGAAAAATATGTCATTAATTTTTTTAGCAAATTTAATGTCGTATCCTGATCGGCTTCTACCCTGCACCTGTCCAACGTATCTATGGACTAGATTTCTTTGTGAAACCATATTAACTATAACCCAATCTCCACTTGTGACCGAGGCATTAGTGTTTTCTTCATTTTCGGATTCGCTAGAGCTATCTGTTTTACTTGACACACTTATATCTAATGGTGATGGTGGTAATTCTTCTTCTTCTGAAGTGCTCTCATCTTGCGCTTGTGGATAGAGGTTACGTTTCATTACTTTTGCTTTAACTTTCGTAATTTTCTTCTCTTTTTTGCGTTTTCTGGCTTCCAATTCATTCTCGATGGCTAGTTTCTCTGGGGTGTCTGTTAGAATCCTTGTACGCCCTTTTTTCCTTTCCGTTCTAACATTTTTTCTTGGTCCTGCCTTCGGGTATGGGCTTATTACTTCAGGACTTACAAAAGCGTTCGATGTATTCTTGTTAGATGTATCGGTCACACACAGCGGGAGTAAAGGAGAGGCAGTGTTTTTTGTGTAGGATATGACATTAGTATCGTCCACTTCGTGGTCAGAAATATCAGGTGTTGTAGTTTCAGCATTAATCACAAACTGAGGACTCCCATCTTGATTTGATATTGGCTCTGAAACTGATGATGTAGCAGATCCAGTATTTATCATAATATCAGGCGCATTTGGTATTGGTTTTGGTGCAACGTCATCATTTAATACAGGCGTAAGTGGGGCAAGCACAGTAGTAGAAGATGGACCAGAAAGATTAGATGGTGAAGATGTTCGTGAGTGTGTAACATTTTCAATTTCGGGATCTATGTTCTCTCGATCAGTAACGTAAGAGCTTAAATATTCGTCATCTGTGAAGACATCAGGGTTAAATGGGAAAATCCCAGTAACCGAAAAGCTTTTCTGAATATTCCTGGGTGTCATGGAATTTGGGTAGGCACTGGCTAAACATCCAGCCAAATCATAAATAGTGAGTGGCCGCCCAGGGTGACCAACCATCCAATTATCACATGCGGTATTATAATATGACTTCATCGCTCCAAATATAATTCTATCCAATGGTTGGAGTTTTTGAGAGGTATGAGGTGGTATAGTTAACAGGTGTATACCATTATCTTTGCAAAAATGGATAGAATCAATCGAAATATGTGACTCATGATTGTCAAATATCATGAGACATGGATTATTTTTGCTGCATCGTACATGCTTGAGGAAAAATTTCAAAAAAAGCAGAAAGTTTGGGCTAGTCATCCAACCACTAGGATGTGGAGCTCCTTCTGTGCCTGGTGGCCCCCCATCTATCATTCGCTGCTGCCAATTTTTACGAGGAAATATCATAAAAGGTGGAAGATGGTTACCTATAGCATTTATAGCAGCGCATACAGTTACGAGCTGCCCACGTTCGCCGGATGTTACCTTAGAGACTTGTTTAACACCTTTACATGCCACGATTTTTTTGGTTTGTGAACTGTCGTAATGCCAGTTTCATCTACATTCCAAATTTGGTCCGGACTGAAGTTGAACCTCTGTAATAAGCTGTACAAATTTTGAAAAAATTGCCAACGTTGTATCTGTTAAACGCCGTGGCGCGAGACAAGCTTGTGGCCTCGGGAACTCTGAGTGATAGCTCCTTGTGACGGTTCATAAAACCGTAGAACCAATCATAGGTTGCTTCATCAGTTTCGGACCATTTTGACGGTATTACCTTCTTATTTTCAGAGGCATATTGAAATGCCAGTTGTCGTACATTCTTCGCTGTTAGTCCATGATACAATTTGCTGGCCTTCATTAAATAATTGACCAGTTCACTCTCCTCCGTAATTGAAAGAATTTGTGAGTGACGATAATTTGGAGTGTAATCAATTTGTTCAGTTGTAGCTTCTTTCTTCTTCCTCACGTACCTTTTCAGTGTCATAACGGCTAACCCATAACTTTTTGCAGTACCACGAATACTCGCACCGGCTATAACATCAACCACTGCAGACCGCATTATTTTTTCATCGATTGGTACTCTTTTTCTGGCACCCTCTCTTGTTTTGTATATTCTGGGCATGTTGGTCATCTGCAATCAATTGAGAAAAAAAGTTATGGGACACTTGATCCAGGAGGATCCAATCTCCCCTAGTAAAGTGTACCAAGTGTACCCTAAGCAGTTTGAGGTTAAAAACAAAAATATTTTCAAATGTCTATTAGATTACCAGTTTTTTACACAACAAAATGCTACCAAGATAGATAGTGACTAGAATTAAATTCAAACACACTTAAAAAGTGATATCTAAATTATTATTTAATCAAAATAAAAACTTACGAAAATTTTCTTTCTCCAACAGTAAACACTCAGTAGCCCGCCATTTACAAACGCGTCAAATGCGACAGGAGTACCAACCATAGAAAGTTAGCGGGTAACATAGACAAATGATGTTGTCACTATAACACTAAATATTGCTCATACAAGTTCTGTAAATCTTGTGTACCTAGTCTCCCTTAAGGACCAAGTATCCCCAGGTTCCCCTATATATATATATATATATATATATATATATATATATATATATATATATATATATATATATATATATATATATATATATATATATATTTAAAATTGATTTAGATAGATTTTTTTAGATAGAACTGTTTGAGATAGTTATTTTTAATATTTTTTAGCAATAACAGGCTATTTTCAATGTTAAAAGCTTTATTTTTGTTGACGTTTCGTTGTATATCACAACTTTGACAAAACTAATGAATAATTGAATTTTATGAATTACTATAGATATCAAAACGTCAAACTTATTTTTTTGAAAAAATCGAATTGGCTTTTTTGTTTCTTTAGTACTCCGAGAAATATTCCTTGCTTAGAATTCGCTTCGGAAGTTTTAGTCTTCTTCACCATGAGGAAACCTCTGAAAAACCCATGGTAAGCCAGGTGATTCTATGAGTGTGATTTATATATTCATATATACACACATATAATTTCATATAGTTGCGTTTTATACAATTATCCTGAGTATGTATATTGAAAAATTTTTATGGGTTTATTTGTGTGAAATTAATGGTAGATCCGGAAAGAATGAGTTTTGAGATATGATGTTTGGTGATTGTTGTGTATTTATTTTTGGGTATTATTTGTAAGGTTTATCAAATCGTTGTGAATAGAATTGAGATGTTTTATATCAGTTCTTTCATTTACTGTGTGTTCCAAATTTTTACGATTGTGTAACATTTCTAAAATTTCTCTACATTTTTTGTTTTTCTCAGTTGCTAAAATTTTCGTTTTGTAATCAAAATCGTGATTTTCATTAAAATTTTTAATTATTCATTAGTTTTGACAAAATTGTGATATACAATGGAACGTAAACAGAAATAAAGCTTTTAACAATTGAAAATACCCTGTTATTGCTATATAAACATATATAAATATATATATATATATATATATATATATATATATATATATATATATATATATATATATATATATATATATATATATATATATATATATATATGAAAGAACGCAATTCCGTTCTTCTTCAGGAATACTAAAAATATAGACAAGGTGTTAATTAATTAGTTACAATTTGTTGAAAAAAGAAACCTACAACTGACATAAGTCAATAAACCAACAAAAACCACACAAAAGTCATCCAACAGTTATTTGCAAATAACTGTACCCATAAAATGTACCCTAATGAACGCATTCTGCAATGTTACTCTTTTTATCGAAAAAAACCGAATAAATTTGAGCAGTGCCAATAAAAAATTTATGTTTTGTATGAGTTGGAAATTTACATGTTATACGAGAATTGAGACTCCAGATTTTAAACTCATATTGATTTGATTAGGTGTTGAAAAATTAAAAACTCAATTAGAAGAAGCAGAATGTGTATTTGAAGAACAATGGAAGTAAGTGATCTCATAGTGATAATATATTTTTTAGGCCTTTCTTTGGAATAAACTTGGGTCGAAAGTAACTATCCTCACCAACGATTCTTTGATAGGTATTCCGATAATTGACAAAGAGATAAGATGTCAGTTCCAACAAATCCTGGAACAACAGGGAATGAAAATCATGACAAACACTAGAGTATTGTGTGTCCAGAAGTGCGAGAAAAGAGTTAAGGTTGAAGTGGAGGACGACAGAGGAGAAAATAGGCAACAGGTCTTTTGAATTGATTTATATATTTTCATGTAGAATTATAGGCGCTCATATGAATAGAGATAATTATTTCAATGGTTATAAATGAATTCACCCTGATTTATTATGCGTAAGTACCACATACACCATGTAACACAAGTAATAACATAGTTTAATCAAAACTAGAAAAGAAAATATAAACCTATATACCTTTAAGAACTCAGCACAAGAGAAATGAGATGAGGTTATTGCTACTGAAAACTATTTCAAGGCTTGCAAGTTATTATAAAGATAATTATAATATAACTAGCTGACTCAGCGAACTTCCTACCCCTATATATTTTTAGTGAAAATTTTAGGATGTCCTGAAAGACGTGATTTACTATTTGTGCTACAATTTCTATGTTTTTATCATTTATCCTTTGTAGTCTCGTGAGGGACACCCATGGACTAAGTAAATGTAACACTTCCAGCAAATTCAAATTAGTCAAATTTATCAATAATTTGATATATTAACACATTTAATGTTTCGAAAATGGTTAACCTGTCAATTATATTGCTGAACTGAAGGTTTGTAATTTCGTAGTTGGCTCTTAATTCTTATATCTACTCATTAGCAATGAGTATTCTTGGATGTTGACCAAGAGTATTCAGACTCATTTCACACTCCAGAAATCGATGAGAGTGATAGATCAGATGGTGAGACGAATTGTGGCAGTTTTACTCTTCCACCATAAAAAATAATCCAGTAGATTCGCCGTTGTATTTTAACGCTTCACAATATTAGAAAATATTGTCTTTTCCTTAATTGTCACGATTTATCGACCTTTAATCTACTTCCGGATCGTAGTGGAATGCTACTCGTTCCAGATTCACAGGAGCAGTCATTCTGCGGAATCCTTCGATTTCATTGCTCGCTGTTGTTGTGTTTGATATGCGCGAATTCGTTCCATTCTAAGCCTGACTGCTTCATTATTATTCACTGTAGAATGCAATTATGACACAATACAAATTGTGTCATTATCTGTCACTTTTTCATTATCTCACTTTTCATCAGTGTGGTTTGCATGTGTGGAATCTTGTCGCACTATGTCAATTCGACGTCCTATACGTGTGTGTGTGTGTTCAGCCGTTCACGAGTTTTAGCTAGACCAACGAACATCAATTAATTTATATATATATATAGATTACAATAACATTTTATGAAGTCCAGTTTTATTGTTAAAAGGCTGTTTTCAGAAACGATGTGTTCGATTCCAAATGCTTCATGGTATAATTTCTGCTTATTGTTATAATTTTACATTTTTATTCATTTTGTTGTTGAAGATGTTTGGTCTTAATTCTAAATAGTAAAGTAGACTGTTTTTATTATTTGTTGGAATGAATGTAAATAGGTAGTTTCTTGAAGATTCATTGAATAACATTCTTGAGTTTAAATTAATGTTTTAATTAATGTTTATGTTTATGTTTATGTTTTATGTTAATGTTTATTAATGTTTAAATTAATAATTTTAATGAAGTATGCTGATAACCTGATGACCAAATGAATTAACTTATTTCTTTTAGTTGTTATGCGATGTGCTCTTGGCATGTGCTGGTCGGGTTCCTTACACGACTGGCCTAAATTTGGATCGAGTGGGAATTCAAACAGACAAAAATGGGCATATTCCAGTTTATCATAATTATCAAACGTGTACTCCCAATATTTATGCGGTTGGAGATGTCGCTCCAGGTCCTATGACGGCTCATAAAGCAATAGAAGAGGGTAAGAAAACTGCCAAATTGAAAAATATTTTGAATGGTCTCGTTCAATGTGGTAATTTTCATTAAATTTTCGAATCAGAATGATGGCAATATTTATGAGGCAAGCTGCCTTTTTGACCCCAGAGAAGGCACTTAATTTTCTATTGATGATTGTTCATTTTTGCTGGTAAAATAGAAATTATCTCGAATCTCATTATTGTATGAAGTAAAAGAATATTAAAAATTTTGGCTCGAACTTTCTCTTCGATAATTCAGATTTTTGTTTTTAAGGTTTGTTATGTGTCGATGGGTTATGCGGACTTCCAACCTATTTGGATATAAACAATCTTCCAATGGCGATATATACTTACCCTGCATTAACATCAATTGGAAAAACAGAAGAGCAACTGCAAAACGAGTGTATCCCTTATAAGGTCAGTAGTAAATAAGTATAATTGGAATAATGATCTGGAGTGTTCAATTAGTGCTTTAAGTTTTTTAAGTGTTCATTAGGAGTAAACTCGGGCATTTTGGGTAAGCATTTGACGATCATGAATCTTTTCTCAAATAGTACATTTTTGGAAAAGGCTTATTGAAAGGTCAAACTTATAGAGTTTAAATTTTTACATGCTTTGAATGGAACACGCTGTCAGAAATATCCACTAGTTTTAGAAGCGTCTACATAAACACATCTCTAGGACTCAGCATGAATCACCAAGTAAATATTTTCTTCAGCCTTTTTAAAAATATTTTTGAGTTATCTTAGTTGCTGATGTATTTCTCTAAAATAAGTGGAGATAGATATATGAAATGAAAGGGAATTGAGTTTGAAATGACAAGTCTTAATAAGTACCAGATAGATAATCGAGCAGAATGTTTCAATTACTTGAAATTACTTGGCAGATTAATTGTATATTGTATATAATAAATTATTTAATAATAGGCATGATGACAGTAATTAAAAATCATAAATCCCAAATTAAAAAAAAAAATTGATAAAACTTGAAGCTTAGGATATTGAGAGTGCGATTGATATTTATTTCTATAAAATGAAACTACAAAATAAGGCAACCCACAATTATATCTTGAACACCAATCAGAGTGCATGACGTCACCTTTGAGTAAACACATACCAACGTCACATCTCGTATTGTTAACTTCCACTACGACTGAGTTTTTATTTATTAATTGTGTTATTAAATTACACTATTTGAGTGTGAATGTTATTGAAATCGAATATAAAATAACACGAGTCGTGGATCATGGATATACTAAGACAAACAGCGCTAATTTTCCTAGAATCGATATAATAATGTTGGAAGAGTTTTTGGCATCAAAATAAAAACTTTTGTTCAGCAGAATTAAAAATGTTAAAACTTCCATCTAAGTATATTAATAATAATCAAAAAACATTATAATTTCAATTATAAAATAATTCTCTAAAATATACTTTTGATAATGTATTTACTATGTAATATAATCTATCAGGTTATTATTAGGGTAATGTTAATGAATTCTATTTTTATAATGCTTCTCTTCATTTACCAAATATTATATACTATACTAGAATCTATAAAAAATGTAAAAACTTACATCAAAATGATCAACACAAAACTGAAGGTGAGCGCTGGACAATATTGCATTTGAATCTCGCCTTGCAAGTTTAAGCCATTAGTTTCGTGTTGTTTTGTTTCGAGGAACGAACACAAATAACTTATTAGGAGTTTTGATAGATGTGTTTTCACACTGGGGGGCCCCACACCACGTTTTTCGAATTCATATTCAATAAAACAAAATAATTAAATTATTGAACGAGCTCAGCGTCTTGTATTTAGTTTACTCAAACGTGACGTCACACGCGACGCCATGACACTGACTTTAGAGTGCTTTAGACAAACAAGTGAATTTATATAATTAAATTGCATTTTTTTTCTATTAAACTCTTAATTTCTCCGGAAATATCTTATTTGTTGTAAATAGTATATTTTGTGGACATTATAGGTTCGTTTTTCAAAACTGTCATCATGCCTATTGCTACCTACGTTTGACCATAACTTCGATGGCTTCTTCGGTCAGTTTTATGAAGCCATCGTAAATTGCAACTTTCAGCCATTACAACGGTTTTTTCCAACTGACCAAAAAGCCATGGTCATTGTGAAACTCAATTTTAAAACAATTCTAAATGAAAGTGTGTAAATCTAGAAACCTGTATTTTCTTTATCATTCCAACTTCATAATAAACTGAATAGATTTGATTTTTCTGAAGGTGAGTTGGTCATACATGAAGACAAACCTTAGAGCCCACATCGATATGGATACAAGAGGAAGTGCGAAGGCTTTAATTTGTCCAAAAACAGACCATATTTTAGGAACTCATATTATTGCAGAAAATGCGACAGAAATGATAAATGAAGTTGTTTTAGCGAAGCAGTACGGCATTACAGCTGATAAAGTAGCGAGAGTGATGCATACTCATCCATCGTTTGCCAAATTGCTGAAATCACTTTATGGACGATGAGAATATACTATGAAATAAAGTTTAGGAATTATTTTTAAATGTGAGATTATTGTCTCCACTATAGAAATATATATTTATAAATGAATTTTTTTTTTGTTCTACTTGTGTATGATAAATTTTCACGCCGTTATGAAGAGTTTATTAGTAGTAACACGGTCGACTTCAAACAGGCCATGAAATGAGCACTGTGGCGTTGGTGGTCTATGGAATTCTACAACCCCGCCGTTAGTTTATCTTGTATACCAATGCAAATAGGACGCTTCTCAAAACTTTCACAGTTTGAAGTTAAATAATTTGAACTTTTAGTATATATTCTATACTTTTGTATAGTGTTATTGTTATTATATAGTGTTAGTGTTATTGTGTTTTATTGTTGATAATTTGTTGACATATCAACATCAAACTATAAAAAACAAAGTGCTCATTGTGCTTAACGATTTCATTGAAACGAAATCAAACTTTCGTAGTTTGAAGTTGAACATTTTACAGTTTCAGTATTAATCCTCTATTCATCAATTTTCTATAGTGTAATATACGTGCTAGTGATCATAGTTTTTGGATAACAACATAACATCAAATTATAAAAACGAAGTGTTTTGTGTACACATTTAATCGAATCGAAATCAAACTTGTGATGTGTTTTGAGTAAGGATTAATTACAAATAATTTTATTATGGAATATAGAGTAGAGGTGTTTCATAGGTGGTTCAGTGAGATCAAGCTTGGAATAGGTAAGTTTCTAATAAGTATATTCTCTAAAAATTACGAAAACTTGTTGCATTCCTTGTGTAAATCAAATTATACCTAACAGCATCCTGAAGGCGGGTGGGCAACTATTATCGACCTTTAGTTTCCCTAAAAATGAATTTTTAAAGGGTAAATGGATGAAATATATACCACGAGATAATTATGCTTCAACAAAATATTGACTTGTTTGTGCCTTGCAGTTTCTTGAAACTGATATCATCAGTGAACAGAAATTTGTTTCACCTGGTGGGATTGTAAGCATACTTAAAAGAACAAGATTAGTCCTTCACGTAGTTCCTTCCATTTTTCCAAATTTAGCGCATTTTTAGTCAAAAAATGTGCCCTTATTCAGAAAAAGCCCAGATGAAAGGCGGAGAAATTATTTAGCTCGCAATGATTATTTGAACATTTTTGAATAGTAAGATTCAATTGTCAATTTTCAAGATTTCATTCTTGATTACTCCAGTAAAATAAATATTCCTGATTGTTGGAATGTTAAATTGGGTTCAGTTAACAACAAAATTCATTTTATTGTCATTGGATGATTTTTATTGTTGCTGTGCATATGGTAAAGACAATAAAATATTCTGAACATGCTGTGTTCCATTTGTTCTAATATCTTATTGTATGACTGCACAAAAAAATGAAGCCAAAAACGAGAAAACGGAATCAAAAATCAAACGAAAAAGCTTTATAGTTTCATAAAGTAGGTTGTTGGTTAGGCTAATCAGAAATATAATATTTATTTATACTTAGGTAAATGATTCAATTTGAGTAAATCCTACAGCGTTTCTTTCAAGTTTCTTTTTCTCTCGGATAATTGAATAAATTTTGTTAGGTAACTTTTTATGTGAATTAGTCTGACTATTAGAAGTATTTTTAAGCAGTGGGGCTTTATCCAAAACATCGTTGCTATCTTTTTAATGTTTTACGTTTTTCTGTCACAGTAATATGCGCTTAGGAATAATATTTAATATTTTATAAATACCCATAATATTTTTTATCCGTCCAGAATATACAAAAAGAGTTGAAATAATGCTTGAAACTTTGGACTAGGAGAGTAGACCACCGGCTAGATTTTGGCAACATCGCCGGCCTACGCTCTTCATGGCCTGTTTAAAGTTAGTCGTGCCAGTAACTTTAGATAAAAGGCGTTCTTAAGTTCCAGAAATGGGGTCCTAAAAAATCAGGAATGGGTCCCTAAAACACTGTCATAGTAATTAGATCATTGGCGTACGAAGGTACTAAGTCGCTAGCTCATCCTTGAAAAAGTATGAAACTGTTGGTATGTGGTATGCAAAGCGTTAGACTTTTCAAACTGTTCATCTGATGACTTGAACATAATTCAAAGTGAAATACTATTTCATTTACATAAAACTAGATTGAAGTTCAAGAATCATCGAAATAAATATATACATCTATAAAACAGAAACACTTCGAATGTCAATGTCATAAAATTGACCTTTGCGGATTACCCGAGAACTTTCCTACAAAAGTTTTCTCTATTTCTGTTGATCCTTTAGAAATCTTCAGAGATCTTTAGAAATTTGGAAAAACATTAATTAATTCTCATTATTTGTAACCAGCAAAAACAAGATAATAAATAATTAAACTCTGCTATATAGTCTCATCTATTCAGAGGAAAATAATGTATGATTATACGGCTCGGAAGTACAATAAACTTCTTCACCATAAAAACTTCTGAAAATCATGGTAAGATTTCGAAAAAAATCTGTATTTTTTACTGAGAATTTTTATTCAGTGAGTATAAAACATCAATTCACTGATATCAGATAACCGATGGCTCTATTTCCATGAACATGATCAGTTTTTCTTCAAAAAACTATCATCATCGTAGACATAAATATACGGATGTCTTTCAATCAGCGCAATATCACTTTCAAGTTGCTTCAAATCTTCTTCTAATTTGGTCTTCCTAAGTTTTTTCGGTATTGTATCAGTTAAAATTGGCAATCCTTGATACTGTTTTTGTAATTCTTCCCAATTTTGTTTCAACCCCTAAAATTTCAATAAATTAATTCACTTGAAACATGTTGCAGAAAGCAGGCGAAATCAACTAGAATTTAATGTATATTGAATTAAATTACAAGACATGAAGTACACACTATCTTTGTTTTTACCTATTGAGAATAATGCATTAATATAGAAATTCACAACAGTAATATTCTGTATAATTTTATTGGAAACATAAAATATGCTCACTGTCCTTGCTCTTCATATTTAATTATTTTATCTGAACCGATTTTGATGTCTAGCTTTCGAATCTTTTCTTAGGATCTTCCACGTGGGAAGGTGATGCTTCTATTTTGATAATTTTTTAATATAATTTTAAGTTTAAGTCTACTCTGTTTCTCTATTGTCGTTTCTTTGGTCTTATGTATTGGTATCGATTCCATCTGCAGTTTCACCGTTACAATCTACTCCGTATTTCATCTTACAGCGTTAATTTTATTATCATCAATGTTTTTAGGTCAGCGTTCATTAATTGTTTCATTCTGGATGTTTCCGTTCTAGTTTCGGTTGAATAAGTTAGAACATTATAAAGACATGTCTTACGCGTATCTGAAACTCTCACTTTGTTTTCAGTTGACGTGTGTTTGAATTTCTAGATAACGTTTTCCTGTTAGCACTCTGGTATTCATAGATTTTGTCCTTATCTCTTTGCTTATATTTCTACTGATTCTTTATTCAATATCGAGCTTTTATAGTTTTTTTTTATTCTAATCGACAAAAAACTCTTATCGATACCATTCATTCTTATTACAATGGATAATGTAGAAAAAAGATGATGTATAGTGTATTTTCTGTAGATGTAATCATAATATAGTTTTCTATGGTAGGTATCTATGAATTTGAATCATATACTTTGAGAGTTGTCTGATTATGCAGCGTCATCTGATTAGCAATACTTTTTCAAAAGAATTTGTTTCTCATTAAATAATCCATAAATTGTTTTTGATGATGTTCAAAAGAAGGATAATGATTAGCCTGGCTTAACTTTGATTCCTATTTTGATGCTGTTATTAGAATATTTCATCATGTGGATGTATTGGGTACCTCGGTTAAGAATTTTTACGCTTTCTGTGAGCTATTACAGTTATATCATTCACCGCTTGTTTTAGGTATCGAAAACACCAAACCGAACCGATTATCAAACTCTATGTTGGTACATAAAGTTTGGTATCCGATTCGTTTGTCTGCTAATAAACACAATATAAGGATTAGGTCTACGTTAGACCATTTTTGGTAAGAAAATTTCTGCTTCTCGCATGTTCCTATATTGGGTTCTATGGGTTAACATTTTGTTAACACTAGAACACTTATTTTCAGTGCTCAGTTATGTCATTCTTCTCTTATATCGTGCCTTTAACGTTGATTTTATTCTTTTTAAATATCGATAACATGAAACTGTTCACAAAATTATTACGGTACTTTTTCTTATTTCTATAATCTTACTAAACAGTTTCGTTACTGTTTTCAGCCTAATTCGTGTAATAGTATTTTCTTTTTGCTTATTGTTCCGATAATGTAACTTTAAATATAACACTTTCATTCTTATATATATATATCGTTCTATAAAATATTCATTATGAAACAATATTTTTGAATTTTCTCATATATTAACAAAAATACGCATGACGTATTTCGAAGTACTACTTCATCATCAAATGCTGAATTAACAACAATCATAACAACAAATTATAACATCAAATATCCATTTTCCATTGAGCGACATTTTTGCATGATTTACTCCAATCAAGGGCTTTAGTCAAAGTAGCTTTTAGTTTTCGAACTCAAATTTCTGTTTGAGTTCGAAATAATCGAATATTGGAGTATTGATATTATCAAATGTTTATTTAAATTACAACAATATATAAATATTGCTCCACCTAAATTGATCTTTGACTGCTTATTTATCAACAAAGAGTTCAAAACTAGTGGAAAATATCAGTATTTGTGGTTTTTGTACATTTTGTACATAATTTAGTGAAAATATACAATATATATTTAGTAAACTTACTTCCAATAGCTTTTCTCTGCTCTCACGTGTAACATATCTGCATTTTGGTTGCTCTACTCCTTCTGTGTCCCTTTTCATTAAATGCTCTTTGTGATGATTTTCTATGTAACATTGAAGATATGGAGGAGTCTTCCCATAATATTTGGAATATATGTAAACAGGATCATTCTCTCGGATCAATGGTCGAGAATCACCTTTGTGATTGAAAACAACTTTTTTTTCAGGAATTGAAGGCTTTGTTTGTATTATTTTCTTGATATTAGCCGATACAAAATTATGAGTTTTTCGCCATTCTTCTTTCTTTTTGAAATTTTCATCAAATTGTTGTATCTGAAGTTTCATGAAAGCTTAACCATAATATCATCTAGTTACAATTAATGAAGGTTGAATAATTCTTTGAAATACCTACCTACTTTTAAGAAGCCTGATGTTTTTCAAAATGAAATTATGAATGAGATATATATATATATATATATATATATATATATATATATATATATATATATATATATATATTTCTTGAAATTGATTTATTGCCTGTTTCAGATATTTTATTTTGAAAGTTTTTAGCAATAACAGACTTTTTTGATATGAAAAAGTTTATTTTTGTTGACGTTTCGTTGTTATATTACAACTTTGTCAAAACTAATTATAGAACTAATTAATTAGTTTTGACAAAGTTGTAATATAACAACGAAACGTCAACAAAAATAAACTTTTTCATATCAAAAAAAGCCTGTTATTGCTTAAAACTTTCAAAATAATATATATATATATATATATATATATATATATATATATATATATATTTATATATATATATATATATATATATATATATATATATATATATATATATATATATATATATAATATTTATATATATATATATATATATATATATATATATATATATGTAATTTTCTGTCATGATTTTGCATTGATGATATACTGAAGATATTATGAAACGATATGTTTTGATTTTTTAATATTTTCTTATATAGTATATACTTACTTACTGTATAATTCGTTTTTGCATAATTATTTTTCATTTTGAGAAACAATACATTTGATTTCTATTTATTCATATCCAATATTCAATAATTACACAACGAATTCATTTCTGTATTTCGTTAATGTAACGAAATAGATGCAACATCGAATAATTTTTTTCGTCTTTCTCATGCCTTTGCATACAACCCTTATTCCCTATATACCTACATATATGACATATAATATATTATATAATATATTATATAATAATTCAAAAAGGTTTATACAGGTACATTTGTAAAAATAGAAAAAAGAAACTTATGGTATAGACCTGCAATTTTTTCTATTTTTACAAATGTACCTGAATTATCTAAATTGATAATTCAAATTGAATTATCTAAATTGTCGGTACAAAATTTGCTGAAGGTATAAATATCGTCTCATTGGCGGATTATTGATTCAGTCTCCAGAACCCGACAGAGACACTCATTTCAAGTCACAAAGAGGTCGATTCTTCACGCAGAATTTTGTGTTTTAATTAACTTCCAAGTTCGAACATCTGAAACTTGAACTGCGCCGTTCTGAAGAGAGCCAATAGCACGAAACATATGTCAACGACTGTTACAAAAAAAATGGCAGGTCTATACCGTAAGTTTCTTTTTTCTATATATACATATATAATCTATTCTGAAATTTTCATTCGAAATATCGAAACACTTCGAATAAAATTTTCATGTAACTGCACAAATTTTGTCAACGGAAACACAAACTATCAACTTTCAAGAGTCAATATTTATTGCAATTCGCAGAACATCGATATTTCATTGTTTGGATACATGCCACTGATGATTCCCAAAATAGAATGAAACAGCGCTATGGTATAAGGAGTTCGATTTTATCGAAATGCGTCACTCTCGAAAGTTGATGGCTTGTGTTTTCGTTGATAGAAGCTGTGCAGATACCTGTTTGGAAGTTTCATTCGAAATATTTCGATGTTTCGAATGATAATTTTGAAATAGTCTTACTACGCATTAATAGATAATAATTTAATTATCATTCGTTTGTGTTTCCAATATTTCAAGCAAATATAAGACAATATTCAATCTTCAATTACAAGATTTATGGAATATCAATACAGCGAAGATATTTAAATATGAATTTTATATACTTACTTCTCCCGATGATGGAAATACTTTTTCCTTCTTAGTACATTCCCTTTTAAAGTCGTCATAGGGGCGGCATTTGGTGTGGGGCTGTTTTCCCGTTCCTTTTCGTAAATATTCTTTAGGGTTTGGGAGACATTCGATGGGTTTCCCCATGATCTTATGGGATTCTATGCATACTCTGGAATAAGCGTTTGGTTTTCTTATAATGTCCGCATATTTCGATCGGTATCTGGGCGATTTTTTCACTAAAGGGATCGGTTTCGTGGTGATACTGTAAATATTTTCATCGTGTTCTTTTAAGTGAATTAAAGACATATCTTCAGACAGTTTTTCAATCAGACGTCAACTGGAAGTCATATTGATCAAACTTCAAATCATAGCAACCCTCAAATATGTTGCAGGGGTGGTTTTACGCAATTCATAGAGTATTCATAGAGGAGTTAACAATATATGAGTATGAATATATAGGAAAAATTCATATATTCAAGGGCAAGCTTATATAATGCTATGTTTCTTTCCATATTCTTTTTTGAGATGGTAACGAATCCGTCGTTTAATATATTAATTAGATTTCACAAAAAGTAATTCTCATGTAGAAATAATCGAATTTATTTAATACGATTTAATCGAATACATAGTGGCATTAAAATATATGTATATATATATATATATATATATATATATATATATATATATATATATATATATATATATATATATATATATATATATATATATATATATATATATATATTTATATATATAGAGATTTTGTCAAACAGTCTGTCAAAGTTAAATTTTTTTCAATTGTTCCTTCGAATTATTGACATTTTGGAAAATACTGAGTAATTATTACATTTTCATTGTGTTGCTTTTATGTCTTGTTTTAACTGCCTTGAATGAAACAGGAGCACTCAATTCACAGAACTTTGGGAAATAGTTTAAAAAATATTCTCCAAATATCCACCATATTTTTAAATTTATTTCTTTCAAGTTGTGTCATTTTTAATTACTTGCAGTAATTCCGCATGATATGAAGAAAATTTTCCGATTTGAAAGAGTATAAGGATATGGTTAGAACAAAAAGCAGGACATTTCAAGAACACTGTTCAGTTCGTTTTCTACTATATTGTTGATTTATTTAGGTAGTATGACTTAATTTTAACGAAAGTTGCGTCTAAACGATAAAGATTAGGGAGTTAAATGGAGGGTGCTATTTTGAAACTTTTGGAACTTTTGCATCAGGCAGAAATTTTTTAGAAATTTTTCGAAAATTAGTACAACTATGAAACCTCAAAAGTTAAAATAGAAACAAAATAATTGTGCGTGAAGTTCGATTGCAAATACAATCGTATCGGCTTAATATAGGTATTGTAGATAAAAATTCACTTTGTTTTTCATTATTTTTGTTATTTTCTATTTTTCCCACTCATTTTTTATTCGTTTCCCTATAACACTATCCATTATCAGAAAGTTACTATCCCATATTTATCTTCATTTTGTGTATGGTTAGGACTTATACTTGACAGAAATTAGTTGTTTCAGTTAATAAAGAACAATCGTATAATAAAAGACATTCCCCAAATTCCAGTAATATTTACATTGTTAATTTTTATAGCGTTTGACTTATTGTATTCACACAGCATGGTATACATTGAGTTTGGATACATCCATTAGCAAAGATACAATATTCGTGGAAAGCGGTAGGATTTTCTAGTAAGAATAGAAAAGAAAATTACAAAATTGTTCCTTATTATAACTGTAACTCAGTTTATCTTCCAAATTTTAATCATATCGGATTTAGAGTAATCATATAATTATTTAAGGAAACGGATATAAAAACTTGAACTAACAGATTAACTTTTGATTAAATTTGAAATTTCAAGGCCATATATCATTTTCCATGTAGATTGACTTCCCTAATTTTCCTGATCCTTTTTGAAACTCGCATATAAGTAAACCAAATTTCATTCAGCTATGAAATATCAGTTTTCAAGCTCTTTCTATTAAATGAAACGATATATTACACTGAATGAGATTGAATTCTCGCTTAACTCTTGGTGAAACATAATTGAATATTAAAATAAATTAAACTCTTGGCCTAATGTTTCACGATTTATTTAACAATATGTATAGTCAACATGTTTATTTAACAATATGTTGACACATATTGTTAAATAAATCGTGAAACATTAAGCCAAGAGTTTAATTTATTTTAATATATATTAAACTGCGCAACAATGAACTTGTTTCAGTCTCAAAATTATTCCTATCCTATATCTTCTCGTTTACTGAAAGCAAAAATGACCATTAAAACACCGATTACCTCTAGCTTCAGAGATACAAGCTACTTTTTATATTTTATAAATTCTTCTTTTTCAATTTGCGAAAAATCTGTTTTCGGAATTGTCAACATTATTAATTGTCAAAATACACATAAATTTTATTTGTCAAATTATTATTTGACTGCCAGAAGATCACTAGGTGTGATGCTATTGCGGTAACGATGAAATTTATAGTATTTCGTGCAATCTTGGCAGACGTCCTAGATTCAATTAACTACTAATATAAATGGAAAATCTATGATGATTTAAAAGTGATTGCTATACTCTTAGGGGTGCAATTGAGGTATATGAAATACTGTTGCTTTTTATGTATGTGGGATAGTAGGGATAGAAAATCACACTATTTTCAAGCAGATTGGCCTGCAACAAATCTTAACCATAGTGCGAAAAACGTAATTTCCGAGCCATTAGTATACCCAAAAAATATTCTTCTTCCACCCTTATATATCAAGCTGGGCTTGATGAAGAATTTTGTCAAAGCCACGAACCCAGAAAGCCAGGCTTTTATATAGTCAATTGAAAAGTCCCCGGCCAGACACATAGATGGCGTTACTAGAAATTAAATCCATATGTTTTTTAGTTAGTCATAACCCTCAAAAGATGCGTGTATTAATTTGACAGCTGTCGGATCATTAGTTTGTGAATTATAGCATTTTGAGTGAAGCAACTTTTTGTATTGTGAAAAAATGGATAAAAAGGAACTTTGCGTGTTCATAAAATATTGCTTTTTGAGGGAAAACATACAGATCAAGCAAAAAATTGGCTTGATGCTGAGTTTCCGGATACTGCCCCAGGAAAATCAACCATCAAGGATTGGTACGCTAAGTTTAGACGTGGTGAAATGAGTAATGAAGACGGTGAACTTAGTGGACGCCCAAAAGAGGTTGTTACCGACGAAAACATTTAAAAAATCCACAAAATGATTTTGAATGGCCGTAAATTGAAATTGAATGAAACAGCAGACACTCTAAAGAAATCAACTGAACGTGTACATCATATCATTTACGAATATTTGGGTATGAGAAAGCTCTGTGCAAAGTGGATGCCGCGCGAGCTCACTTTTAACCAAAAACAACGACGAGTTGATGATTCGGAACACTGTTTGAAGATGATAAAGCGTAATAAACCTGAGTTTTTGCGCCCATATGTGAGAATGGATGAAACATGGCTTCATCATTTCATTCGAAGTCCAATGGACAGTCATCCGAGTTGACTTCACACGATGAACCCGCTCCATAGCGTGGAAAAACGCAACAGTCGACTGGCAAGGTTATGGCGTCTGATTTTGGGCTGCGCATGGAACAATTTTCATTGACTATCTTGAAAAAGGAAGGACCATCAATAGCAATTATTACCTAGCGTTATTCGACCGTTTGAAGGACGAAATCGCCGTAAACGACCGCATTTGAAGAAAAAGAAAGTGCTGCTTCACCAAGACAATGCACCGTGTTACAAGACAGTGAAACCAAGGCAAAAATCCATGAATTGGCTTCGAATTGCTTCCTTATCCACCGTATTCTCCAGATCTCGCCCTCAACAACTATTTCCTGTTTTCAGTTTTTAAACGAAAGCTCGCTGGGAAGAAATTTTTGTCGAATGAAGAGCTGATCGCCGAAATGCAAGCCTATTTTGAAGCAATGGACAAATCTTACTACAAAAATGGTATCGAAAATTTAGAGGGTCGCTACAATCAATGTATCATCCTTGAAGGGAATTATGTTGAATAAAAAACTAATTTTACGAAAAAAATGTGTTTTACTATGGTAGGCCGGGACTTTTCAATTGACTCATGATGCTTAAGAGGCAAAGTACTAAGTGATGCAAGCTCAAGGAAGGCATCTTTGTTGTGCCATAAATACGCCAACTTGCAGAGGACATTGCATTCGATTTATTTTTCGGAGGGAAAGAAAAGGAAGCTTGGGAAGTTCTCAAGGAGTTAGCTATACATGGATTTTTAGGGAACAAAAGAGATGATAACTACCCTCAATTGGTTATCGAACTTCTACAAAAATACCACTAACTCGGATGAAATATATCCCTAAAAATTCAATTTCTCCACTCCTATCTTGATTTTTTCCCACCTAATGTCCAGTGATGAGTATGGAGAACGGTTCCATCAATATATTTCTGTGTTGGAACGAATATATCAAGGCCGCTGGGATGAATCAATGCTTGCAAATTACTGCTGGTTGAAATGTAAAAAATATCATTTTTGATAGTGCAATTAGACTTTAAATGTTGTTAGCATATACAATTTATATCCATTTACCAATTTCTTGGAAACAATAACTTTCATCACAATAACATATCAAAAAATATAAACCTAATAAATTTTTTCAATCCAACATTAGTAAGAATTGACTCATAAAATAAAGGAAACGTTCAATTTTTTTTTGTTGCGTAGTGTTATTATCACAAAGTTATTTTAGAAAACATTTCATTAAAATCAATTGGAATTGTTACTAAAAATTCTTGGCCCGTGATTCCAGTATCGCAAGTGTTCATAATTATCATTGCAACACCAATAGTAATCACTATTAAATCTATATGTCGTCCAATAGTTGTTTGTTGGAGTGTAAGATGAAATCCATTGGGTAGAAGATTTGTTCCTGTTCATTGAAGATGAATCTTCAGTAAACAGACTTTCTTCCCAGAAGTTTCGTGCCGAATTTTTCATTATTGAAGTTTCAAGAAGATTTGCTGTTGATTGACTGAGATTCCTCGACAGAATTTCTATGTATACCTCTATGTCCATCAACTGTTCTTCTTGCAACATTTGATTTAAAACCGTAATATAATTAGCTGCCAAACGTAGAGTTTCAATCTTTGACAGCTTTTGAGGAGTTGAACTCAGATCTACATAAGTCTGTTGAATAGGCATGCAGCTGAAACATAATTGTTATCATGAGGTTATTATAAATTACGATAATAGAGTCAATGATGAATTTTCAAAATTAAAATATGGGGAAATTGGTTAGGAAATATTGTATGATTAATTGTAATATCTATAGGTATACGATTTTGTTGGTGTTCATGTGTTAATTAATTAAACTTTCTGTTGTTTTAGAGACTCTCCCTGCCTGCATAAGCAATAGCTTTGTTCGCGGTAAGGATTCTGAACCGATTGGGAACTATTCGCACGCGCAGTTTGAATTTTGGCGTTCGCGGATCACCCAGTTCCGAACTTTTAGTTACAGTTCTGTGTTCGCGGATAAACTGGGACTGGTTCGGAATTGGTTCTACCGGTTCGAAGGATCAATCTAGAACTGTAAGTTCGGGACTTGCGCATTCACGATAGTTTGGCAATTGGTATCATAGAAAATTATTTCTATGATTTCTTTATACATGCCATATGGTAACTCTCCTCTCCTCTCCACGAAGACCTAGTTATGAATGAAAATGATGAACCATTTCCAGATAACGTAGGTGGTATGCAAGTGAGAGATGAAATTATGAACAGAATGCTATTTGTGATTTAAGTTAAATGTACTGAAATAAATTATTTTGTAAATAAAAGTACCGAAACTCTTATGAAGTATTTCATTCATAAACTTCCATAGAATAATGTGTTGTTGTATTGTTCTGTGATTAGAATGACAATTGCAAATGGCATACGGCATATTATTCGATGAGAACAACCGTGATTTGAAAATTCCCTAAACTAGTTCTAAAATCGTTCGCGGGTCGAAATAATTCCGAAAGAATTCATAACCGAGCATGCGTATTAAATAAATCCCGAATCAGTTAGGAATTAGTTCTGAATCGGTTCAGAATCCTTACCGCGAACAAAGCTAATATGAGAAAACGGCGAACCGCTACGTGATTAAGAAATGCAAAACGAAAATTTTGAACAATTGAATAATTTTAACTGTATGTAAAAATAATTCGAGAAAATAAGCCTAAATTTACTTAGTTTTGAGTAAAAGTAAAATTCTGAAGGTAAATAGTAACGAACGTACCTACCTAGTTATTAAAATTGAAAAGCAGAACTTTGAAAAAGCGAAAGCAGAACTTTGAAAAAGCGAAAGTTGTTAAATATTGAGGCGTTATGATGAGTTATTGGGTTTCAATGATCACTTTGACTTCATATACTCTAAAACCTCAAGAAAATCAACTTTCTCAAAAGAATTGGAAAAAATCTGACGACATATGTGAAGTTATTGGTCTGTAAGTCAATAATAATGCCACTTTGAATATTGTAACTTTTAATATTGTTCCACTCTGTTTTTCGGATGCAGCAAAGAAAAAACTGAGCAGCTACAAAAATTACAGAATAGAGCTATGCGAACAATTTTGAAATGTAGTAGATATACTCCAATCGAAAGCATCTTAAATTGCTTACAACTAATGTCAGTTACACAGAAAATCTTTATGCTACATATATATTTATATTTAAAATTAAAAACAAATTTTTCTCATATATAGTAATAAAAAAGTAACAAGTGTCGGTGTTGTGCACGGTTATAATCAGACAAATTCTACATGCAAGTTTGTAAGCCTTCTAAATCTAGAAATAGTATATTTTATTAAGGATTCAATGCATTTAAAGAATTGCCTAGCTCCATCAAAATAGTTAGTGACCTTAAGGTAATTAAACGTAAAATAGCTAAGTTCCTTTTGAACAAAAAATTTTTAATAATATATTTTGGACGTAAATGTATAATATGAATGTTGTAATAGCTATTGCTAAATAAATATTATTATCATTATTATTATAAATTTTCAATGTCATTGTTTGAAGACAATCGAAATATTTAGAATTTACAACTGGTTGTTGTGTTCAATTGTGTTCAATTTACACTTTATTGTGTTCAATTTACACTTTATTGTGTTCAATTGTTCACTATTGAAACTTGAATGAGTTACGACTGCTGGATTATAAACTGCATTTTTTTGTGCACATAATTATTATTTATAGTACACGTAGTTTTCTACTTTTCCTATACACTTTTCGAGAAATTAAAAACTTTATTTTCAAGTTATAGTTTGACAGAGGAACAAAAAATATAATCATGATAATTGAGAAAAATCTCTACATTTCAAACATGATTAAAACTTAAATTTTTCGTTCATTTTGAGATCATCATACGTTTTGTATAATTGAAAGTTTTCGATTAAATTCCACAGAAATTGTTTAATACACTCGACCGTAATATTCCTAATAAATATATCAATATTTATTAAGGTCAATTTTTTATGTCAATTTTTCAAATTAGAACTCTAGATAATGTATAAGCAACACTACAACATATGTTGAGTGTATCAGACAATTTTTATGAAGTGAAGCCAAAATGTTCATTCATACATATTCCAAAATATATACGTTTCAAAATGTCCAACAAGTATTGTGGGAAAATTTCATTCACAAATTGGGAAAATCCTCTGAAAATATATGTTTGCCCAATTTTTATTGGCAGAACAGGAATGCCACCAGTTTCAATTAACATCAATTGAAAATTTTCTACAAAGGTATATGAATCTTGCAACGAATAAGTCTAGTACCTACTAGTAGGCAATCAAAAATGGTCCATGAAAATGATAAGCCAGTAGATTCGAAATACATTAGACTTTTCATAAGTGAGAGTTCAAGATGGCATGAGAAATTCTTTTTACACAATAGCTCATATTCAAACATTAAGTGGAGTTAAGGGTTAAACAAAGGATATATCTGTTTTTGTCAATCTTTAGTTAACTCCCTTCAAATCCAAGATGTTGTAGAATCTTTTACAAATAGACTTAAAAGTTAATAAAATAAGAACTCCTTCGATACATACAAGACAGTCAAGACTGAAATACGTGAAGACTTCCTGAAACTTTCAGATGACAAAGGTGTTCCACAAGAGGACTTACTAGAACCTAGTTTCATTCCCAATTAGTTTCGTCATCCTTAACATCAAAGTGATAAATAATGACTCAAACCTTATTCAAAATATCAATATATAACAAATTACGCAATAAGATAAAAAATTTATTATTTTTTTGGTTCTTACCTCCTTAAGATATCTAATGCTGAATTCAACCCATGCATACGATTTCTTTCTCTAGCGTTTGCTTTACTTCGACGAATTTTTTTCTTATGAATTCTAATTTTACTCTCTCTTCGTGAATTTTTGTCATATCGGTCCATTTTTATCACATTTAGAGTCAAAAAGAATGATTTATGTCCAAATTACCAAAATGAAGCTACAGAAAACCACTAGGTTTGGTTACACATGAAGCTCAGATACATCTAAATCTGAAAACTCTGGTCTCCACAAGAATTAAAGCCTAATTGTATTATAGGGGAATTTTATACTCTTATTATCGTTATCTTAATTAATGTTGACCGACCATTTTCCATTTGAGTAAAATGCAAATTTGGGTATCGCCACGCTCCTGATATCACACCATATGTCATATTATATGTAGAAGAATTGTTTACCCAGATAAAGATACGGACATATAAACCTCCGATATTGGTTGTCATATATAGATCACATTGAAATCTATCAAATTGCCTAGTGAAACTTACAGAATTAAAATTAAATTGAACTAAAATTCCTCTATTTTTGGTTTACATCAGTTCGAACTTCAGAGCTGAAAACAAGATTATAACATACGAAATTAATGTGGAATTTAATAAAACAATTGTTAAACAAAGATTTACACATATATTAAAAAGAATACTGCATGACGTACGTTTCGATGAGATTCACCTTTTTCAAATGATACGTTCAGACTAATGACATTTCTCGAATACATACAATAGGTAAACTTAAATTATGAATACAGAGAAAACAGGTTTTTAAATAACAGGTAGAAGGGATCAATTCATACTGAACTACTATATAGTAAACTAAGTACATTTGAAAAGATTGAGAAGGGGGCTTGAGGTATGATCGATTTGGCTGTTCAAAAGGTTACCGCAAACAAGGGAATGAAGCTTAATTTGTTAGAATCACTTCAAATTAATAAATACAAATATTCTGGCAACCTTTTGAACAGCCAAATCGATCATACCTCAAGCCTCCTTCTCAATCTTTTCAAATGTACTTAGTTTACTATATAGTAGTTCAGTATGAATTGATCCCTTCCACCTGTTATTTAACCTGTTTTCTCTGTATTCATAATTCAAGTTTACCTATTGTATGTATTCGAGAAATGTCATTAGTCTGCACGAAGCATTTGAAAAAGGTGAATCTCATCGAAACGTACGTCATGCAGTATTCTTTTCAATATATGTGTAAATCTTTGTTTAACAATTGTTTTATTATGTTTATCGATTTACATCAAGTATCGGCCTCATCAATTATTAATGTGGAATTATATATATTATCAATAAAAACAAGTCCTATACATAAATTTCGAACATATTGAAAAGTTTTCTGTAATAAATATCTATCAATCCGTTCATTTCCTTCAGCTATAATTAAATATTATTATTAGAAATAAATATTATTGTAAATTTCTTTCATGTTTTGAGAAATGACAACGAGCACTTCTACAACCGCATCCTAGGTGGCGCATTACTTTATCAAATTAGATGAAATTGTTCAAAAAACTAGAGTTGTAAAATGTAGGATCTTAATTGATAAGGACGTGTGACACTTTCAATGTTTGATGTATTCATGTGTTTTTTATTGATGCCTAAGATTTGAGAAGTACATTAATCTATGCATAGCAGCCAGCTCTGCTATAATGTTCTTTAAAATAATTGGTCAAAAAATTATCGAAAGAAAGTTATGTAGTATACTTTCAAGTTTCACAAATCATTCAATACTAGTAGCTATACTTTTGCTTGCCGGGGCGTGATCTGGAGCGATTAGGCATGGGACTATTGGTACACATTGCGGACAATTTTCTGTAGTGTTCGAATGAAATATATACAAAGCCTTTCACTCGCGCTACTGTTGTCATGAGTAGGAATCTTGAACGCTAGGGAGAGTTTATACGTCTTTTCTCCGATAGAGGGAGCCTACGTGAATATTTTACTAGGAAAAATTCCCCTCAATTTGGTATAGGACCTATGTTCGTTTTAAAAGTCATCGATTCTTGATTGATAGATTAAATATGGACTGATGATTCATAATAATGATGAAACGATTGTATCTTCAATCTCGAAACTGATGGGTTCGTTCTCGATGACAACATTTGTGTAGACAGCTCACTGAGATTATTATTTGAAATATTTTGATTAAGAGTCTCAGTATTTACTTCTACATAATATAATTGTAGAAGTTCAATGAATGTGTCATCCTACAAACCTTACAGGAGCCTGCCAACAGAATTCTCGACCATCTGGGGAATATACCTCTTCGTATCCGCCAGCGAGCGAGACCAGTAGCGCAATACATGACAATTCGCAGTGCTCTTAAAGTCAAATGTGCGCGAGTGTGATAGACGTGAAACACACTACATAACCCTACTTAAATAACAACATTGAGATTTGTTTTCTTTCACTATTTTTGAAATTAATTGAATTATTCCAATAATGTACAAACCTATAGAGATTTGAATGTCAATTACATGGGTAATGTTTTCTGTGGCTTCCTTTACCATCGAATATCTCACGAAGTATAGATATAAGGAGTTCGAACGGTATAGGTTTTTCCGTAGTATTCATGTACACATTATCAAACCCAGATCATAGTTCTCTTTTCTACCAATGGCTGCGCAAATGTTCAGGACATACCGATGTTATTATTATTATCGGACGTAAATACGAGCTGGCTCGCGAATGTTAAAATTATTTAAAATTATAATTTAATATAAAATATAAATTTTTATTTCACAGCTGTCAATAGCAACAAGACTGCCCGCGTAAAAATTTAAACGAGTACGTCTTAAAAAGTGACGCGCAATACCGGCAAAATATCTAAAAATTGAAATTAATAACATTAACTCCTTATATTAATTATTAATTGAAAATCGGACATTTCATCGAATGGCACGTAATAAAGAAGTCGGCCACAGACGCAAAACAATTAATGCTAACTAAAATGAGTATAAAAACTTTTTTCTGTATTTTTTCTTATAACTTCCCAATTCTAAATGTTTATAATTTCCATGAAATGTATATTACCAATAATGCAATAAACGTTTTTTTATTCTTATTGATTTTCTCTCTGCTGTATAACAAAAAGGAAACAAAATGTTTTTAATTCTTATTATCCATTGTCTGAGAATAGCAAATATATTTACGGAACAAACATAAATTATTCAGTGTGATTTAGTTAGTCAATCAGAGTATGAAGCAATCCTATCCGCGATTAATTGTTGATATTTCAAAATAAATATGTTTTGTATTGATGTGGAATTCTTATCAGAAGTTGAGGCTACTTCTTGAGAGCGAATATACAGAAAATGTTACAGTTCAAACTACATTTAATGTTTTATTTATCATTAAAATATACACATGCTGTTAAATATAAATGTTTATACTCAATGTGAAGGTGACTTGGATCAAACTTTTTTATCGATAATTGCCTGTTTCATAGCGAGTCTTCTCAGTTTTCCTGTTGGCGTTTTCAGCATTTTATCAAGGAATGTAAGTCCAGCTCGAATTTTGTACCAATCGTTAGGAACTCTTTCATTCACGAAAGCAATAAGCTCATCCTCAGTCACTTTATTTTTGAATTCATCTTTGAGAACTACAACAGCGTATGTGCGTTCAGTGTCAGTGGGGTGTGGATATCCAAACACAAAGTTTTCGAATACTGCAGGGTGCTGATATACTATCTGTTCGATAGTCTGTAAGATCATAATATGTATATAAATTGATATATTTGGAACGAATTTAGCATGATTTTTTATTAAATCTAGGATAAAAGAAATATTTCTGGAAGAAAAAATGGCACAAATTGAATAAATTACAGATTTTCATTTATTCAAATCAAGCATCTTGCACTCACGTGATATTGCGGCCCATAGGGATCTTCTTTACAAGAAGTTGGGGGTCGCCTGGCATTTACAAAAAAACGATTTTGAACAATAATGAAATTTTTTAAAATGTATTATATAAAGTAATATTTTAGACTCACTGATAATAATATTTAGAGATATAGAGAACTACAGTGGTTCAGCTCATATCCCAGTAAAACGGGCACGAGTAAGCCAGTTTCACGGCTTCCCAATATAGCGTGTGGTGTACCTCAAGGTAGCATTCTGGGTCCACTTTCAATTATAAATTGATTGAACACGGTGTCAGAATACTTGAGCAAGATATTCATAGTGAACTATGCAGATGATACCAACCTTCTTTTTGAAGCAGATACATTTCCAGAAAAAGTTAATATTGTAAATGTGATACTGCATAGAAAAATTTTGAATGGTTGGAAAACAACAGTCTACAAATATTTATAGTCACTAACTCACATATATATTTCAAATGGAGAGATTAATTAGGAAAAATCAGTAGTTTCTTGTTTTTCTTCAAAATTTCGAAATGGGGTAAATTCGGTATGATTTAAACAATAAACAAAAAGTTTTGGAAAGTTATATCAACCCTACGTTATGAAGAACATTATCTAGCAGTTTTCGAAGCAAAAATACGATACGACATCATATTTTTTTGGCAACATAACTAGTTATAATACATTGTGACTGCAGAAAAGAACTTCTAAAACAATAACAGGCCTTGAGTATAGAAAATCATGTAGAACAAAATTTTGAGAAAAAGGCTTCTTAAAACTTCCAGCTGTACGAGGTTTGCCCCCATTTTCATTCCCCTCAGATATAGAGCACTTATGCCAGCGCTTGTTCCAATCCTCGAAGCACTCCTGAAATGTGCTTTTCGTATGGCCAACAGATTCTTCGTCGATTTCGACTTTATCTCATCAATTGTGTCAAAACACTTTCCTTTCATTGGCCTCTTCAGTTTTAGGAAAGGAAAAAATTCACAGGAAACCAAATCTGGTGAATACCGTGGTTGAGGCATGATTGCGGTGTTGTTTTTGGCCAAAAATCCCGAACAAGCAGTGATTTGTGAGCTGTTGCATTATCGTGATGCGGAATCCATGATTTGTTTTTTCACAAGTCCGATCGTTTGTGCCGGATTGCTTCACGTAAACACTGCATAACTTCCTTGTAGTGTTCCTTATTAACCTTACGACCTGTTGGCAAGAACTATTGGTGCACCGCGCCGTTGAAATCCAGGAAATCAGTGAACAAAACCTACACATTTGATATAACTTGGCGAGCATTCGCCTTCGGTCTTGGCTCTTCTTGCCACTTCCATTTGGATGATTGAGACTTTGTTTAAACGTCATAACCATATACCCACGTGTTTTGTCACCAGTTATGACCTTTTTGAGCTAATCTGGATGAGCTAATAATTGAGCAAATCAATGGCCGTTGACGTCATTCAACAACTCCTGAGCGATACTAATGCGACGTTGCTTTTGCTCAAAATAAAGTAATTTCGGAACAAACTTCGCTGCAACTTCCTAATAGTTATTCGACGATATTTAAAAAACATTTTCTTCACTGTTTCGGTGTTTTCATGTTGAATGTGGTTGCAACTCCAGGACGCTCATCGTCATCAAATCTTCTCGACCTTCTGTAAAGCGCTTATACCACTTATAAACATTTAAGTGCGTTAGAGTACATTATTTAATTTTAAACGTAAAATTTTATACAGATTATTTAATCCATTTTTTTCAAAAGTGGACCGAAGAAACACACAAACGTGAACCATCTTAACAGAAAAAAGCAAAAAATATGTGCACAGTCCGCGAAAATTCAAAATTCACCTTTCCGTTCGAACAGACCTCGTACACCTACAAGAATCTCTAACCTTCAACTACAAAAACAAACATCTATTTGAGGAAAAGACCAACAACACTTATGGAACAAGATTAACGTAATTGGAATGTCATAGGAACAGGAACATTCTAACAAAAATAAGACCAGAATATAAGAAACTTCAAGATCCCACCTAGCGTAAGAACTGAAGCAGGGCTGAAAAAAATTTTGAAGCGAATTCTTCAAAGTATTGGAATTGGAACCACATACTATTAATATATATTTGGATACTAGATTTTAAATGACATCCATTTCATTTTGACACTCTTTCAATTTCGGAAATATACTATTATAATATAAATTATTATGGTTATTATTTATTGTCACGAGTACGAATAAAAGAATTTGTCTTGGTCATGGGTCTTAATGGTTGGGAATTGTACACCCATAGTAATATCTGACTTTTTTCATCTTCAGTGCAGAAATATTCATAATTTTTCTGTATATTACATAAAGTTATTTCAATTCCTATTTATATTGTATTAATGGAAATTTTGCTTTCATACGCGATGTGAGTCTCTATGGCGTCGTGTTCGACGGGCCTGATTTAAATGAATAGTATGTGACTAAGTATAATAGAAGCAGACTTCTAGCCACAAGAGCTAAAATATACTTACCGAAGGGTGGATCCAGTGTAAGGCGTAATCGATAATATCTTTGACTCTGTCTACAATATGTAGACAATCGTCCTCATCGAAGTAGACAACATCGCCCGTTTTAAACCAACCGTCCGAGTCGAAAGCAGAACTCGAGTCCATTTTGTAGTAACCGTTCATCATATACTTATTTTTCACCCTCAATTCACCTCGTCCTCCTTTGGGAAGAATTTTCTCGTTATCAATATCAACTACCTAATGAAAATAGTCAATTAGGGGAATAAACACAAAACGATGATAAAATTCAATAGAATTATATTTAATCCATATCAAAATTTCGCATTAAATTTCAAAATAAAAATGGTTATGATAATTATTCCTTTCAACATCTCAATATTAGAGCATAAAGAGATTTTATACATGAGTTTAAAATTAACCAATACCGTAATTGTAAAGTAATAAAAATTCGTGATAGAAACTACCACGAATGAAACGTGGCTGAAACAGAATTTTCAGGTTAATATTCATAAGTAAGCTCAGTCAATTATTCGAAAAATTGGTTATAACAATCACCGTTAGATGTAATCCATTGAAGATATTTAAAATTCAATGGATTTCACAAATTCACTCCTGGACATATATGCCAGATAGTTCGTATTCATAGTTTGTAGAAAAGAAAGTTTGAAAAGAATAACCCCAATGTTTTAATTACCTCCAATCAGTGGCGTATATAAGGGGAGGGGCCGAGGCCCACAACCCGAAATCAGACAGTGTAATACAAAATCAAATTATGTGTCCAGTATAATGTGAAATTTTAATGAATAAACAAATGTGAATGAGTGGAAAGGAATCTTTATTTTTTATTTAGAACTTATGTGAGTTGTTGAAATGTGAATTATGGATAATTTAAAGGATATAATAGATTATCGGGTCAACAGCGAGCGGTTAGTTGTTCCTTCAGTGAAATTTAACGTTCTTTACGTCCTGCTCCTGCAGCAAGAAGGAAGAGTCCGTAGAGCTATTGGATCTCCCGAAAATTGTGATAGGACTTTAGCAGTTCTCTAACAGTTTTTCATGTTTCTGTTGCCAGAGTAAAGAGATCTTTTTCCAGCCTGAGAAGACTGAAGACCTGCTTAGGAAACAGCGCATCCGAAAGTAGGCTTAACGGACTATCTTTAATTTCCTTCCACAAAGGTATTATTGTAGGTGACCAGGAAGTTATCGATAAATTCCCAAATACACTTTAGTAATAGAAAATAAAAACTTTGACTGTGTTTGTTATCTCTGTAAATATTATTGACCTCAATGAGTATTAACAATATATAATTTTAAAGCAATTTTATTGGTTTTCACCGGGCTTGCCCCCCCCAAAAATAATATATATACCCGCCACTGCTTCCAATGTTAAATTTTGAGCTAACATAAAAGCACTGCTTATTCTCAAGCACCATGAAACTAATTTCTTATTTCACCAAGCTACTTCGTAAAATTTGTGTAATACTCATTTGCGTGGAACGTATAATAAAAAATAGAAATTGAGATTATTTAGAAGATTATGTATTACCTTCATTTCAAATGTTGGCATTACTCTTCCACATGAATCCGGATGTTTTCCTGTTAAGTTTTTCTCCTCTGGGTCCCCAATATTGAAGCCAGTTAACAGACCAGTATTTTCAGTCTGTCCATAACCTTGAACTATCGTTGCCATTGGAAAGCTTTTTTAATGGTTCTCAAGAGTATATCTGTTAAACCACCGCCATATATCATAAAAATTTTGAGATGTGTGATTGGCTCATCGTTCATTCCATACATACAAATTTCGTTAGCCAGAATTGGAGGGAAAAACATGGTTTCTGGCTATAATAAAAGTATACAAAGAAAGGAGTTGCAAATACACGGATACACCGGAATTAGTGAAGAAAAATTTGATGAGGAAAAAATAATATATATATATATATATATATATATATATATATATATATATATATATATATATATATATATATATCTATATATGAATTATTTATTTATTCAACCATATATTTATATACCTGATACTTTTTTAGGCTTCCCAAACATTTTTGCCACTGAATAATGAACCAACAACTCGCGTACCTCCAGAGAAAAATAGACCAAGAGAAATCATAGATCCTGTTAGCCAATACATTGGCGCATAATATAAAAATCTGTGCTCTTCTTCATCATCATATTTTTGGAGAAATTGCTCAAGCTATAAACACCTTGTCGATAATTGTAATGAAAAAAATTGAATGTTTGTGCTAAAAGAGAATAGTGATTCAAACATATTCCTTTCGAATTTCCAGTGGTTCCACTGCTAAGATATATGACGGCTGTTTCATATAGATCATTTACAAACACTGGTTGAAAAGTCTTCTCTTCTTCTGAAGGTACCAATAGTTCAGAGAATCTTATATGTTTCTCAGTGTCTCCAAAAATTATCAATTCACAACTAATATTGGATTTGTTGAGGCAAGCTTCAATTTTTTCCTCATGCTGTTCCGATACAAATAAAATTTTCGGCCTATATAATTCAGAAGGTAAATTACGTCATCATCGGACATGGAAGGTTCTATAGATGCATAAGTTGTTCCAACAAATGTGGAGGCAATAAAAGGCACCATGGAATTCAATTCATTTCCACTACATAAGCACACTATGTCATCTTTCTTCAGTTGTTTTTTCTTTAAATAAACTGCTGTCCTTGTGCATCTCTGTAATAGATTGTCATACGAGTCGAAGATACCATCTTCAACGAAAATCTGGGAAAATAATAAACATTTTAAATGATTTTATGCATACATTCATAATTTTTTGTGTTAACTAATAGTAGCGGCAGTATTTTCATAGAATAATTCTGAAACCACTGAACTTATATTGTACAAATAGGTTCGCCAGCATTGGCAACAGTGCGGATTCAAGGGGAAGATGTGAAAGTGGTTTGTAGTTTAGAACCCTCTGCTTAGTATTGGAATTTTATATTTAAATAAGGCAAATAAAAGATTTCTCAGTACCTATCTCAAAATTACATTCAATCTTTTCGTGTTTATAGGGAAGATCTGATATAAAAAAACCTTATCACAAAAAGGTTCATTTAAAAGCACAATAGCCAAACGGTATAGTGAACCTATTAGCCTATCGGTTTACTGGTGTTGGTGAGTTCGATTCCCACTGTGTTCTTGAGGCATACGGAATTTGTGTAACTGTATGTTCAAAGTTCGCATAAACACAGAAACCTTTTGAAATTATTCACCAGAATTGTTAACATTGAAATGAAAAACAGATGAAATATGTAAAATACAAAACTCAAAACCAAATGTTCAGTTCTTTCAAGGCTTTTGTTTCTATGTAATAAATAGCTACAGTTTCTGTGGACTTTCTTTATTCACTTGATAAGATAAAGAGTAAGTACATTTTAGGTGAGTGGTAAGATTTTGTTGAAAGATTGTCAAATAAAGGTTGTATTGTTAAATATTAGGTAAAGCTTCATATCAGTTATTTACTTTGGTATTCTCACAAATGAGTTTATGAGATTCATACTAGCTTTTATTTTAATCAAGCAGCTAATTATTTGCCTTATGATCTCCGATAAACCAACCAAACATAAAGACAAATGAAAAATCAGAAAAAGTATAATATAAGTATAAGTAATAATAATACGTATAATAAGTATCGATACGACATCTGCCAATGAAAGCCAGTTTGCATATTTACGAAACATCAGGAGTAAATTAATATTCTAAGTCTTCAATCAGTTTAAGATGAAGAATAAGGTAGAAATATCTCTAGTGTAGTTCGGTATTAAAATAATTATTAGTAGCTTTTACAGCGTTGGTGTATTCGTTATATAATGCAAATTATAGTTCGTCAATTATTCAATTAAATAATATGTAAATGATAAAAAATAATAGAATACATAATTATATTATGTTAATTTTTACATAGCTACAGAGTGAAGCAGTGAAGACGTAGACGAAATATATAACAATTCTATTTCAAAAACGAATTAGATGCAATCCTCAAAATAAATGAAAATGAAAAGAATTGAATATAAACTTAAATTCAAATACTTGAACCTATGATTTGAGTTTATATTCAATTATAATGGATTTACATCAAGTAAACGCCAACACTATTAAATAAAAAAAAAAGAAAATGAAAAAGCTTATAGTGCAACAGTGTTTGGCGCTATTGAAAATTTTATTGGTATAACCACAAGGGAAAGACGCTTCAATAATCATCAGAATCTTTTCAAAATCGTATAAGAGTTTCCAATCGAGAAGAAAATGACTTATTTTTTGGATTTTATTTAAAAACATTTAATTCATTCAAGATCAAATCGTCGATTTTTCAAATGCGATTAAAAATAGCTTTCATCAGAATATTTCAACTATCAAACAAGTGAGATAAATGTGGTTACCTGCAAATTCCATGGTATTCCTTCCTCTTCTAAATTGTTATAAAGTTAAATATATATATAGATGTTAATAAAAAAAAACTGTACATTGATCACAGATAAACTTTCATCGAACTAAACTTTTTCTTAAAACTAATTCTACAGGTATTTACAAATATAATGAGCAGCTAAAAAGGATAAGACTGAACTCTTATCATTTTACATATATATATATATATATATATATATATATATATATATATATATATATATATATATATATATATATATATATATATATAGTTGAATGTTTCACGACTGTAGATATGTATTTTCAGTGTTTAATTGGAATTGCAATGCAGGACAATTTTTAGTTTTTTTCAGGTGTGGCAATTTCAATATTTCTCTAACATTTATCCCTTGAAAATGTTTATTTTCTTCTTCAGGGCTAAAATAGTACAATATGAACAGTTTATATAACAAAGCACTATTGAAAATAATGAACCCAATGCATTTGGGAAGATATAATGCAATGCATACGAAGATATATACATATTTCAATTTCATTTAGTATTTCATAGAAGATAAAATTTATATTTTTAGTAGCATCTAAATAAGTTAAGCGACCTTTAAATTTCAAATAGTTGATGCTAACAAATTCAACTAAGAAACTTTATTCTACTTTACTCTACTCTGAAGAAGAAAATCAACCTAAAAATTGACTAATTATATTAAACTTACTTTCATTCATTTATGACTTTTTCAAATTTTGCGCCAAGAAGACATAAATACATAGAATGTGAAATTATACAAACACAACACAATGCAACACAAGAACAGAGACATAGAAAGATTGTCGAATAATCTTGATAGTTTATTAATAAAATAAAATTGGAACTCACCTGAGCAGTTTTACCCTTATTAAGATTGAGGGAACGGAAAATTTCATAGCCTAGTCCACCTTGGGCAGGCTCATAAATTGGTGAAGAACCTTTAATTATGAATTCGTTTGAAACATCTTTCTTCTGTATTAGTTCTTCCATTATTAATAATCTATAGCAAATATTCAACCGAAAAGTATTCTATTTTGTACATCAACTCAGAAATAAAAGAATAATTAATGTCTAATAATTATAAAGTCTGAGTTGAAACTGAATAACAGATGCCTATTCTCCCACTCTCGTCACTTTATATAATCTTTAAGTAGTGGTAAAATTAACAACTAAATACTTATAGCAGTATTATAGCATATTTCAATCTATGTTCATTCATTCGAATATCGTAACAGGAGAAGTGATAAGTTAGTTTACGTTAGAATTGAAGAGATTTTCACTATTTGATTAGTAAATAATCAAATTAAAAAAATATAGATTTCAGTTATATATTTTTTCAACGTTTCGTTCTTGAGTTTATTAAATTAAACATGAAAAGAAAATGATTTTATAGGGTTGTCGCTAAGTGGACTACATGTTTTCTCAATATTTACTAATGATTAACAGTTTCATCAGGAGAATAATTGCTATGAACAATTATAAAAAAAATGAGAAATATAATATAACTTCATTATAAATATAATGAGAAATATAAACGGAATGGAATTAAATTACTAACAGATGTGACATAATTATTGAAGCAAAACAAATGGAAAACAATCTGGTAATTAATAATTATTTATTGGTGTGAGACTACCCGATGTGATTGATAAAAAAATAAGCAATGAGGTATTAAAAAAATCGAATTAATGGGTTGTCTTTTCAGCATTATTCATAAACACCTAGTAGGCGCCGTTGATTAAATATCAACTGTCAAAAGGAGCTGCCATCTGTAGTTGACTTATTTTAACAGTTGTAGATCACTTCGTTTGAAATTGTTAATTCTTCAAGTTAACGAGTCAGTCGTAAAGTGGAATTAAATCCAGAAATTTTAGTGCTCTCTATTAGTTTCTAAAATATTTTAGACCAGCTGAAACAATTTCTGATTTCGGCAATGAAGTATTAATCGGTCAAGAATTTTTTGTTGGTATGGAGAATTTGATCAATGTATTAGTCATAGCCATGATTCGAGAACAAATTCGCCAACAAAAGCAGCACCACTAAACAATGTCGATGCTGTTCTCAAATTGATGAATAATAAAATCAAAGAATGTCACATGAATAATTGTAAAAAAATTAGTTTCCTCTTGTATACTGTTAGGAGTTGAAGTTGCATCTTGAGTAGAGCAGCGGGGCGTAAACCTGGAAGACCTGGGTTTGAATCTCAGTCGAGTTCCAGAAAACTTTCGGATGTAACTATGATTCTCAATTCTCACTATGATAAAATAAAACATTTATATGTATATATATATATATATATATATATATATATATATATATATATATTCAATATTTTTAGCAATGTTGACGTATCACTGTATATCACAACTTTGTCAAAACTAATGAATAATTGAATTTTATGAATTACCATAGATATCAAAACGTCAAACTTATTTTTTCGAAAAAAATCAAATTGGCATTTTTGTTTCTTTAGTATTCAAAGGAATATTTCTGGCTAAGCGTTCGCTTCGGAAGTTTTAGTCTTCTTGACCATGAGGAAACCTCTGAAAAACTCATGGTAAGCCAGACGATTCAAATGGGTGTGATTTATATATACATATATACATTCATAAACATAATTTCAAATAGTTGATTGGTATATATTTATCCAGAATACGTAGATTGAATATTTTTATGGGTTTATGGTGTGAAATTGATGGTAGATCAGGAAAGAATGAGTTTTGAGATATGATGTTTGGTGATTGCTGTGTATTTATTTTATGAGTGTTATTTGTAAGGTTTATCAAATCGTTGTAAATAGAATTAAGATGTTTAAAAACTTTTTAAAAATGTAATAAATCAAAATCCAATTTTGCATTTACATAGACAAGAACTCTTATCATTTAGATGATAATCTATAAAATTTACAACTCAGTGAAAATCATAAATTATTTTCTTTAGATGTAATATCACTGTATTCTACTATACCATTGTTCCGAACATAATAGATTAAAAATGGAACATTTTAAAAATTTTCACTTGCATTTCAAAAAATGAATTTATAGAAGGAGTAAAATTCACTTTGGACACAAATTTTTTTCAATATAAAAATTAAATTTATCAACAAATTGATGGTGTCGCCATGGGCAGTCCTTTATCAAGTGTTGTTGCTCAATTATGGAATTTTTAGAGGAAAATGTATTGAAAGATTTGGAAGAAAATATTTCATTATATAAAAGATATGTTGATGATTGTTCAATCGTAGCAGATAAAAATCATATTAATACTATACTAGAACGTTTCAATAATGTTTATGATAAATTCAATTCACACTTGAAGAAGAAAAAGATGAAAAATTGAATTTTCTTGATATAACAATTATAAGGAAAGATGACAAAATTTTAACAAGATGGCATAGAAAATTCTCAACGAACAATAAATTATATGAGTAATCATCACTATTCCCAGAAAAAAGGAATAATAATAAATTTTGTAGATAGATCACTTAAATTAACATTATCAATTCTACGGTATGAAACACTTGAAGCAGTTCGTACACTTCTCATGAAAAATAATTACCCATACACCAAACATTATATCTCAAAATTCATTCTTTCCTGATCCACCATCAATTTCACACACATAAACCCATAAAAATATCTCAATATATATATTCTGGATAAGTATATAAAACTCAACTATGTGAATTCAGTCTTGTTTTTACTAAAATTTTTTTTATGTCGAAAATGTTGTTGGAAATGGTCAAAAAAAAAGATTTGAGCACATAATTTTAAGGAATGAATCATAATAAATTAAAAAAATTAATTTTTGCTGTTTTGTTATTTTTATATTCCTTCATCGTCCATACCTCTTTCACCACACCCTTACCCACTAACAATAAGTTAATAAAAGGCTTATTTTATTTGATATGTATGAATATATGAGAATACAAAAATGCCAATTTGATTTTTTTAAAATAATAATAATACAGTAATTCATAAAATTCAATTATTTATTAGTTTTGACAAAGTCGCTATTCGTCGCTGTTCTCAGCAATTGGGCATGTGTTACTCAACCACATGGAAAATTTTACGTGCTGATTTGGGTTTGAAATCCAATAAAATTCAACTTCTGCAAGAATTGAAACCGAATGACCTACCACAACGTCTAATTTTTGGTGAATGGGCCTTAGAACAGCTCAATAAAAATCCGCTCTTTTATCGAAAAATTGTGTTCAGCGATGAGGCTAATTTCTGGCTTAACGAATACGTAAATAAACAAAACTGTTGCATCTGGAGTAATGAACAGCCAAATGCCATACAGGAATTACCGATGCATCCCGAAAAAACCGTAATTTGGTGTGGTTTATGGGCTGGTGGCATCATCGGTCCATTTTTCTTCGAAGACAAACGTGGAAGAAACGTTACCGTCAACGGTGAACGATATCGAGCCATGATACCCAACTTTTTTTTTCCCAAGTTGGCCGAGTTGAACTTGGTATGCATGTGCCACATCGTATCAAGACGGTGCCACATGCCACACAGCTCGTGAAACGATGGACATGTTGAAGGATGAATTTGATGAGCAGCTTTTCTCTCGAAATGGCCCTGTGAATTGGCCGCCAAGATCATGCGATTTGCCGCCTCTGGATTATTTCTTGTGGTGTTATGTAAAGTCGTTAGTGTACGTGGACAAGCCGAACACGATTGAAGCCTTACAGAATAACATAACACGCGTAATTCGTGGGATGTAGGCCGAAATGCTCGAAAAAGTGACGCAAAATTGGACCTTCAGAATGGACCATTTGATACGGAGCTGTGGACAACATTTACATGAAGTTTTCTTCAAAATGTAAATGGCAAAGGCCAAGTTATCAATTTCAATAAAAATTTTGAATAAATGATGCAAATTGAGGGTTTTATTCGATTTAAAAAAACTATGCTTAAAAAATCACCATATATATATATATATATATATATATATATATATATATATATATATATATATATATATATATATATATATATATATATATATATATATATATATATATATATATATATATATATATATATATATATATATATATATATATATATATATATATATATATATATATATATATATATATATATATATATATATATATATATATACTAGCAGACCCGGCGAACTCCGTTTCGCCACCAGATGGCTTCGTTTTATGTAACATTTCGTTTGGTGATTAAAAGTTTTATATTTGAAAAGGAAAAATTTTATTTCGTTTCTCAACAGTAATGAATTCATTTCGATTACAAAAATGAAGTGTTATTTAGTTGAACGTCTCTAAGTAAATGAAAGTGAATCAAAAGTAAATACTGAATTATATCCGTGTCCGCAAATTATCCGTTTCATTGAAGTAACCACATTTTTTGTTTTTTGGTCTGACGTTAACACAAACAAAGCGGATGGTTTCCCAACTCGTGAACACGCAACGTATAACTGCCCATGTGAAAAACAATGATTTTCTAAATTTATCCCGCAAACACTAAGCGATTGGCCTTGCGACTTGTTCATTGTCATTGCGAACGCAAGGCGACCTGGAAATTGCAATCGTTTGAAGTCAAACGGAAGATCAGTCGGAATCATTGGTATTCGAGGAATACATACATTTTCACTTGCGTACTTTCCGTTAATAATGGTTGCCTCAATCAAATTCGGCATGTCTTTTAACCGAAAGTCGAGTACCGTTGCAAAGTCGCGGTGGATTCAAATTACGCAATATCATAATAACTGTACCATCTTTGAGTTGCAAGTTATGTGCTGGAAATCCTGGTAACTCCAGAGAGTTCAAAAACTCCGTTGGATAATTTACTACATCATCGGGATTTGTTATGGAATCAACGGATTTGTATGTCACCAAATCGCCTGCAATTTTTGATTGAATGGTGAAATTCAGTGCGTGTATATCATTATTCTTTGCTGCAAGAATTGTTCGTTGACTTAACTAAGCATAATTCTGATAATTCTCACTAATGTTTGGAAAACATCTTCAATAAAAGCTAATTGAGAGTCTACAAATCGGCAAAAGTTGTTGGTAAGAGTAATTTATCCAGATGTCGCATCAACTGGGACTTTTCAATTTCCAACAGCTAATAATTGTTTGGAAAATTGTGCAGCACTTTGATCATTTTGAAGTTGAATTCTCATATTAGTGGTTAGCGATAATGTTTTTACGTTATTCCATAATAACGGTAACATATAAAGGTGATGCCATCAGGCAAGCATTCAATTCATCTGCAGGCGTTCCACGGGGAATTACTGGCAACGTCTGCCTGAAATCGCCTGCCAACAATATCATCAAGCCGCCAAAGAAATAAACAGCTATAAAAAATAAGGGTTGATCGTAGAAGGGTGAAAATTTAGTATTGTATGTATTTTTGTATGTTGTATCATAAAAAAATAAAAACTGAAAATTTTGTCTAAAAAATAAAAAACAAAATTCAGGGGTGGACTACCCCTAACATTTAGGGGGATGAAAAATAGATGTTGGCCGATTCTCAGACCTACTCAATACGCTCACAAAATTTTATGAGAATCGCTCAAGCCGTTTCGGAGGAGTATGGAAACGAAAACTGTGACACGAGAATTTTATATATAAGATATATATATATATATATATATATATATATATATATATATATATATATATATATATATATATATATATATATATATATATATATATATATATATATATATATATATATATATATATATATATATATATATATATATATATATATATATATATATATATATTCTACGAGTAATGTGAATAAGTAGAACTCTCATATCTTCGCAAAGCTTCGGTTTTTGACAGTATGACAGTAAAAGCAATATGAATATATTAAATCAATAAATTAGAATATAAAAAAGCATAAAAATTTTTCAATATAGTTTTTAAAATGTGACTAGTTTTCATAGCAATCCATAAATTTATTATGATCATCAGAACTTTTACATAAAGTTCTTTCACATTAAGTTCACTTTTACATATAACTAATTGTAAAATTTCAAGACTAAACGTCTCTGTTGTATAGCAATAAAGAACCAAAATGCTTTTTATTTGTTTCCTTTTAATGGTCTGAGATTAGCAAACATATTTATGGAAAAAACATAAATTATTCAGTTAGTCAATCAGAGCAATACTATTCGTGATTACTCAATTGATATTTCAAAAAAATATTTGTCAGAAGTTATATCTTGATAGGGAATATACAGAAAATGTCACAGTTCAAACTGCATTTGATGTTTTATTTTTCATTAAAATATACATATCCTGTTAAATATAAATGTTGATACTCAATGTGAAGGTGACTTGAATCAAACTTTTTTATCGATAATTGCCTGTTTCATAACGAGTCTTCTCAGTTTTCCTGTTGGCGTTTTCAGCATTTTATCAAGGAATGTAAGTCCAGCTCGAATTTTGTACCAGTCGTTAGGAACTCTTTCATTAACGAAGGCAATAAGCTCATCCTCAGTCACTTTATTTTTGTATTCATCTTTGAGAACTACAACAGCGTATGTGCGTTCATTGTCAGTGGGGTGTGGATATCCAAACACAAAGTTTTCGAATACTGCAGGGTGCTGATATAATATCTGTTCGATAGTCTGTAAGATCATAATATATATATGAATTGATATATTTGGAACGTATTTAGCATGATTTTCGATTATATCTAAGATCAATAGAAATATTTCTGTAAGAAAAAATTACACAAATTGAATATATTACTGATTTTATTTTATTCAAATCAGGCATGTTGCACTCATGTGATATTGCGGCTCATATGGATCATGTTTACATAAGCTTGGGGTCGCCTGGCATGTCCAAAAACAGAATTGGGACATTGATTAATGTTTTTTGAATGTATTATATAATTTTATATTTTAGATTAACTTATAATAATATTTAGAGACTTAGAGCTTCAGTGGTTCAGCTCATTCCTAGCAAAAAAAGTAAAACGAGCACAAGTAAGAGACCATCTGCATATAGAGTGTGGTGTACCGCAAGGTAGTATTCTGGTCCACTTCCAAATAAATATTTGAACAACTTTTAATAAATGAATTGAATACGGTGTCAGAATACTTGATCAAGATTTTCATTCTGAACTATGCAGATGATACCAATCTTCATTTTATTACAGATACAATCCAAGTATCAAATCTTGTAAACGTGATACTCCATAAATAAAGTGAATGGTTTGAAAACAACAGTCTAGAATGAATAGAAGACCAAAGCAGTACTGTTCAAAAGACGACATGCAGGCTTTTATACACCAACTCACATTATATATTTCAAATGGAGAGATTAATTAGGAAAAATCAGCAGTTTCTTGTTATGAAGATTGATGAAATTTTGAACTGGGAAAACATCTGTAGGATTTAAACAAGAAACAAAATTCAAGTTGTTACTTTTTGGATGTTTTGCAAAAATAAATCATGTCATAAAGAACAATATGTAGTAGTTTCGAAGCAAAACTACGATACGGCATCATATTCTTTTGGTAAGTTGTTATATTACAAGTTATTATACTTAACAAGTTGTTATACTTCATTGAGTCTGTGAAAAAAGCATCAAAAACAATAACTGGCATTAAGTTTGATAAATCACGTTGGACAAAATTTAGAGAAAAAAGCTTCTTAACAAAAAAGGCTTCTTAACACTTCAAGCTATACGAGGTTTGTTCAAAAGATAAGGTGAATTTTGAATTTTTTCGAAAAATATTTCTTTATTCATCAATATCCATTTTGTTTACTTCAAAATATCCTCCTTAGATATAAATCACTTATATATTAGCCAGCGTTTGTTCTAATCCTCGAAGCTCTTCTGACATGCGCTTTTCGGTATGGCCATCAGCTCCTTCTTCAATTCCGACTTTATCTCATCAATTGTGGCAAAACGCTTTTCTTTCATTGATCTCTTCAGTTTTGGGAATAGAAAACGCCACAATACAGTGATTGAGATATGATAACGATGTTGCTTTTGGCCAAATAATCACGAACAAGCATTGATTTATGAGCAGGTGCATTATTGCGGTTTAATAATTGATGAGGCCGATACTTGATGTAAATCGACAAACATAATAAAACAATTGTTAAACTGATTTACACATATATTAAAAATAATACTGCATGACGTACGTTTCGATGAGATTCACCTTTTTCAAATGCTACGTGCAGACTAATGACAATTTCTCGAATACATACAATATATAAACTTAAATACAGAGAAAACAGGTAGATAACAGGTGGAAGGGATGAATTCATACTGAACTACTATATAGTAAATTAAGTAATTTTGAAAAGATTGAGAAGGGGGCTTGAGGTATGATCGATTTGGCTGTTCAAAAGGTTGCCAGAATATTTGTATTTATTAATTTGAAGTGATTCTAACAAATTAAGCTTCATTCCTTGTTTGCGGTATTCAAAATTTCAAAATGGAATTGAATATATGATTTTCGTTAATCAAATGATTTGCATAATGAGAATCTGTCTTCTGATTATCAAAGCTACGTTTATGTTCCGAAATTCTTATTTGAAAACTTCTAAACGTTCTACCAATATAAAACTTATCACAACTACCACAGTTAATTTTATATACACCGGATTTTTTATTTTTGTTGACTTTAGATTTGTTATTTTTGATATGTTTTCCTAAGTTATTTTCAGTACGGTAAGCAATGTGGATGTTATAAAACTCAAATCTCTTCTTTTTAAGTATAACATCCACATTGCTTACCGTACTGAAAATAACTTAGGAAAACATATCAAAAATAACAAATCTAAAGTCAACAAAAATAAAAAATCCGGTGTATATAAAATTAACTGTGGTAGTTGTGATAAGTTTTATATTGGTAGAACGTTTAGAAGTTTTCAAATAAGAATTTCGGAACATAAACGTAGCTTTGATAATCAGAAGACAGATTCTCATTATGCGAATCATTTGATTAACGAAAATCATATATTCAATTCCGATTTTGAAATTTTGAATACCGCAAACAAGGAATGAAGCTTAATTTGTTAGAATCACTTCAAATTAATAAATACAAATATTCTGGCAACCTTTTGAACAGCCAAATCGATCATACCTCAAGCCCCTTCTCAATCTTTTCAAAATTACTTAATTTACTATATAGTAGTTCAGTATGAATTCATCCCTTCCACCTGTTATCTACCTGTTTTCTCTGTATTTAAGTTTATATATTGTATGTATTCGAGAAATTGTCATTAGTCTGCACGTAGCATTTGAAAAAGGTGAATCTCATCGAAACGTACGTCATGCAGTATTGTTTTTAATATATGTGTAAATCAGTTTAACAATTGTTTTATTATTTCGGTCTTGGCTCTTCTGGCCGCTTGGATTATGATGATTGGGCCTTGGTGTCGACAACATAACCATATACCCACGTTTCGTCACCAGTTATGACCTTTTTGACCAAATTTGGATCGTCGTTGGCGTTATTCAGCTACTCCTGAGCGATACTAATGCCACGTTGATTCAGCTCAAAATTTTAATTCCGAGGACAAACTTCGCTTCCAAACTTTTCATGCGTAAAAAACAAAGTACTATTCCAAGATGGCTGATAATTTCAACATATGAGAAACGTATTTGTACCAACATAACGAAAAAAAATTTCGATTTTCGAATGTACACAGCCTGGAAATATTCAAAATTCATCTTTTGATTTGAACAGACCTCGTAGGTACAAAAACAATTATCTACTCCTCAACTTAAAAAACAAACATTTATTTGAGGAAATGACCAACACTCAAAACTGAGGACCTATTGAAATAAAATTTAGTCCAGAATAATTCTTGGAATTTCTTTAACCCATCTAACCTAGGTGGGCGTGTTTGATAAGCCTGATTTAAAAGAATATTATGTGACTAAGTATAATAGAAGCCGACTTCTAGCCATAAGAGCTAAATTATACTCACCGAAGGATGGATCCAGTGTAAGGCGTAATCGATAATATCTTTGACTCTGTCTATAATATGGAGACAATCATCCTCATCGAAGTAGACAACATCGCCCGTTTTAAACCAACCGTCCGAGTCGAAAGCAGAACTCGAGTCCATTTTGTAGTAACCGTTCATCATATACTTATCTTTCACCCTTAGTTCTCCTCGTCCTCCTTTGGGAAGAATTTTCTCGGTATCAATATCAACTACCTAATGAAAATAGTCAATCAGTTGAGTAATCACAAAAGGATGAGAGAATTCATAGAATTATATTTAATCCAAATCAAATTTATCGCACTGAATTTAAACATGGAAATGGTTATAGTAATTATTTCTTTCAACATCTCCTTAATGTTAGAAAATTGCGATAAAAAGATTTTCTACGTTATATGACTTTATAATTTACCAATACCGTAATTGTTAACTAAAAAGAATTTGTGAAAGAAAATACCACTGATAAAACAAGGCTGAATTTTCAGGTAAACATTCATTAGTATGCCAAGTCAACTATTCGAAAATATGGTTAGTAAAAATTACTGATAGATGTTATCCATTGCAGTAATTTCAAATTCATAAATTCACTCCTGGACAGATATTTCAGATAACCCTTTCCTTGGAAAGCACCCGTTTAACTATTTCCAATAGTTTGTAGAAAAGAAATTTTGAAAAGAATAACCCAAATGTTCAAATTACCTCCAATGTTAAATTTTGAGCTCCCATAAAGCACTTCTCATGCAGCATAAAGCTGGATTCTCATTTCACCCAGCTACTTATTTGCGTAGAACGTATAAAAGAAAAATAGGAAAAAAGATAATTTAGAAAATTACCTTCATTTCAAATGTTGGCATTATTCTTCCACATGACTCTGGATGTTTTTCTATTAAGTTTATATCCTCTGGGTCCCCAACATTGAAGCTAGTTAAAAGACCACTATTTTCAGTTTGTCCATAACCTTGAACTATCTTTGCTGTTCGAAAGCATTTTTTAATGGTTTTCCAGAGTATATCTGTTACACTTCCGCCATATATAATGAAAATTTTGAGATGTGAGTTTGCCTCTTCGTTCATTCCATACATACAAATTTCATTAGCCAGAATTGGAGGGAAAAACATAGTATCTGGCTAAAATAAAACTATACAAAGAAAGGAGTTGCAAGTGCATGGATACAACGGAATTAGCGAAGAAAATTCTGAAGAGGAAATAATATATATATATATATATATATATATATATATATATATATATTAAATATATCAATTTATATATATATATATATATATATATATATATATATATATATATATATATATATAAAATTGATTTATAGAACTTTTCGAAGGGATTTAATAAACAATTGATTTATGCTAGAAAGAAAATCAAACAACAATCGTAACAATCTCAATGATGATAAATTTTGAATATTTCAATGTGAATATATTCGTGAATTGAACTGACGGTATGAAAGAACGCTTTCAGGTTGTCTGTCCCTGAAATGAAATAAATTGCAACTAAACTCTGACTTGATTTTACTTTCAAGATACACACTATGGACCATGTCTTCATATCTAGAGTTGTTTTTCAAGCATCTGTTTTTACCCTCTTTCTGAGAAGGCAAAACCCCTCCGGTAATTCCTATGACTTGGCCACTTAATATGATAAGATATGCCTATATATATATATAATATATATATATATATATATATATATATATATATATATATATATATATATATTATTTATTCATATAATCATTTATATACCTGATACTTTTTTATGGCTTCCCAAACATTTTTGCCACTGAAAAATGAACCAACAACTCGGGTACCTCCAGAGAAAAATAGACCAAGAGAAATCATAGCTCCTGTAAGCCAATACATTGGAGCATAAAATAAAAATTTGTGTTCTTCTCTATCATCATATTTTTGGGAAAAATTGCTCAAGATATAGACACCTTGTCGATAATTGTAATGAAATAAATTGAATGTTTGTGCTAAAAGAGAATAGTGATTCAAACATATTCCTTTCGAATTTCCAGTGGTTCCACTGCTAAGATATATGACGGCTGTTTCATATAGATCATTTACAAACACTGGTTGAAAATTCTTCTCTCCTTCTGAAGGTACCAATAGGTCAGAGAATCTTATATGTTTCTCGGTGTCTCCAAAAATTATCAATTCACAACTAATATTGGATTTGTTGAGGCAAGTTCCAATTTTTTCCTCATACTGTTCGGATACAAACAAAATTCTCGGACTTATATATTTCAAAAGGTAAATTATGTCATCATCAGACATGGAAGGTTCTATAGATGCATAAGTTGTTCCAACAAATGTAGAGGCAATAAAAGGCACCATGGAATTCAATTCATTTCCACTACATAAGCACACTATGTCATCTTTCTTCAGTTGTTTTTTCTTTAAATAAACTGCTGTCCTTGTACATCTCTGTAACAGATTGTCATACGAGTCGAAGATACCATCTTCTACGAAAATCTGGGAAAATAAGAAACATTTCAAATTATTTTATGCATACATAAATATTTTTTTTTAACTAATAATAGTAGCGGCAAAATCTTCATAGAATAATTCTAAAATCCACTCAACTTATATTGTGCAAATATGTTCGCCACCATTGTTAATAGTGGTGGATTCAAGGGGGACATATGGGGGTGGTATGTCGTTCAGAACCTTGTGCTTGGTATTGGAATTCTGCATTTGAATAAGGCAAATTAGAAAGATATCTCAGCACCTATCTCAAAATAAAATTCGTTCTTCTCGTGGTTATAGGGAAAAATCTTTGGTTATAGGAAAAAATCTGAAAAAACCTTATCAGCAAAAGGTTCAGTTAAAATGCTGACCAGCCAAACGGTATAGTGAACCTATAAGTTTATCGGCTTACTGGTGTTGGTGAGTTCGATTCCCACTGTGTTCTTGGAGCATACGGAAGTTGCGTTACTGCATGTTCAAAGTTTTCATAAACTCAGAAACCTTCTTTAATGATAAATAGTATTCACCAGAATTGTTTGGATTGAAATGAAAAACAAATGTGGCATGTAAAACACGAAACTTGAAACTAAATCTTCAGTTTTTTCAAGGCTTTTGTTTCCATGTTAGAAATAGCTACTGTTCCTGTGCATTTTATTTATTCACTTGATAAGATTGAGAATAGGTATATTTTAGGTGTGTTGATAATTTTATTGAAAAATTTTCAAATAAAGGTTGCATTGTTAAATATTAGGCAACACTAACTTCATATCAGTTGAACTTGTTACAAAGTAAGGTATTTACTTTAGTATTCTCAAATATGAGTGTATGAGATACTAGCTTTTATTTTAATCAAGCAGTTAATAATTTGCCTCATAATCTCCGATAAACAAACCAAACATAGAGACAAATAAAAAATCAGAAACAATATGAAATCTATGATTGCAATTATCGATCCGGCATCACCCAATGAAAGCTAGCTTGAATATTTATGAAACATTGGGAATTAATGAACCATCTTCAATCAGTTTAAGATGAAAAATAATATAGAAATATCTCTATATAGAATAAATAATAATAATAAATAAATAATATAGAAATATCTACTAATGCAGTTAGCTGTTAAAATATTCAGGAGCTTTTACAATGTTGGTGTATTCGCTAGTGTCAAATAATCCAATTAAATAATATATAAATGCTGAAATATAATATAATGATTATATTTTAATATAATTATAATAAACATTAAATTATTAAATCATCACAATTCGAACTGAAAGAGGCTATTTGTTTCATTAAAAGCAGGACAATAGGTCAGAAACATTAGAGAATTCAATTAGATAAAATAGAAACTTCTTTGTGAAATAATACTATAGAAGGTGTGACAGTAATTATTTTTAAAAACTCACTTCTTTATTGCGATTTTTTAATTATACTGTTTTTTGAACGTATATTTGAAATATTCCTAATATTCTAAAAATCTCAACAATTTGCTGCTTTGAATGAAATTATAGTTATCCAGCGTGATTGAAGTCCTCAGATTGAATGTAAAATAGCAGAGGTCCACTGAAATGTTCGCAGGCTACTTTGAGAACCACTCATTTTGAGTCTCTGAGAAATTTATTTATTGAAGAGAAACATTAATACAAACTGATAAAATCTAATACAGTATTCACAATTTAACAATATATACCCTACAAAACCATATCGATATGAACATTTAGCAGATTATATCAACTGAATGTAAAACACAACATGATCACAAAATTCAATAGATCAATCAACCAATTAACCAAAATTTTCAAAAATGCTGAAAAAGCTTCACAATTACCGATGCTTATAGAATAATTATTATTTTGTAAGCATCTGAAAAAGTCGCTTGTAACGACGAAACGCGTCATGCTATGCAATTAACCAAAATTTTCGAAAATGCTGAAAAAGCTTCACAATTACCCATATCTACAGAACAATTATTAATCTGTAAGCATCTGAAGAAGTCGTTTGTAACGACGAAACGCGTCATGCTATGCAATTAACCAAAATTTTCAAAAAGCTGAAAAAACTTCACAATTACCGATGCTTACAGAATAATTACTATTCTGTAGGCATCTGAAGAAGTCGTTTGTAACGACGAAACGCGTCATGCTATGCAATTGACCAAAACTCTCAAAAATGCTGAAAAAGCTTCACAATTACCGATGCTTACAGAATAATTATTATTCTGTAAGCATCTGAACAAGTCGTTTATAACGACGAAACGCGTCATGCTATGCAATTAACAAAAATTTTCAAAAATGCTGAAAAAGCTTCACAATTACCAATGCTTACAGAATAATTATTATTCTGTAAGCATCTGAACAAGTCGTTTATAACGACGAAACGCGTCATGCTATGCAATTAACAAAAATTTTCAAAAATGCTGAAAAAGCTTCACAATTACCCATGCTTACAGAATAATTATTATTCTCTAAGCATCTGAAGAAGTCGTTGGTAATGACGAAACGCGTCATGCTATGCAATTAACCAAAATTTTCAAAAATGCTGAAAAAGCTTCACAATTCCCGATGCTTACAGAATAATTATTATTCTGTAAGCATCTGAAGAAGTCGTTTGTAACGACGAAACGCGTCATATTATGTAGTCAATAAAGTTCAAATAATTGAATTTAAGTTTATATTCAAGATCTTCAATAGAAATTTTAAATGAAATTATCTACTTTCACTGTCTATATAGTGACATAAATCAGGTAAATTTATATTCGACTCCTGAATTTTAGAGCTGGGCGGTGATATCACCAATATTTTACAGGAGAGTACGTTATAATATATTACAATATTAAAAAATATTCAGTGTTAGAACGTTATAACTAGAAATTAGATATTAATATTATAAAAAGGGAATTACAACAGAAAGTTAAAATTATAAAAATTGAATCTGATGCTTAACTATAGATCACAATAATTATAGTGGTTAGAAGAATAAAAAAACCACTAGCAAGCATTTTTCAAAATTCTTTTAAAACACTGCATAGATTTATGATGCCAGACTTACAAAATTATAAACTTTTGCTGCGCTATACGAGAAATTTATAAAAATATTAGATGAAATTTAAATAAGGTCTCTGTAAGAACGCAGATTATTCATCTAGCTTGTAAACAAATGATATAGCGTCTTTGTGTGATTCCAAGAATAAAATATTTCAATCAAATGATACTTTAGACGACGAAGCAAATTCTTACAAAAATATCTCAGATAACGAATTACATTCTTTGTTGCCCAACATAGACGTAGACGAAATATGTATAACAATTCAATGATTAATTAGATGAAACCCTCAAAATTATTGAAAATGAAAGGGCTAATAGTGCAACAGTGCATTATATCCTATAGGGAAGGGCGCTTAAATCATTATCAGAATCTTTTCAAAAATTGTATAAGACTGTCAGTTTCAATGAAAGAAGTAAAGGATTTTATTAATTAATTAATTGAACATATTTAGTACATACATTCAAAATCGAATTGTCTATTTTTCAAACACGATGACTTAACAATACCTTTCATCAGAATATTACAGAATAATTTCAAGCAAAACCAATTTGAAAATAAGAAATGTATTTCAGGAAGGTATTCGATATCCTCTAGAAATACATGAACACATCGAACAATGAATGTTTCACACGTTCGTACCAAATAATGTAACTAATTTGCTATCTTCTGAGTCATTAAAGGGTCTTGCAGAATTGAAGTCGATGCCCTTCTTTTGTGAAAGAGATCTTACATGATCGAGGGAGTTTATCTAATTTCTTCGAAAGAGGGAGCTCACGTGATTAGTTCACGAATGATTGTTCGCCTCATTTTGAAGACAGATCCTGGGTGTGTTTGGAAAACCATCGAATCTTGATTGTTTGAATGCATGCCACTGAAGATTTCCATAATAGAATGAAACTATTGTCTTGATATTTCCATTCAAAAAGTTCCATGTTTTTCGGAAAGCACTCAATATTCACTCTCGAAAATGATAGGCTCTGTTTTCGTTGAGAACATTTGTGTAGGCAGCTCACAGAGAGATTCATTTATATGAAACCTTATTTGTAATCTCCCATATAATTACTTACTATTTTTTTATGTATGAAATTGGACAGCTTTTATATTGTTATACGTTGTTCTTTCTATATATTCCATTTTATATTTTTATATGGAATGAAATTTATATGTTATACCCTTTTCATATTCATGACACTATCGTTGAAAATATTAATTTTGAACAATATTCAACAGATTTTTCAGTTTTTCCGTTTGTGCTATGTGAATAATTGTCAAATATTTTATGTTTGAAATATTTGACAGTTTTTTGAACTTTGGTAAGTTAAAAAAAAATTTAAAAAGCGTACGAGGCATATACTTGGGCGTTTAATTATCCAATTTTACTACCTATTTGCATTCATTGTAATTGTGAAATTATTATTCGCTATTTCAATTATCATAGGTTGATTATTTCACAAGTATACACAAGTCAAAAATTACAGCACTTTTGAAGGTTATTTCTTACTTAGTTGAGGATATAAAGGAAAAATGTGTAGTATGTAGCTTCAAATAAGAGTTCAGTTTCGGATATTTCAACTTTTTACAGACTCCTGTCCATTGATAACAATTTATTGGGGGTCTCTATTTTCTTTGTTATCTACAATAGTAACTTCGCCTACTGCTATCTTTTCGATTTTTGTTTATTCCTTTCATTTCACAAATCTTAGAAACTGCTTCATATTTGTATAATATTCATTGGCATTATTTCCTTATAATAATCACTTTCATAAATTTGTGAGGATTTTAACATTTTTCTAGATTCACCTTTTTCCTTTATTTTTTCTCGTACTTTGTGTACTTATTATATTAACTGACATTAAGAAAAACACTAGTTTTCATCGTTTTTTGCTAGATTCTACTTTTTGTGGAAGAAGATATATATATATATATATTTCAATTTTATTTTGTATTTTATAGACGAATCTGGGAGTGTTTAATATTTAGTCGTATCTTGATATGTTAAGCGACTTTTAAATTTCACATAGTTGATGCTAACAAATTCGACTATGAAAATAAATACTTTAATCTGAAGAAAAGATCAACCTAGAAATTGACTAACTATATAAAACTTAATTTCATTTATTTATGCTTCTTTGAAATTTGGCGCAAAGAAGACATAAATGCATAGAATGTGGAATTATACAAGCACAACACAATGCAACACAAGAACAAATACATAGAAAGATTGTCGAATAATCTTGATAGTTTATTAGTAAAATAAAATTGGAACTCACCTGAGCAGTTTTACCCTTATTAAGATTGAGGGAACGGAAAATTTCATAGCCTAGTCCCCCTTGGGCAGGCTCATAAATTGGTGAAGAACCTTTAATTATGAATTCGTTTGAGATATCTTTCTTCTGTATTATTTCTTCCATTTTTAATAATCTATAGTAAATGTTCAACCGGAAAGTTTTCTATTTTATAAAAATATCAATTCAGAAATAAAAGAACAATTATGATGATGAAGTGTGAGTTGCAAGTGAATAACAGATGCCTTCCTCCCACTTCCGTCAGTCTATATAATCTTTAAGTAGTGGTAAAATAATAACTGCACTTACTGCAGGACTTATATTTCAATCTATTTATTCATTTGAATATCTTACCAAGAGAAATGATAAGCTAGTTCACGTTTGAATTTAATAGATTTTCACTATTTGCTTAGTAAATAATCAATTGAAAATATATAGATTTCAGTTATCTATTTCATTTTCAACGTTTCGTTCTTAAGTTTATTGAATTGAACATGAATAGAAAATAGTTTTATCGGTTTGTCTCTAAGTGGACGAAATGTATTCTCAATGTTTACTAATGATTAACAGTTTCATCAGGAGAATAATTGCTATGAACAACTATAAGAAAATGAGAAACATACTATAATCTTAACGATAAAAGAATTATTCTAAGAATTATATTTAATGCAGGCAAACTTAAGATTGTTTGGGATTTCCAGAAGCTATAAAAGTCTCACAATAGCCGGACGGTATTTCATTGTCGTCTGCAACGTTGTGTTGACTCTTCCCAATATGTTTTGGGTGTATAAAACGTGTACGAAACAGTGTTTCGTGTTTTATATATTAATTTTTTATATATCTCTTCAAGTACTTTCATCTTTAACTTGAACTACGCCGTTCTGACGATAGGCAATAACCTTGAAACATATGTAAACGGCTGTTATATAGAAAAATGTGTAGGTTTTCAACGTAAGTTTCTTTTACTTAATACTATAATCTCATTATAAATGTGATGAGAAATATGAACTGAATGGAATTAAATTAGTCACAGATATGGCATAATTTTTAAAGAACAAACAGAAAACAATCTAGTAATTAGTAATTATTGGTGTGAGACTACCCGATGTGGTTGCTAAAGAAATAAGCAATTGGGTATAAAAAAAATCGAATTAATGTGTTGTGCTTTATTTAACTCATAAAAACGTAGTGCCTAGGCACCGTTGATTAAATATAAACTGTTGAAATGAGCTGCCATCTGGTGTTGACTAAACGTAACAGTTTCGGATCACTTCCTTTGAAATTTGAAAGTGAACATAATTTTTCAAAGTTATCAAGTCAGTCGTAAAGTGGAATTAAACTCAGAAATTTTAGTCCTATCCATTAGTTTCAACATTTTTTTATTCTAGCTGATGATGAAGCATTAAGGGGTCAAGAATTTTTTGTTGGTGCTCTTTAATATTTAATGTTTAATGCTCTTTATCATTTCATGAAATTCAGGCCTCAATGAAAATTCTGAATACCTAAAATCTAAGAAATTCATATGAATAATTATAAAAAAATAATTTCTTCTCGGATAATGCACCTTTGGACAAAAGAAAGTGTTGGAAGAAAACCAACGGAAATGTTTTCGTTGGTTTTAATTCTTAAACTTTCACCAAAACAAATAGCGTCGAGATTATTAATCGTATAGTATATATCCATCATTTTGCCCTGAATGTTGAGTTTCAATCCTAATCGTAAACGTTTAATGATCCTTTACTTACGCAACAACAAATTTGAACATTGGGCAGAAAACAATTGAATTTCAATGAACGAAGACGTTCATTTCAGTTCCCAGAACGTGCAGCCTATGAATTCAAAACCCAAATTTGAATGTACCAACAGGCAAGTAGAATAACTGCTTTCATGGGTAACAATTAGGAAAAAAATAAAATGTTTGAAAAGCATCTAATTCTTCACCTCTATATGAAAAACCCAAAGGATGATCCTCGTATACTCTCGGTGAGAGAATAATTGATAATCACTACATAGTATAAAGCAAAGTCGCTTTTTATGTCCCTTTGTCCCTTTGTACGCTTTAATCTTTGAAACTACGCAACGGATTTTGATGCGGTTTTTTTGATAGATAGAGTGATTCAAGAGGAAGGTTTATACGTATAATAACATCCACTAAATAGTGGAGAAGTACTGTCATTTTTGAGGTTTCTAATGAGATGTCGTAAATAATTACATTTTTTCCGCTTACATTGCAAACGCAGGCTGAACCCTACGAGTTTTATCAAAATAATGTACTAAGTATTGTACACATTGAAAAGGTCTACAGAAAAGTCCGTGATGGTATATGTCTATCTCTTATGGATAACCCACAATAACTTTTTTTTGTCATTTACTTTTTGCGACAAATAATGGCTAATTTTCGAAGCGATTTTAACACATACAGCATTAATCCTTAACCAATTAAATACCTTGAATACATTGTTCATTTAATATAGATATATATGGCCCTTTACACCGTATGATTTAAGTGAATATTTTCGAAGTTATTACAGATTTAAAAATTGCGGGGCGTAGCGTTTGCGGCGTGCGAAGCCGGGGCGGGTCGCTAGTGAGATATATTTCTCTAAATCATTGAAAGAAAAAGAATTTTGTATAGATACAGGCCATTAGTAAGTTGAATATTGGTTATTTTCAATGAGGAACGAAGTTCATAATCGTTTTATTTGCTCATTACCGATCAAACATTTTTGTCAGTATTAAAATTATGTTTCAGTTTTGTGTGATGCTTACTTTAGGCATTTCTTATAGTATTCGTTGTAGTTGAAATCCATACAGCATATACTTTGTTTTTACAAAAAAATTTCTCAAATTAGTTCTTTTATTTCGGCAGTATCTTAACCACGAGACTTTAAGTCTGCTCTTTAAGCCTGAAATGAGCATTATATTTTCACCCTATATTCAAAACTCAACGGCGTATCGCTATTTTTTTAATGGAAATTGATAATTATCGCAGTTGAAAAGAGTTTAAGCTTTGCGGGGGGGGGGGGGGTTAATTATTTGAGCCTGTGGCGAGGGTCTACATGACGACGTTTCTCGTTATGATCCAGAACTATAATATTATTTTCATCATATTTATTATAGCAGATGTGATAACTAATGCCACAGCGAATAAGGCTTTCAATTTCATATTTATTACAAATTTCATTGAAACACTTGATGTGATATTAACCACATTTATTATCATACATAACTATTGAAATCTTAAAGTAATGTCACTACTAATTCACAATAGACCATTGATAATTAATCGTCTCATTTCCCATTTCTTCGGCTTTCCCGTTACAGTCTTCAACAACTGATCAACAAACTTGATTCCGGCTCGAATTTTGTATCGATCAGAGGGAACTTTTTCGTTAACATACGTAATGAGTTCTTTTGCGCTTATTTTGTTTTTATATTCATCCTTTAGAACTACAATACCCATTGGATGCTCATTGTCCTGAGGATGAGGATATCCAATGACCAAAGATTCGTGAACAGCGGGATGTTCAGACAATATGTGTTCAATTATCTGAAATGAAATAGCATTCATAATATTTGAAAAGTTTTTTATCTAATTTACTGGTTGAGCTAGTCAAAACCAAATATTTTCAAAATATTGCAACTGTTGTGCCACCTGAGATCAATCATTTTTTGCCATACACAAAGAGCTAGAAGTTTATATGTATATAGCAAATTGAAAAATTAATAGTTTTACGTATCAGGCTTATTTATCTTATGACTCACCGACGGTTTTATGTTGTGAATCTTGTAGAGTAGAAGATCTTTAATTCTGTCTACAATGAAAATGCAACGATTTTCATCAAAGTAGGCAAGATCCCCAGTTTTCAACCAACCATCCGAGTCGAAAACTGAACTTGAGTCCATCTTATAATATCCATTCATAAAGAACTCATTTTTCGTTCTCAACTCACCCTGAATTCCAACTCCGCAAACTGTTTCATTTTCTGGATCAACGATCTAAATCAATAAAGTGTGAGTCATAATTAGTGAAAGATTGATAAGTAAACCGAAAACGGCATAAGACTTTACAGCTACCGAGACTCTACATCATCAAATTGTAATCGATATTAAAGTTAAATTAAAAAAATATGAAATTGACAGTTCTATCAAGTATTAGGGAACAAAAATTATATTTTTTGGGGCACATTTCTTCACTTAATTTCAAATACAAAATTCTAGAAAGTTTGTCATCATAGCGACGTTTGTCATAGGAATATGAGGTAGTTACCCAATTAATTATATATTATAACCATTTTGACAGATGTACTATGTAGTACAATGTACTTCATGCTACATCTATAATGTATTCAATCTTCGATACTTGTTAAAAGTGTTAATATTTGATTGTAGGAAACCAGTGAACAGTACAAAAAGAATACAGTCGTGAATTATTACCCTGTTGAATTTCACCTCAAGATTCATATTAATATGAAAGCAAACTTTGCACCAAGGTGTCCAAACAGGCCACTTCATTTCATGGATATTTCTGATTGTTAAAAAATTCATGTTTTGAGTGAATCGTTATATTTATATTGCGCATTATTCTCGAAGGATAGACATCGAATATGCAACACAAGATACATCTTTTCAATTAATTATGTGTTAATATGGAAGAATCAAACTTTTCTTCAGTTTCAAAACACCTAATTTATTTTTTTGAAGGTTTAGCATGCATTATATATTACCAAAAGTATATTTTTCTCATTCATATTTCAATAAAATTTGATGAAATGTACCCACATAGTAGTTTATTATGTATATGTGGGCATTATATCAATTGTATCAATAATTCAACCTGTACATTCATCTATCAAAATTGCCACTACGAAAAAGGAAAGGATAATAATCGAATCCACTTTTCTATCGATCAATATTTCTAAATAAGCGAACCCCTAGAGTAAAGAATGCTTGGAAATATTCATATTTATATCTAATTATGAACTGCAAGTAGCTCTACAAGTAATAGTAATGTACATACATATTTCGACATAAAGTATTATAACGGGTCATTTTTTAAGAGTTAAGTTTTTCAGGTTGGCGGCACTGGTTGGTAATGGCATCCAAACGGCATCTGTCACCGTGAAAAGTTTTCACTATACTCTGCCATTTTATTATGAAAAGAATTACAAACGAGCAACAATTGCAAAAAATTCGTGCTATGTGAAAAATGTGTATACTTTGTTACAACCATATTATAGTCTCATAATCGACCTGGTGAATCAACAATTCGTGCTTTTATCATCAAATTTCGCAACAAGTTTACTTTTTTGGACATTAAACTATTGTCTCGCATGCGTACAGTGCGTACTGAAGTGAATATTGCAGTGGTAGCGTACAGTGTTAATGAGGATCGTGAAATGTCAATTCGTCGCCGTTCTCAGCAATTGGGCATGTGTTACTCAACCTCATGGAAAATTTTACGTCTTGATTTGGGTTTGAAAGCCTATAAAATTCAACTTTTGTAAGAATTGAAGCCTAATGACCTACCACAACGTCTAATTTTTGGTGAATGGGCCTTAGAACAGCTCAAGGAAAATCCGCTGCATTATCGGAAAATTGTGTTCATGGTTGAGACTTATTTCTGGCTTAACGGATATGTAAATGAACAAAACTGCCGCATCTGGAGTGATGAACAGCCACATGCCATACAAGAATTACGATGCATCCCGAAAAATCGACAGTTTGGTGTGGTTTATGGGCTGGTGGCATCATCGGTCCATTTTTCTTCAAAGATGACCGTGGAAGAAACGTTACTGTCAACGGCAAACGATATCGAGCCATGATACGCAACTTTTTTTTGCCCCACTTGTTCCGAGTTGAACTTGGTTGTCATGTGGTTTCATCAAGACGGTGCCACATGCCACACAGCTCGAGAAACAATGGACATGTTGAAGGAT